>JAOWBW010000017.1:0-566378 GCA_026119855.1 Campanula takesimana | reverse complement strand
CGTGTTTCTTCCATCAATCAACAACAGGTTTCAGATTCTTCTAATGTGACTGGAGGTATAATTTCTATGTCTAGTTTGAGAGCACACACACTATAGACCCTGGCTCTTCGTATACTTGTGTACTTGTGCATTGTGCTTCTTGATTGCATGTGTCTTCTGAGTCTTTACCTTATGTGTTAGATGTGTCTTCCTAAGGGGGAGTGTTAGAGGACCGATAAAGTGTCGTATACTTGTGATGTGCGTATTCATAGGCATGTTTTATTTGCCGGTTTAGTGATGTTGTCATCACAAGGTTTTGATGTTATGGTGGTGGAATTTTATATGCTAGTGTGTTTTAGTTAAGCAGGGTATATATATGTGTTTAGCTTTCATGCTATTTAGGCATTAAGAAATTTGTAAATTGTTATTGCAAGCTTGTGCCTGGTAGTTAGTTTATGGAGTTAGTAGTGAAAAAATTTGCATTTAAATTGAAAGATATCTTTTCCTTGTGAGATTTTAAATTTATTTCCCTTGAGTGGTACTTGTTCTTGAGGAGAACCTTGGGTGATCTTGAGTGGTTGGGTGCTATGTTGAGCAACATCAGAGATCAGTAATTGTTTAGTGGTTGATTTGAAGTGATTATCATTTGTTGAGAATTTTAGTTGAGTATATTTCAAAGATGGCTTTTATATCGGGTATGGACCATCATGAATGGTGGTTATATAGTTTGAATTCTCATCTGCTTCAGTGGTATTGTTGGATACGTTGAATTGTATAAGTAATCCTAGTCTGAGTTCTTTGAGAGCGGAAGCAGTTTGTAAAATCAGGGTAGAATGTCTTCATGTTAGAGGATATATTATTTTGAGGAAAGTTTCAACTCAGGCATAGGGTTGAGGATTTATTGATGGATTTCTAAGGTAGCTACACTGTTAACTACATAGCACAGAAAGATGCACTATCTCGATGGATTGGTAAGAGTGAACGAGTTTAATTGTTGCGAGTGTTAATTGATGAATCGAGAGTTGATGACAACTTCAGTATTGATATTGCTTAATGGATTTAACTAGTACTACAGTTATCTAGAGGATATGATTAGTGTTACTAATTTCTAGTGGATATGTCAAGCTTACCCTTATAGTGGATTTGATAAATTCATTATTCATAGAGATGCCTTAAAGAGTGATTGAGATGTTCATTGCTTCAGGATGGTACGGTAACAATGTGTGCTTTGAGAAGATTGATTCCTTATCAACAAAATTATCCTACCCATAAATTGAGATTTATTGCGATTATACATCCATTGCATTAGTGAATGACTTTTGATGGAGTTAGATTTGAAGTGTTTACCATATTATATCATCGGGAAAGGTATTGTGTTAGAGGATTCATTGACTTATAGTTCATGGGTAATAAAACTAAATGGGGAATGTTAGAGGAATTAACACTTTGGAGTCTTCATGAGTTGAGACATGGTGTGACTTTGCGATTGTGAAAGCTTTAAATTTCTACTCTATTGAATAATATCAACTATCGAAAATTACTCGTGGAATGAATAATGACAGACAATAAGATTTTGTTCGTGGCTAGTGATGGAATTTTAACTTCTATAGCAGAGTATGTAGTCAACACTTAGTGGACTTAAACATGTATAACGGAGTTCAACTATAGATACTTGAAGGGATACACAAGACCAATTTAATTATGAATCCAAGTAGAAGTAGAGTATTGAGATAAATTCGAGGAGTTACCTTTAATTGTTTTGATGCGAGGAATTCTAAGTATTCAACTAAGTCCTTGAGTTGTGAATAATCTGGAAGTAAATTATCAGTTGTCAGTTATTTGTTCAGAAGATAGTTCGATTTCATGGGATGTCTACGAGCATGGCAATAGATATGGGTTCCTTATTTACATCTTGATTTTGGCAAGCATTTCAGAAGGCCTGGGGTTCGGAATTGAGACTTAGTATGACTTTCACCCTCAGTCAGATGGTCAGTTAGAAATAACCATTCAGATTCTTGAGAACTTGTTTAGTTGATTCTAAGAATTCGAGGGATATACCTTTACTTCTCGTGGAGTTGTTTAATATGTCAGTTCTTTTGAGATTTTGGAAAGAGCTAGAGGTTGAGTTTATCATCCTGTGTTACTTCCTTCTCTCGACGAGGTTGATAATGAGTTCCATGTGTTGATGCGACGCAATTGTGTTTATGATTCTTCTCCGATATGTCTAAAGTTTTAGAGGATATTGAACTCAGTGTGAAGCTTCGGGATTGGAATGAAAGTAAGTATCTTGGTTGTTTGAGAATGGAGGTAAGCAATCCTAAAATTCGGGTCGAATTTTCTTTAAGGGGGAGTGAGTGTAACGACCCCAAAATCCGTTTTATTTATTTATACTTATTTTATATATATTGAGAATTTTAAATTTAAAATTATGTGTGCATTTTATGTGTTGCATAATATTTCATAATTTGCACAACTTATTTGATTAATTGTGTTAGTTAAAGTGTTAGTAGTAACATTTGTTTTGGAAGTTAAGTAGTGTTAGTGGAATTTTATGGGCCAAAGTATAAAAAAAATAAGGTTCAAGGGTTTAGTTGTTCAACTTGGAAGAAAGAGGGGCTTAAATGAAAAGTAAAAAAATAGCACAAAACCCACCTCTTCACCCTCTCCCCTCTCCCTGCGTTTCTCCTCACTCACACACCTAGTTACTTTCTAAAAGTTGACCTCCATGGTTGTAGAAAGCTAAGGTAAGGTTTTGGTCTTCTCCATTTTATTTCTTTTAATTTACTACTCCATTTTCAAATCTAAAAATATATAAATGTTCAGGGTGTTGAGTAGGCCACATCTACCGAACAATATAATTTTCTTGACTCGTTTCCGAAAAATAGGTAAGTTACTAATCCCCATTTAAATGTTAAAAATGGTCATAACATGCTTTATATGCTTAATATGTTGAAAAAAAGATGTTTTAGTATACTTTTTATATACTTGTAATTTTGGGACAGAGGGAGTAGTAAAACTTGTTATAGACTTGTTATTTGTGGGAAATGGGTATAGTAGTTTTGGTTTTGGGGGAGTATGAGATGATGCAACATTATGTTAGTGATTTACAACAGAAAGAACAAATACAGAATAATAAATTGAACAATAAACTGGAAATACAGAAAGTAAAATTCGATTGTCGTTTGCACGAGCCCAGTTGGTTACTGTCTCCTTAAGACTTATTCGTCCCCTCACCACGTGTGCTTGAGTTTTGTCGGGACGCTAGCCTCCCAGGATAGAACGTGCGGACCGGGGGCACTTTGCACCTAAGTTTCCCGGCGAACTAAATTGCGCTTGGACAGAATCACCACTATTAAACAATGCAAGGAGGCCAAGGAAATCGCAGAACAATATGCAGCAAAAAGAAAGATGGAGGGAGATTTTTTTTATCAGTGTGTTACAACCAGTTTGTGAACACTCCTTTTTATAGCTGCACAAAGCCAAGAATCCGAAACTGAAATCTGCAATTAAACTCGAAATTAAAACTCTGTTTTAATTTGAATCTTTCAGTTTTT
The DNA here is from genome assembly GCA_026119855.1 of Campanula takesimana. Lineage (NCBI taxonomy): Eukaryota > Viridiplantae > Streptophyta > Magnoliopsida > Asterales > Campanulaceae > Campanula > Campanula takesimana. Next base: position 562,845 of record JAOWBW010000017.1, on the reverse strand, counting down.
ATTGCTGCACTTAATCTCGAAATTAAGACTGCAATTAACCCATTGATACTTGGCAGTTACAATGTTAGAAATCAAAAACTGCTCATTATTTTTGATTCACAAACCAAAAAATTTACCAAAAGGTGGGTTGGTCCGACTAGGCCATTTCGGTGCTACATTCGTGTCCGCAGGACGCGCCCATGCACGAGTACGCACCTCGCAAGCCAAATTTGGGATTTGATTTGCACCCCCCCCCTGCGCGCGAGAGAGAGCCTCTATGCTACTTAGTCTTGAACACTACTCTAGTGTCCAAGTCTTTACTAGCAAAAGGTTCATTTCCCTTCCAATGTGGGATATCCACATTTTCACTTTCCAACCCACTTACTTTGAGCATTCATATCTCATTCATCCAATAACCATTTTGGACAAATTAATACTTGATTTCATTCTTCTCATGGAGTAGAACACAAACCCATAATCAATTTTGTCGTTGGACAAAATTACCCTTATGGAAATTCCGCATAATTTCCTTCAAAACCACACTATTTCCCAACAATCCCCCACATGAAGGAAATTCATGAGGATAGGTGATAAAGTCCGGCAGTCGAAAACCTGCATAGGATAGGTAGGGTCTGCCCTTTGAACCTTCCCTTGCATGTGGAAATGTTAATACAAATGGGTGTTGTAGTATTGTGAAAGTATAGTAATGTTATTGTACCTAATAAAATGGATATAAACATGTTATATATGCTTAGTAAGTTGTGAAATAATATTTTGGGGTATGTTTTATTTATACTTGTAAATTTGAGACAGAAGGAGTAGTATGAAAATGGTTCTTGTTGGGTGTTTAGAATTGTTTAAAGACTGAAATTTTAGTCTTTGTATTAGTTGCAAATGTTAAGTGTTACAAGTACAAGTAATTTTGGGTTGTGAAACGAAAGGAGTGAACTTTGGTTAAGTTTTGGTCTGCCAGGTGATGTGGGCGGCCGCCCAAAAAGGGCGTGCGGCCGCACATCTATCTGAAAGGTTTTACTCTTGGGACAGAGTATTTTGGGCGGCCGCACAGCCCTGTTTGGGCGACCGCCCAGTCATCTGAAAAGTTTAGAGTTTCCAAACCAAGGGATTTAAAGGTCAATCTTGGTCTAGTTTTGGGTAGTGTCCTAAAGTAGTTAGATGATTGTTGTGGATCACTAAAGTGGTAGAATTGGTTCCTTTATGAACACAAGTGTTGTGAAATGTGGGTAATAGATTAAGTGAGCATTGTTGAACATTTTGTAATGTGTTGAATGGTTCATCTTCTTGATGTGTTTGGCATGGTTCCCTACATTGGAATCATTGTCCCTGATTGTTGTTTAAGCAAGTATTTCTATATGGTGCTTGCGTGTAAAGTCCAGCTGGTACTTTTGTGTGTGTTGGGCAGTGATAGGGATTATAATGGTCTCCCGAGCCAAGTACATTATAAGACTCCTATCATTGGTTTCCCATTTTAACCCCCTTCCTTAGGCCAAAGGTTGGGCACTTTGGGTTATGACTTTGTGTCATTTTCCCCGTTGTTGTTGTTGTTGTTGATGTTTTTGGTTCCGGAACCCGTTTCAGCTCTTCGATGCTGCTCAGTTGATGCCTCTCAGATGGCTATTGTTTGGTTTGAGAACCTTGGCTCAGTATCCACGTACGAGTGTTTATTTCCGTTTTATGTGTTGCATGATGAGTTGGTCGTTATTTCCAACCGGTATGGGACGGTTGGCGATAGGGAGCCTCTCATGTTATGTGCTATGTGTTATACGCTTATTTGTTAATATTGTTTCTTTATGATCATCATATTAGCATGTAATGTAGTTGCATTTTAGTAACTTACTGAGATTTATTCTCACCCCTTATTTGTTTACCGTTTTAGATAAGAAGGAGTCCAGGGAATAGGTCACAGCACAGGGAGGACGTCGGTAAAGAGATCTTTGGTAAGACTTTTGGGAAGTGATGTGTATAAATGATACATTATGTAAATGTAATACCTTTAGGGTAGTGTTACCGTGACTCAGTTATTTGTATCATCTCTTTTAGTAGGTGTTCGGGGTTGTAAATTTTATAAGTAAAGTTTGTTATAGCCAAGTGGCTAAGTACTCATTTGAGAAAGTTTGTTTTGTGGCTTGTAGTCAAGTCTAATAAATGTTGTTTAGTCATATAAGACTTTTTATGAAAATATATTTCGAAAAATTTTCTTAGAGTTGCTTTACGACGTCTTCCTCACGTGTCCCGGGCGTGGGGCCAAGTAGGACCACGGGTCGGGGCGCGACATACCGTGACACCGGCACAGGCACGACGACTAGTATATATATTATTATATAAAAATTTGGGGCCCCAATTTTTTTTTTGCCCTGTGCAATTGGGCTTGTTGCACATGCCCAAAATCGGGTCTGATATTAGTTATTATATAGGTTAACTATTACTATTAATAGTATTAGTTAACCATAATAGTTAATATATAAGTTAACTCTTACTATTAATAGTATTAGTTAACCATAATAGCTACTATATAAATTAAATATTACTATTAATAGTATTTGTTAACTATATAAGTTAACTATTACTATTAGTAGTATTAGTTAACAATGATAGTTATTATAAAAGTTAACTATTACCATTAATAGTATTAGTTAACTATTATAGTTACTGTATACTCCCTCCGCTTCGTGTAAGTTGCAACACGGAAGGGGAAGCACAAAAATTAAGAAAGGAGAATAATGAGTGGTTGGGAGGAAGAGAGGGAATGAGTGGAGAATAATGAGTAGTTGGGGGGAAGAAAGAGAATGAGTAGAGAATAATGAGTGGTTGGGGGGGAAGAGAGAGAATGAGTGGATGATTATAAAAGTAATAAAGAGTTTCCTTATTTGGCATTGTTGCAACTTAAGTGGAATGACCAAAATCGCAAATTGTTGCAACTTACTCGGAACGGAGGGAGTATATAAGTCAACTAATACTATGAATAACATTATTTAACCATAATAGTTACTATATAAGTTAACTTTTATTATTAATATTATTAGTTAATTATAATAGTTATTATATATATTAACTATTATTATTTACTCCCTCCGTTTCATTTCACTTGAGACTTATTTTCTTTTTCATCCGTTCCACATCACTTGAGACTGCCCAAAATGGTAAAGAATCTTTACTATTTTTCCCACTCATTCTATCTCCTAGTTAACTTTTACACTCACAACAACAATCAACTTACTATTCCTCCCATTCATTCTCTCTCATATTTAACTTTTTATACTCATAAACACCTCCTCCCACTATTTGTCCCTCTTACTTTTCCTTAATTTGTGTGCCTAAATTTTTGGTCTCAAGTCACATGAAAGGGAAGGGAGTATAATATTAATTAACCAAATCTTACGTCTCATGAAGCGATGCCAACATTGCCCCTACATCTAAGAGGCTGTTTATTTTTCTCATTCTTAGCTAATAGAATTAGCTAATTTTATTAGTAACTATATAGGATACAATTATCTTTAATTTATTATTTTAAAATATTATAAAAGACTAATTCTACATATAATCATCTTCTATAGATGCAATACTCATATATATAATCTATAATAGAAAATTGAAAGGTCAAAAGTTAATACTAAATTTATTGTGAGCAATCATTTATTCATTAATAATTAATTTAATATATTATAATTTTGAAGGCTTACAATAGTCATATTGATAATCCATAACACTAAATTAACAAAATCAAACTATTATAACTTAAGCAATTACCACTCAGTTACAATTATAGGTCAAAGAATTTCAAAGGTTGAGAACATGTTAAGATCATGAAATTTACATCGAATGTATAACAATATCTTCAACGAATAAACCACTAAAGCTTACGTTCATCTAAAAATAAACCAAATATGGTATATTAACTAATCTCTACACATAAATGAATGGCCTCATTAATTTTTGATAAACAGCTTAAACTTTATCAAAATGATTTTTGACTGTTCACTCTCCTCATACTTCAACGTTATTGGCTTGCAAGTCAACCTCAATTTTTTATACTAAAATTCAAATAAATAACTTCTCAATGACATGAGTAAAATTATCATTTGTTAGGTGTATTTCATTTTCTTTTTGAACTCAATATCTAAGAAAAGTAGTTTACTAATTTTTGTCATCCCATTACTTTATATGCTTTCAATCCATTACCGTGCGAAGCACAGACTAAATTACTAGTGAATTTGATAACCAACTAAATAAATCAACCAAATTTCAATTTTCAATTTGCCCAAATTTTAAGCACTTAGCATTTTTTTTTTTTTTTTTTAAGGTACTCGGGCATTTGCTAGGGAGTGTGTTTTGGAGAAAACTAGTTTCTACATAAGTTATAAAAAATCATGTTTTTAACCCTTAAACCCAAAACCTTAAACCCTAAACCTTAAACTTTATAAAACATGATTTTTTATAACTTATAAAAAAAACTAGTTTTCCCCAATAATTTCTCCTTGCTAGGGGTTGAAAATTAGACTAGGCATCCGCACGTGCACTAGACACTAGAGTCTAGACGTTGCAAAACACGCCAAATACATCATTTTGGGCAGGGACAAGATAAGTCGTCCCGTCTAAAATCATAAACCCCAGCCAGCAAAAATCACTGCCACCGACTAAAGCCCTCACCACCGGCTATGGCGGCGATGTCTATTGATATAACCACCACCTTCCTCGGACTAGCCAAGCTTCATAGAACTACCCGAGCCACCGCCTTCCCACGTTTCTTGAGGAGTTTCAGTCCCCAGTGTCATACTTCTGGAACCTTCTCTTCATTCCATCAGAGAATCCTATCCATTAACTCATCCCAACCGAATCGATTCTCTCGCAGGTTCTCATCGGGGGCAACTTCAGCGCCGACAGAACAGGAGGAGGAAAGTTCGGATTTTCTGACAAAGATTCCTCCTGATGATCGAATTCCAGCCACTATTATCACTGGCTTCCTAGGTTCCGGAAAGGTAATTTACCGCAGTTTAAAAATTGGTTATTTTCATGTTAAGGAAGTAGGCGATAATAAATGAATAGCTCATTGCCTATCAATGCACATTTGTTGAACTGATTTGGGTCTTGGGTCAACCTAACAAAGTTGTATACAATTTAATTGGTGTCTCTTCTCAATTTGTTTTTGAACAGACGACTTTATTAAATCATATCTTGACGGCTGATCATGGAAAACGGATTGCTGTTATTGAGAACGAGGTAATATGAACGATAATGTTCGTAACTCTTATCTAACAATCTTTAGTAGCTCCGAAAATGTTGTCATCTCTACTTTTCTAGTTTGTCCAAATTTGCAAGCTTGTAAACTGATAGCAATATGGTTTGCACTGAGCTATTTGTAGGAGGTTATTTACCTACCTTGTGGGATTTCCCTGGTGTTATGGTAACCAGTCTGATGGACTGACAGGATGGAGAGAGGCAACTTAAATGTGTCCCTCTTGTATAACACTCCCTCCGTCCTGAAATGATGTTCCCACTTTTTTTTTGTTGTTAATTGAATAAACTTTGAGCAACAATTTTAGGTTAATTTAATTATCCTAATGAAAAATTAGAAAAATTGTCATCGATACACCATTATCAGTACTATCAATAACCATTTTTAGAGATTCAGTAGGATGATTAAATCAAACTGAAACCACTGCTCAAAGTTCGTTCAAAATAACAACAAAAAAAGTGTGAACATCATTATGGGATGGAGGGAGTAGTAGATGATTCTTGGCCGAGAATTTCGTACCTGAGATGTAAAGCATCTGAGCAGAGACTTCAAGAATAAGAATTGCCAGTGGAGAGTAGCGAGGTTCACCAAGGTTGCCACACGAGCTCTGTCCCTTAGGTCGGTTTAACCGTTAAAAGTTACTTTGTTGGTGCTGGCCTCAAAGTTGAAGTACTGAGAATTTTAAAGCGAAAATGGATCTCCACTTTACTAGTGCTATTATTTGGTACTTGGAGATAGGATTCTGTCATTCTCTGTGGAATGATAGTTTGATTTATCACCTTTTTTTTTTTACTATAGATAGTCGGGAAAAGTCCAAGTACCTGGTTCGGTGGCTCTACTGAATCTTTTTCTGATTAAACAATGATGGACATTTTTGCGGTTATGGTAGCCAGCTGTTGGTAATTTTGTGCAGGGAGTACGTGGGGGTGATGCCACAATGATTCATTTTGGTAGTATTGATTTTGCAGTATGGTGAAGTGGATATTGATGGCTCTTTAGTTGCTGCAAAGGCTGCTGGAGCAGAAGACATTGTTATGCTAAATAACGGATGCCTATGTTGCACGGTCAGGGGTGATCTTGTGAGAATGATTGCAGAATTAGTGGATAAGAAAAAAGGGAAATTTGACCATCTAGTAATAGAAACTACAGGTAGGAAAATTTTATTGCTTATCAACCAAAGTACCCTGTATGAACTAATGTGTATAATTGTTGCCAGCTAATTCTTAATCCTTTTTAATACTGATTTGCGAGAATGACAACTTCAGGATTGGCAAATCCAGCACCGATTATTCAGACATTTTATGCTGAAGAGCAGATCTTTGACAATGTTAAGCTGGATGGGGTTGTCACATTGGTAGATGCTAAACATGCTAACATCCACCTGAATGAGGTTAAGCCGAAAGGAGTTGTCAACGAGGCAGTTGAGCAAATTGCATATGCAGACCGTATAATAGTAAATAAGGTCCATTACTGTTAGTCTCTCCTTGTTTTCTTTCTAAGCTGAGAGTTATTCCGTTCATTTTTGTCTTTCTTGTAAAAGGCAGGGTTTTTGTTATCCTTTTCTAATTGTGTGTGTGGTCTTGCCGTTACATATATCTATTTCTGTAAAGCTTAGAAGGATTTATCGACTTGGTAAAATAATGATACGGTTCAATTCTTAAAACCCTTACAAAGATTAGCAATATGCTATTTAAATTGGATATGGAATCTTTGTCAGTGGAAAATGTATGTTTCTTGGCCAATTCAGTTAGGGAAGCTCAAGTTTTGCTCTATTGATCATTTCGTCATTTCATCATTTCATTCTGTAGGAGAACATCATTATTGCTGCTAGTGATACTGACATTTTATTCATGTTACTGGTAGATTGATCTCGTTGGCAGTTCAGAAGTTGCTTCTTTGGTTCAGCGGATAAAGGTCAGTATCCTGGCTCACTGGATTTGCCCCATTAGTTCCTTTTTATTATAATTAAACCGCTGTTGTGACGCCAACTGGTTGGGATTAATGTTGAGTTCAGTTGAGTAGACAAGTTTGTTTTTGTCTTTACTACTCCCTCTGTCCGGAAAGTTTTTCACAAATGACTTTTTATGGTCAACACAAATGAACTTTGACCAAACATTGATGTCGATGTAATCATCCTAGTGAAATGTTAAAAATTGTAATTGATAAATCATTAAGTGATTTATCAAATCGTAATTGATAAATCCTCAAGTGATTTATCAATAAGAACTTTTAGAATTTCATTGTGATCATTAGATTGACACCAATGTATGGTCAAAGTTCATTTGTGTTGACTATAAAAAGTCAATTTGTGACAAACTTTCAGGGACAGAGGGAGTATTATTGTTGTTGCTGTAGTTACTACATTTTTTTTTTTGTAACGATCCACTGATCATCTGCGCTGGAACACAGAACATAAATCACATGGCTGATCTTAAGCGCACAGAGTTTGGAAAAGTTGACTTGGATTATGTTCTTGGTGTTGGAGGTTTTGATTTAGAAAGGTTATCACTTCCTCTTTAACTCCATGCTCTTGTTCATGTTTGTTTGTTTGCAGTTTAACTCAAGCCTTGAAAAAGAATTATATTTGCTTGCTTCTAGGGTTCCCATGCTTGTATTAGGCAGTCTTCATCACTTTCTCTTCTGCTGCATTCGGCATCTCTTTGTTAAGCTTGTTAAAAGATCCATTTTCTTATCTTTCACGCTTTTCATTTCAACATGCTGTTATTTTTGGGGTGAGAGGCGAGCTATTTAGACCTAATATTTCTTAACCAGTTGGGATGCTTAATTCCTTTGATGAGAGGGAAAACCTTTTTTCCTGGTAATTCCCTAAAAGGGGGCAACTTGGTGCTACAAGAGCTTTATCACTATGCGTGGGGTCCAGAGAAGGCCGAGCCCATTTAGCATGAAAAAGCATTTGTTACCTGGACGGGAGTTTTAGATTGTGACTACATTAGAGACCTTTTTTCCAACCGAAGTAGGAAGTTGTTGGAAGTGCTTATTTCAGCAATTTTACTTCACTAGCGAGTAGTCACTGCATTGCCATCATTGTCAGTTCACTGCCCAGTATGTCCAGCTTGCTTTGACATATTCGTGTGTTACTCCCACCTTCATCACGTTGGTTATATCATATTTGGACCACTTTACGATGAGTTGTCTCTCAACTTTGATCCCAGTTTAGCAAGGAAGTTTTCTTGTTTTCTTGAGCCATGTGCTGATGTGGCAGGCATTGTGTGTATTCAGTTAATTCTTATAGTATTGTGGATGTCTGATTTGTTCAGCTATGTATTGACCACTCCCGTAATTGTTCCACTCGCTCCCACCACAATCGCAGCTATCCACACTACCACCATCAGAGCCTCAACATTTTGGTCAATGTGATGTTTATGAATGACTTAAGCGTGTTGATAATATCATAAGAATTTGAGCAAGTTGCTTTATGGTCTCTTGCATCCATTACTGTTTCATGGAACTTCAGCTGATTTCTTATGTGCTGGAATTTGAGCAAGTTAGCTCATCTTTATTGGTGTTTTCCAGAATAGAAGATGCTGTTGATGTCGATGGTTCAAAGGAAGCTAATGCCAGTCATGACCATGACCACCACGACCATGATCATGAGCACTGTCATGATCCTGATCACCATCACCACCACCATGAACATGATCACAAACATGGTAATTCACATTATTTTATTATGCTTATCATAGAGCAAAATGCTTCAGCTAAACATGATCAGTTACCTGCAAAATATTTTGAGTGGTAGGCATGTATCACTGCCAGATGTAACTGTTTCGTGGCACACACTCTTGAGGCAATCCTATCCTATCAATCCTACAAAGCAATTTCTAGCCAGTTGAAATTCTTACTCATGTTTATTCCTAAGGTAGTTGTTTTGGTCTGATTTTCCACAGGCGTGACAGGTTTTTGTCATCTCCAAATACTGGAAGGATATGTATAGACTCAGAGCTATATATAAGTGTTAATTCACAAACTGTATACGCAAACGAAAAGAATTCCACTTTCCAAGCAATACGAGGGGTTATATAGTCACAAAACCTGCTCAGAAAATCATGGGTGAAATCATTAGATTGCAGGGCCCGCTGACTGATTAGGCCATCATTTACTGCCACCTTGGATTTTGACCAATTTTGTGCCTTTTTATTTTTCAAAATTTCCTACATCATATGGCATTTTGTGCATGCTTTGTGTACTAAGAAAACCGTTTGTACTGTATTTTGCTCTATTATAGATTAATGCTCTGCTGGTTTCTATTGTCGTGCAGAACATCATGATCATGTGCATGATCCGGTGTTTCTTCAGTCAGCATAGTTTGTGAAGGGAGCTTAGATCTGGAAAAGGTTGGCATTTAATGTTCCTCAATCATATTCTTTTCATATTTCCCTTCTTTGGGAAGTTAATTTACTTCTACTTTGATAGCTTCCATAAGTATGAAACCATTGTGTTGTTTCGTTGCAGGCTAATTTTTGGCTGGGGAATTTACTTATGGAGCGGAGTGAGGACATATACCGTATGAAAGGGCTGATGTCTGTTGAGGGGATGGATGAGAGATTTGTCTTTCAGGTGACTGACGCTTCTGTGAATTTCTACTAATTTACTGATTAATCTTCGTATCCTCCATGCTATGATAAGTTTCATATCACGTGTTTAATGGAATTAGGAAGGCTAAATCGAGCTATCATTGTTGGTATATATTCCAGTTTAAGCGATTACTAGTACAGTAGCACTACCCCTTTTGCTATGATTTCTTAGAAATTACCTGTGCTCCGATTCTTTTATTTTATTTTATTTTAAATTTGCTCTATTCATATTTCTTCATTATCTAATCCATGCATTTTATTTTTGATTTGGAAACAGGGAGTGCACGATATATTTCAGGGTTCTCCAGAACGGTTGTGGAACCCGGATGAAGCAAGAGTGAACAAGATTGTGTTTATAGGGAAAAACTTGGATAGGGAGGAACTTGAGAAGGGTTTCAAATCCTGTCTAGTGTAATAACATGGAATTAGAATATCTTTTGATTCACATGGATAACACTACAGTAATAATTTTGTTGATGAAAATGATTCAGCTCTTGCCCTGATTTGGCAGTGAATTACATCATCAATAAAACAGGTTTTCCTTTCTCTCTCTTTTTTTTGTTTGTTGATGAAGATCAGACAGTTGAATGAGACAGGGTTCGGAGAATAACCCTTGACAATGATGAGGACGGAGATAACTCAGGAGAAGAAGGGATTGATAACTAAAGAGATGAACCATAATCCAATTGGGACTATGATAACTAAAGGAATCAACCATATCAAAAAACATCCTCAACCATCAATAGAACCCATTCTAATACAATAAACTTGCTATTGATCATGTTGAATGCATTCTGTCTAAGATAAAGATAAAAAAAAAATCAAGTAATATATAATTAAGGGAGCTTCCCTGATCGAAAAATGGCGAATTTGGAGAGCTCTGAATAAGAATAACTGATTCCATTCTCCTTCAACAAATCCTCTAGCAGCAATTTGGCTCTCTCAGGATCATCACTCTCACATTCAATCTCATAATTAGTCCCAAAATCAAACTGTGTTTCGTCTAATTCCAATTTCAATCCTTTCCATTCATGAACTGCCCTCACATTCTTAAACCCTCCCAAACACACCACTTCATTATCCCCAATTCCATAGTCATCCCTCACTCTCCTCACAATTCTGGAAGACTCGATCAATAAGAGGCGCCATGGCTCCGCCACGCAAGCGCGGGCAACGACGGGGTCGATTGGCTCTTCGTCTTCTTCAATACGGCTGATTCCGGCGGAAATGACGGGTTTTGCTTTGAGAGAGATTATACAGCGGGAGTCGAGGTCGTAGAAACGGAGGCGGAGGGCGGCGAGGTTGGAGCCGAGCTTGAAATTAGGGGTGTCGAAGAAGAGGTTTTCTTGAAGGTGTGTTTTGGAGCGGAAGGGTGAGAGAAGGTCGGAGAGTTTCTGGTGGAGTGAAAATCCGGTAGGCGAAGCTTTACCTCAACTTCCATTGGCGGATTATATCCTCAAGTCCCTGTTTGTTTCGGTGGTTAAAAAGCAAGCATTGTGTTCTTCACACGCAAATACAAGTTTACAAAATGTGGCTTACAAAATGACGTGTCATAATTGTGTTGGTGTTTTTAATTGAATTGTGTCGGGTCCACTATCAATGTAGTCAATGAATGAAATATCGTCACCACATCTTGTATCATTTATTTTGTAAACTTCTTTTGTTTGTAAGCGTAGCATAAACACGCGTCTCACTGAAAATGCTACCCTTTCGTCACTACTCACTCTAGTCTAGAATGAATTTTTAAATTTCATTTTAAAGAATATTTTGATTTTCTCTTTTTACTTTCTATATTAAGTTGCAAAGACTCACGTAGCCTTGTTTGTCGTAGCTAATGACTTACTGCCGCCTTGTTTGTCGTAGCTAATGACTTACTGCCGATTGACTTAACTACTTGTTATACTCCAACTTAGTGGACAAGTTTTTTGGGCTCTATATTTAGACATTTGAGAAGGTGCACGAGGATTGGATTCTAAAATTAGGTGCGGAGTTAGAAAGTAGCCACACATTTGGCTGCGTATTAGGCATAGGCAGTGGCAGTGGTACTTGTCATGCCAATCACATAATTTGCACCTTAGAATGTGTTGTGGAAACCAGATTTATCTACATCTTTGTTATTTCAATTTTGGCAAACACTCACTCGTTACCAGGTGCTCCTAGCTTCCACACATAATAGTCTCATGCACAAAGATATCGATGCTATTTACATATAAGCACAACTTTTTATTAGTAATACATTACATACTACTATTGCTTATCTTTATTTCTAACCCTTTTTCCCTCCCTTAGGGAAGTTCTACAGAATGAATGGTGCTTGAGCAAACCCGCTGCTGAATGATCCATCGTGTGTTATATCACAGTAAAGGAGACGTGCTTAGTCAATTGGAACTTCCACCTCCATTTTCAGTCCGGGATGGTCAAGAATCTGTAACAAACACACACCCACACACCCAATTTACAACTTACAACAACAAGGAATGATATACGTACCCCATATATTTTAAGGTTAAGCAGGAAAAAGTGACAAAGAAAAGAACCTTAACAAAGTCATTCAACAACAACGAAGATTCCCTTGTGTAACCTGCTTCCTGCAGTACTTGCCCCAAAACCTCCTGCAAAACAAGAAAACTACATTAACCAAAACTGAATAATCTATTCTATTAAGAAATTTCCCTTCTTATATATTATCCACACACATGTTCCATTATCTTTAAGCTTATGTTTCAAAGTTCAAACAACCCTCGTCCTAAACTGTATATCATCGAACCACCTCTGCATCTAAAATATTTCCTACATTCATTCAATACCAATAGGACAATCTTTTATACCATATGACTTCTAACATACTCCCTCCATCCCAATATGAATGTCCGAAATTGCTCTTGATGAAGAGCAATTTTGTACATTCAGTTTGGGATAGAGGTAGTATTAAGTTACTCGATAGATGTTGCTGATAGATAAACTTCTTGTAAATTGATGACCTTACTTCTGACGTACTGCCACTGTTAAAAGGGAAAGAAAGAAATCACACTTGAAAATGATAACTGATTCTGTTTTCTGTTTTATTTGTGGATATATATGTGTGTGTGGTGTGTGTGTGTGTGTGTACATATACACAGAGAGAGAGAGAGTGAATAGAATACTGTTCATGCCTCTCTTTGCTTATCAGACATGAATGAGCCAGTCAAATCCCGCAGCACTTCTAATATGTCATTGAAGGTCACCTTTCCGTTATAATCTAAATCATACACCTTGAAGATAACTGATACAAGAAGGTACATAAAAAGGTCAATGAATATAAACCTACAGCCGTGAAGAGTGAGGAAAACATAGCATAAGAAAAGCATCAACTTGGCTAAGAAATTGCGCATTCTTCAGTTTAGCACTCTGGAGATGGTTGAGTTACCAACTGGAACTTCAGAAAACATGAGCAACAAAGAGAGGCCAAATAGGCACTAAAATATTGTCAGTCAACCAGGCTAATCATCACATGGTACTAATAAACAATGAAATCCAATTTTAGGCAGGTGCTATAACTTATAAGCCTAAGCTGCTTGATTTGTTCTTAGAAGTTAGAATTCACAACGTCATGAGACATACCGACACAGACAATTGATTCACTTTGCCCACAAGGTGTACAGTAAAATTTATAAGACTGTTGGATAAGAAATGATTTCGAGATTGTCTTAAATCCCTCAATTCTGGGAGCTGCTAATTTTCTGAATCTTCCAAGATATATGTAAGCATATTCACGTGCCTGTCGAAAGTATCACATCTGTGGTGCATCTTTTTACATGGGCAATATTGTACCCTGTCCCTACTAAGCTGATCGCACCCCACCCCCCCACTAGTGTAAATGGTCATCACAAATTGCTCCAGCTGTGGTTCTTGCCCAACTAAACTAAACTACCCAATTTCCTATGATAGCTCCCTAAATGGGATTCAATATTATGGTTTCTAAAATCTCAAATTTCAAGCAATTTGAACTCTATGTAGCAAAAAGGACTTTGATGCAAATCATTCCTTTGATAATTAACACACCACCAAGCTCCTACTTCATCTTTACAAGTGCATTTATTTGTAGCCCTAAACATGTACCCGAAAAGAGCTTCAGCTAGTAACACTTACGCTCAATCTTCTGTGGCGTAGATGCTTTAGAACTAAAAGCGGACAAGAATGCCACAAAGTCCTTAAAATTCAAACCATCCACCATCTTCAGCAATCTCTGTAAAAAGAAATTACCCACATATCAAAACAAGACAAATGATCAAACAAGTCAAGGAAATGGCCAAAATTACATACAAAAGCAATAACCACTTCAAGAAAGATCACGCTTTCTCTTTTCTATGTCAACTTATCAAATGGATAACAACCTTTTACCAAATTAAAACTATAAGACTTGTGATTCATGATGTACTTTCATAAAGTTTTATACTCATAAAAACATTATATACGGATGTTAAAAATCAGCTTGACCAACAATCAAATTAGCGATGTGTATTAAACAAGAGAAGCTAACTGAAACAAAAATTCAACCGTGGAAATTCATTGAATAAATTGATTACCTGAGAAAGAGGGTTCATAGCAAACTCTGGTACTGATAAGAACTCATCAGCAGAAATGAAACCCTTGGCAGTTCGATCAAGTTGGCAAAATCTTTGATATAGGGACACTATCTCCTGCTGGGAAACTAATTTTTCACAAGAACTGAGTCAAATTAACATGTAAACAAACTAATTAAGATAATCCGAAGAAACAATTAACCATCACGATGATTAATCAAGAAACAGAAGTTTGACTCACATAGATTGTTACAGTGGTTTTGGACTTCTTCAATATCATATTGAGTCAGCATCGATGAAGCACTACCCATTAAAGCTCTTACTGTAAATAAACAATTTCTGAGAAAAGTGAAAACACGCCCTTTAATCAGAATCGAATTTTGGGCACAATTGAATCGTTAATTGGGTTCAAATTAGAAAAAGAACAAAAACAAAAACAAAAACAAAAACAAAAACAAAAGAAGGTTAAATAAAGAGAAAGGGGACCTGAAACTCCAAGAGATGGGGATGAAGGGAAGAAATCGACCCAGGGATGAATGTAAAGGATATGATTGAAATTGAGGCGGAAAGGAGAGGAAATAGGGTTTAAGAAGATGACATTTGATTTAATTTACATTTTTTTTTTTTCACTTTGTCATCATCGAAGCTCTGAAAAAGCAAGCTTTGTTTGGTTGTGGATTTTATGGTGACGAAGAAATTAACGTTTATCCCTAAATCAATTTTTGATAAGCCCTAAACTTGCTCTTAAAAATGGACACGTCGGATGATCAATTGGGTGGTCATTGCATTTAATTTATTTTATGAGTTGGTTTTGGGGAAACTAGTTCCTCTATAAATTATAAAAATTCCACTTTTTAACCCTTTAACCCTAAGCCTTAAACCCTAAAAGGCCTAAACCCTAAACTTTAACCCTTATAAAAACAGAACTTTTTATAACTTATGGAAAAACTAGTTTCCCCCAAAATTTTCTCTTATTTTAATAAGCATAAATAACCGCCCCCTCCCTTTTAAGGGTAGATGTCGTTCTTACAATTTAATTATTTTCTTCTTCCCATTATTATGTTGTATTATTCACTTATTGTATTGCATGACATAACACTGCACACAAAATATAATATTGCATGAAGGCGGCAGAGGCAGTGGCGGTGACCAAAGACCGGCGACAGTATTGATACAGTAGTACTGGATACGAACTTCTCAGACATTTTAATTTAACAGAAAACTTATGGAAAGTGATTTTTTTAAAAAGAAACGTTTGATGCATTTTCCCAAATGATAAATATTGTAATTTTTTTATATTTTAAAATAAGAGTTACATTTTTAATAAATTTCTAATAAGTGACACATAATGATGTAATTTGAGCAATTTGATTTTTTACCAATATTATAAAATAAATAAAATAAATTAAAAATAATTACAAGTGAACTGCACCTTTATTACACTATCGTTGTGAATATTTAATTCCTTTTTTTTTTTTTTTTTTTATTATTAATCTTGCTTACAACATGAAAGACACAAAAGTTGATTGATCATACTATATACTCTCTTCCATAATAAAAACTATTTATTTTGCTATTTTGAGTGTTTTATTTTTTTTTGAGCAAATTTTGAGTGTCTTGATGGAAAATACCGTTTTCTCGAAAGAAAAAATATACACTCCAGTTGCTCTTCCTTCCCACTCACGACACTTATTTTTTTAACATCTTTCCTTAATTCCCGTTTTAAAAGCAAATAAATGCTTTGTTATGAGCAGATTGAGTGCATAATGTCATTTAATATTAAAGCGCAATTTAATTTGTGGACGAGGCATAATTAAGTTTGGCGAGCTTGATGTAGCCAAAAAACGTATCGGATCAGCCCTTCGTCTAGCGGTTCGGATAAATCCAGCAAAGTGAACTTCCTCGTACGGATCTGCGCACAATGAACAAACGTAAACTGTGTCGGGGCTTCACCGGCGAAGGCCCTCCGGCGTGAGGATAAGAATACGGTTTATGTATGAAATATAGAGAGAAATCAATTGACTAAAAATAGAGCCAAAAGAGTTCATTACCCATTTCCTGTATGGAGGACCTGTTTATATAGGCATGGGTGAATGAGTCCTGACTTGTTAGAAAAGCCAGGGAGCCCGTGTTGATGTGTGACTCGTATTCTGATGAGATAGAGTCCTGATAAGGATGATTGATATCCTGTTTGTATTGCAGTAGAGGTCTCCTTGTTTAGATAAGGATTCTCTGTATTTGTGTATTAATTGAACTCTGAGAGTAGTCTCCCGTCGATACAAGGGAAGAAACATTTGTCTGATGGAAGTCGGCCCGTCATCCAACTCGACTCGCCATAGAGACCGAGTTAGGGATAAGACACTCTTTATTCTCGGCCTCAGAAGGGAAGAAACATTTGTCTGATGGAAGTCGGCCCGTCATCCAACTCGACTCGCCATAAAGATCGAGTTAGGGATAAGACACTCTTTATTCTCGGCCTCAGTGAGGTCAGCTTCACTCGGCCTAATAGACGTCGGCCCTTAAGTTGTGGGTGGGCCCAAAGTCCATAGAACCCAATGACCAAATCGGTTCATGGCATTCACTAACAAACCAATTTAACACTTAAGTTCTATTGCACACTTCAAGTAAATTGGGGAGACCTAACAAAAAGTAGAAGTGGTTATTGGTATGTAATGCATTACTTGTGTGGTTGAAGATTAAAAAAGTGTTTACCACAAAAAATCAGCACAAACTTCTTATTTCATACTCCCTCATTCTGGTCCAAAATAACTGTTGTTTTTTGTCAATCAGATATAACTTTGACTAATAATTTAAATAAAAATACTGATGCTAATAAACATTTAAATTTTGTCACTGTATTATAATTAATACTCCCTCCGTTCCAGAGTAAGAGTCTTACTTTTCATTTTGGTACGTCCCAGAGTAAGAGTCCTATTCCTAAAATGGCAAAGAATCTTTACTATTCACCCCACTCATTCTCTCTCCTATTTTACTTTTGAGGTGGTCTCCCATGAGAACAAGGGGATCCGTCTCATGCATGACCCGCCACGTGGCAGCCTCCCAGAGGTCCAATTTTTTTTTTAATTTTTTTTGAGTTTTTATATTATTTTTTCGGCTTTTCAGTCGTTCACCAAAAGTAATAGTTACCATAACTTAATGTAATGACTGTATACATATAAAGTAACATTGTTCATAAGTAAACGTAACACATGTTTTACAAAAACAAAAGGTCGTTTTACCCATTTTTTTCAAATGTAATACTAACTATAATTACATGTAACCCAAACAATATCTAAATGTAATTATCATTTATACTGAAATGTAATAATGCTTTTGCAAAAATATAAAATATTGTGTATTTTGATTTAATTTTTTGAAAGAAAGTAACATTTGAAAAGTAACAACTCATATATGAATGTAATTGTTTGTACAAGTAAATGTAACACTTTAATAAAAGAAATTATAACATATTTCTATAGATAATGTAATACTTTTACATGTAACATTAATCAAGTGTTTTTAGCTCTAAAAATGTAAATGGTTGAATTATTACTTTTTCTATACATATGTGCTACAATTATGTATAAACATTGTTACATATAAGTAACACGTTCGTTACATTTTAGTTGTAATAAGTATTACTTCTGGCAAACGAAGAAAACATAGAAAAAAACACTGTTACTTTTCTGTATATATGTATTACTTTTATGTATACAAACTGTTACTTTATATGAACACAGTCATTACATTAAGTTATAGTAACTATTACTTTTGACAAACCGAAAAAAAAACCAAAAAAATAATATACAAATTTAAAAAAAAAGCAAAAAAATAAAATAAAAAATAATAATAAAAAATTGGCCTATTAGGGGCTGCCACGTGGCAGGGTCAACCCCCTGGGTCCTGGAGCCGGTTCGTGGGTCGGGCGGGCGGGTCAAAATCCGACCCGTCTCATGGATGAGACGGACCTTCCATGTTCGCATGGAAGTGTTTGTCTTGGAAGTGATGTAAATGTTGTGAGTGTAAAAGTAAAGTAGGAGAAAGAATGAGTGGAAGAGAATAATGAATTGATTGGTTTTGTGAGTATAAAAGTAAAATAGAGAGAGAATGAGTGGGGTAAATAGTAAAGATTCTTTGACATTTTAAGAATAAGACTCTTACTTTGGGACGTACCAAAATGGAAAGTAGGACTCTTACTCTGGGACGGAGGGAGTATGTGTTAAGATGATCAATATACGAGTTAAGTGATTGTAAATCCACCAGTCATAGTCAAATCTCAAAATTATGATAATGTAGGATTAATTCACTTCTTGAACAAACTTTAACTTGAAATTATTATAGTTTGATGAGATAAGGCTTTACCCTGCCACCTACAATAGCAATTTCCTTTTGTTTGAATAACTGATAACCAAAGCACACATATCCCAGTCTCATCAAAATGATATTTTAATCTTTATTTCCGACTATTATAAATACATATGAACTATGAGGAGTAAGCGCAAGTTAAATATCTTAATGAAAATTCAAAATTTATTATTGATAGTATTGTTGATGGAGTATCACGTATAAGTTTAAAATTTTCATTAAGATAGTTAAATCAACCTACAATTATTGCTCTAAGATTAGTAATAACGGGAAAAAAAAAAAAAACGTGAGAAGATAATTTTTGGACGGAAAGGGTATAAGAGAAAGATTCTTGAATCACTACCTCTGTGCCAAAAAGTTTTTGGATGTCCGATTTATTTATTTTTTTCAAAATTACTCTTGACGAAGAACAATTTTTTTTTTTTTTTAAAAATGGACATTCATTTTGGAAAGGATTGAGTATTTTTTACATTAAAAGATTCATGGATCACATCGCGAGCCCGAGAGATAGGAGGGACTCCTCAATTCTTAGATTGTGGTAAATAAGCGAGACAAAATAAAATTTCATCTCAAGTTACTTTTTTAGAACAAGCTAATCCGTCCAAAATACTATTCTCCCATTGTAGCATAGTTGACAAAATATGTACGGAGTATATCATAAAAGAAAAGGGATATTTTGGACAAGAAAATATATCCCAATTATAATTAAAAGACAAAAGGACCATATACAAAATTAAGAATACAGTAACAATCGAAAATGTAAATTATAATCAAGGCATCAACGACACTTGCCTATGTGCTCCAAAAATGGATATCAGGTTAAACTAACGACCAAATTACCTAGGATATGGATACTTCATTTGTAGTGTTGCACAAATTTACGAAATCAACGTTACAACAAGAGAAGTCATGATCACTTTGTAATTTACTACTTCCGTCTTAAAATAAATGCATAAATGGGTAAAAAAATAACGTTTCACACTCAAATAACTAATCCTACCAGGAAATTGTCGTATATATATATGTCATCCAGATCCAATAAGGCCAGAATCAGTTGTTTATTGCAATTTAGCCCCATTTTGATAGAATAATTTGGGCAGGTAGGCTTACACTAAACAATCAATCCAAATATGCACCCATCGTGCAAGTTGCTATCACATTCCCTTGGAAGCCACTCCAAAACACTAAATCCATTTACTCAGTAAATTCAATAATTTAAGTTCCATTCCCACTACCTCAACACTAAACATGTAAATATGTTCAAAAAACAAAACAAAACTAACTATGTAAATACTCCTCCCCGGCCTCTAGTGGCGGCGCTAAAAGTTAATCAAACTGGGTGTATAATTATATTACATAAACAAACAGGTTGAACGGAAACTAGAACCCATTTCACACGAATAAGGGTAGGATTGTCTTTTTACCTGTATTTGCATACGGGTGTAATTGATGGTAGCACCACCGTCCACCCTTAGCAAGAACTCCCCTTTCTCATTTTTAACCTCACCCTTCTCTCCCGCATCCTTGTGCATAGAGTCTAGCACATGTTAATGTATCATGAGGTTATAGGATTTCCACATCACAACTTAATGAATATTAAGAATATTTCTTACCTTGCATTGACAGGATTTGGTTGAAAAGATTATTGACCAAGAAAGAGGGAGGACCTCCACATTTGACAGATTCTTCAGGTCTAACAGACGATGAAAAGACACATTAAGCAATCTGACAGGTGAAGTCGTGAACAACAAACAATTTGATACAAGTACAGTGAAAGTGGGGCTAACATCATCTGCAATACATAAGCTTGAGGATCATTGTTTATCAGTAAAAAGAAAACAAAAGGTCAAAATATATCTATACCTTCAGCTGGGAATGAACCTGATAATACATTCTTATCAAGATTAAGCACTTTAAGTGAGACGAGTGCACACAACTATGGAAGAATGCGACAGCCAAACTCGTTGGAATCGAGATTTAAAATCTCCAGTATTTTTAATACTGATAGCCTCTCAAAACCTGCATCAAAGTTTATATAAAGATGATGAACTTTGACAAACACTTGGCTGCAGGTACGCCTACATATTGTTGGAACCTAAGTTACGCAACTAGTAGATTAAACAAGTAATCAAAGGGGCAATCATGTATCCAACAATGTAATTGTAGTAAACCAACAACAAACGATACAAGCAAAATTGAGCATACTTGACAATAAGAAAATCAAGAGAAAGTACGAACACTTATCGGGTAGATCGAGTCGCCTGAATATGACTCTCCTAAGAGAAACTATTGCTATCCCACTTCGCCTGAGCCTCTCATAGTTTTACCATGAATTAAGGATTTCAATAACAATTTTAAAGAGGTAAAAAAACCTTAATGAAGCCATAAGCATAAGCCTAGCATAACTCAAGGCAACATGACTGCAGCAAGTGATCAAATAGACCCCCTCTGCCATGATCAGTCCGTCCGCCCATATGCGCCTCAAGCTCGTCACAATCTGCTTCATTCTCAGGTATATCCCCTTCTGTTTGTTACTATTGGGTTTTTATTATTCATTGTAAAATTAGTCCAAGTCAAACACCAACTAATAAAATTAGTTAGGACTTTGACTCCTTTTACAAAATGGGTTTTTAACTTCTTCTATTCAACTAGATAACTAGTAAAAGAGTCCAACTTTAACTGCTTCAATAAATCCACTTAAAATTAGGATTTATTATTAAAGTTAATTTGAGTATAATTATACATTGCTTTTGATTTCTAATACAAACAAATAAATTTATTCCACAATAAAAGACGTCACGAAAATACTC
The DNA here is from genome assembly GCA_026119855.1 of Campanula takesimana. NCBI lineage: Eukaryota > Viridiplantae > Streptophyta > Magnoliopsida > Asterales > Campanulaceae > Campanula > Campanula takesimana. The sequence continues at coordinate 541,283 of JAOWBW010000017.1, read as the reverse complement.
TACTTTAATTATATTGGACTACAACAAATCCAAAATAATAAAACCAAGTAAAAAGTACTTTTGATATCTTTAAACAGGAATGATTTAAATGTAATTATTTGAACTATGGATTTACCATAAATGGAAATATCTCAATTTACAATTATAACTTTGAAACCCACATCAAATTTACAAACATTGACTTCGGTCAACCACTTTGAGAACCATAAAATGGACTCACTCAAAGTGCACCATAAATCAATATTTCCAACACATATAGTAAGGCTGCTGTCAGAACTGAATCACATATGCCATGGTTCGACACCCTGAGGTTTCTGAAGTTTTGACTCAAGATACAACAGATATCTATCGCGAATCTAATAGAAGGAATAATCAATCATTTGTAATAATGAAGACTATCTCTGTACACAAAAAATAACCAATAGTAAGTCTCTCCTTATCTTCTTAGCTTGGCAAACCTATAAATTTTCCAAATTGTAGTTCCGATATTTCTAAGTATCTGGAACAAAGGTAACTGCTCGATGGTTAGAAAATGCCCTGTTTTACCATTGACGCCTTACATCAAACTTCTCCAAGTATTCCAAAGCTACTAGTTCTGCTTCCGAAAAGCAAATCTACCCTCATGGAGGCTTGTAAGCATGACATTCATGCATGTCTTGATAGTAAAATACTTCATTAGCTACTATCACGAATGCATGTTCAACTATCACAATATCAAATACTTGCAACAAAAATCCGCTTTTCTTTGGAAGGTATGCTTGACAACCTCAATTCGAAGCTTCCGATTCGGAGTGTGAAGAATAAAATGAATTTTGTGGATAGAAAATTACTCTTTCAATTCTACTTCCATGACTTGGTAGTGAGGTTCCAAAATTGGCCTGAAAGTAAATACTCCCTCCGTCCCAGAAAGATAGTCCACCTTTTTTCGTTGTTACTACGAGGGAACTTTGAGCAGTTATAAATGCTACTTATAATTATTTTAATGTGAATCTAAAAATTGATATTAATAGTATTTATAATGGTGTTTCAAGAACAATTTCAAAAATTTCATTAGAATAATTAAAAGTAGCCTTAATTATTACTCAAAGTTCCTTCGTAAAACCCATGAAAATAGGGGGACTATCATTCTGGGACAGAGGGAGTAATAAGTTACTGCATGTCTTGGTGCATTCTTTTTATCACCGTACAAGCAATGTACAGTTTGTACATATTGGAATGGAGGGAGTAAATTGTAAGTACAGAGCATATTCTCTTGGCAATGTTGATATACCTCCTTCAATTCTACTAATAACTTTCTTCAATACAGAGATAACATTAGTACTAATCAGAAGTAATCTTATAATTTCTTCACTGATACAACATTATTAGCAATAAGAAAACTGTATAACATAACGGGGGCTAGTTCAGTCATTTGCACAAAAGGAAACGCATAACAGAAGCAGCTTACTTGCAGAAGAATGGCAGCTTATGGATGGAGTCAGAAAGAAAGTAGTAGCAGACCTCAATGAAATGAAACCACCTTTGTCTCCAATAAGGATTGATATAAAGAATAGCAACAGATCCCAGAAAGAAGACTATGGAAGTCGCAGCAAGACTTGCAAAGAAGGAATCTAGATCGATATCATACCATCTCTCTTGGATTTCATCCAATGGTGGGGAATGAGCAAGAGGTGTGCAGGTTTTCTCCAAAGGGGGTCCGCATAGAAATGGATTTCCCAAATAGCTGTCCCTTGAAAAGGTCCCAAACTGTGCTTTCATTTCAGGGACTCGGCCAGATAGATTGTTGTGTGCAACTTCAAACACCTCAAGAAAATTTAGCGATATCAGTTCAGATGGAATTTCTCCACTCAAAGAGTTGAAAGAAAGGTCCAGGCTTTCTAACTGAGTCAGATTTGAGAAAAGTCTGGGAATGGTTCCAGTGAGCTGATTGTGAGACAAGTTCAATGCATGGATTCGATTTAGAAGTCCCAATTCTTGTGGGATTTCACCTGTAAAGTTGTTGCATGATAAATCCAATCCAGACATAAGATTAAGGATGGTACCCTTGTACGTGCCTGACATGTGTTTTGTCACAAAATCAACTTGAGCTGCATTATCATACATGTAATCTCCGTCTTCGAGTACGAAAGACCTCCGTAAAGAGTTGTTGTACTTGTAAGATGTACCACCGCCAAATCCTAAACTTGCTTCCTGTATGAAGCCAAGACGATTAGGCGGGGCAATTTGTAAGCAGTGAGGTATTGATCCAATAAGAGAATTGCTAGACAGATCAATCATGCTCATGTTAGACAATTGACACAATTGCCTTGGAATCAAACCACTAAAATCATTTCTTCTCAACAACAGAATTCTCAAGTTAGAGAGTTCCCCAAGGAAATCTGGAATAGTACCGGACAAGTTGTTGTCACTGATGTCCATTACCAACAGACTTGAAAGATTACGATAAGAGCTTGGCACAGATCCAGTGAATCTGTTTGACTCCAAATGGAGGTGCTTCAGGTCCAGGTTATTCATATTCCAGATTGAATCAAAATAATCGTTCGATAACAAAGCAGGTAAAGATCCTGAGAATTTGTTCCGGGAGATATCAAGAAACTGGAGATTCATACTGAATTGACCAGGAAACTGGCCTTCGAACAAGTTATTGTGCATGGAAAGACTAGTCAAAACAGTCAAGTTACTAATCCAGCTAGGAATTGCACCAGAAAATAAGTTGTTGCTGATATCAACCATTTCTAAAAAAGAAAGGCCTTCAGGAAACATCTTAGGAAGCTCCCCCATGAACATATTATTCTCCAAATTAAGAATATTTAACTGACCCGGGGTGAAGTTAGTTTCAAGTATCTGGCCTCGGAACTTGTTATCTGATAGCTTCAAAACTCTCAAAGAGTGGCAATCTGTAAACATGCGCGTTGGAACTTCTTCCGAGAAGGTATTAAGGGACAAATCAAGTATCATCAAATCAGTAATATTGCATAGTGAAAATGGGAGAACACCAGAAAATGCATTTCTAGACAAATTTAGGTGATATAAGTTTGGTAGGATCTGTGAAATATTTGCTTGAATTCCGCCGTGCAATTGATTGCTCGATACATCGACCAATGATGTCTTCACACTCTGATGTGGCATAAGATGAAACAGACCACAAAAAGAATTATTACTTAAATTTATAGATTCCAACATTGTATTGTTTTTGAGCAGCCAGTTTGGAAATGTTCCTTGTAAGTTGTTGTGGGAGAGATCAAGCAACTGCAATTCATGCTGGTGTACTAGAAAATTTGGAACATCACCACCATGGAGACGGTTCAAATTGCAGTTGGACAGAGTAAGGGCTTTCAACTGAAACATAGGAATCCAACCTGAGCTTTCTGTTTCTAGCTCAAGTTTGTTGTTGCCACTAAACAAGACCGCCTCTAGTTTGGCATGATTGGCAAAAGAACTGAAGGAAAATAAACCTTCCAAGCGATTTTCACTGACATCAATGTACTCCAAAGAGGTGAGATTAGCAATCAAGGATGATGAAAGGTTTCCCGTGAATTGGTTGCCAGAGAGATCAAAGAACCGAAAAGATGTCAAACTGCTCAAACATGGAGGAATTACCCCTTCAAACATGTTGTACGCGAGGTCTAGTTCTTCAAGTTTTCCCAACTCACATAGACCTGGAAAAAAATAAAAAAATAAAAAAAAATGTCTATACCGATTGAAGTGACTCGTCTTATCCGTGGTCATATGGTATTTTAGGTATTGGAAAGCATTAATATGATGATTAATTTCCTTCTTCAATTCTTCACACTTTAAACTTGTGAAGGTCAGAAAACAAGATGAAGAAAAATAGCAATTACTGGTTTATATTTTCGTTAAAAAAAAACCATCTATGCCACATTCCAAGCAATTTTTTTAACTTTTACCTTTCAAGAGTGGAATACTGCTTAGTCTGTTTCCAGCCAAAGATAGTGCCTTTAGAGAAGACAGTGTTCCTATTGATGACGGAATACTCCCGACAAATTTGTTGGAATTCAAGTTTAAGATCTCCAAACGGCGAAAACTTGCCAAACCTATGCATCAGAACTCTTAAGTGTTATAACATGCAAGATCCAAGAGGTTAATGTATCATGAGATTATATAAAATTTTCATATAATAATATTATGAAAATTAAGGATATTTCTTGCCTTGCATTGACAGGGTTCCGTTTAAAAGATTATTGTCCAAGAGGAGGACCTCCAAATTTGACAGATTCTTCAGTTCTGAAGGACAGTGAAAAGGCAAATTAAGGAATTTGACAGGTGAACACGTGAACAACAAACAATAAGATATGAGTACACTGAAAGCAGAGCAAACTTTATTAATCAATGAGAAATAATATTCTTCGCATAAATAAGCTTGAGGATAATTGTTTATGAATAAAGAAGAATGGAAAAGGTCAAAGATATACTCCCTCCATCCCAAAATGATAGTCCCTCTTTCCATTTACGTTTGTCCCAAAGAGATAGTGTTATTTCTGAAATCGGTATATTAAAATGATTGAACTTCCAAACTTAACCTTGTGATGAATCTAGTGAGTAGTAATGCATGGTTGTTGCAAGAGAGTTTAGTGAGGGCAATAATTGGTCATCGCTAAGAGTAGTAATGAAAATGACAATATGTAGTTGATATGTTTTAATAATCAAACGCGACTATCATTATGAGACGGAGGGAGTATATACCTTGAGCTGGGAATGATCCTGAGAAAGCATTGCTACCGAGATATAGCACTTTAAGTGATACGAGTGCACCTAACGATGGAAGAATGCTATTGCTGAAATGGTTGGAATCGAGATTTAGATTCTCCAATCTTTTCAATACTGAAAGCCTCTCAAAACATGCATCAAATTATAGACAGAGATGATGGACTTTAACAAATACGAGTACTTGGTTGCAGGTACGCCGCTCCATTTACATGGAGTAAGGCTTCCCCCGGAAATGAATCTCATAGGATATAGTCTGGCACTTTGAGGTTTCTGAAGTTGGACTCAAGATACAATAGATATGTACTGCAAATCCATTAGAATTATGGATTCATCAAGCATTTGAATTGTGGATTGATCAACCTATAAATTGTCAAAATAGCGCTCCCTCTGTCCCTAAATGAATGTCCATTTTCAAGAAATTTTTGTCCCAAAATGAATGTCTTTTTTCGAAATAACTTTGTTCCTAATTGTTTTTTTTACCAATTTTTTCACTATTCTCTTTATTCTTGCAAAACTAAATGTTTGGAAAAAGAATTACATAATTATATATGAATCTTTGCCACTAAATTGTATGAAATGTAGAGATTTTCAAATGTCCCTTGAAATGAAATATGGACATTTATTTAGGGACGGCGGGAGTAGTTCCTTTGATTTCTAAGTATGCGGAACAATGGTAACTGCTCGATGATTTAAAAATGCATTACCTTGCAATGGTAAAGAGCCGTTATAATAATTGCCGCTTATATCTAACAACTCCAAGTATTCCAAAGCTACTAATTCTGCATCAAAAAAATAAAAAATAATAATAAAATTAAATCTACTCTCATGGAGGCTTGTAAGCATAGCATTCATACATGTATTGAAGTCAAATACTCATTAGCAATACAATTATGAAAGCATATTCAACTGTCACAATATTGAATACTTTATACAAATTTTCACTTTTCCTTCGAAGGTATGTTGGAAATCTCAACAAAAGTTAGGGATTAGGAATTTGTAGAACAAAATGAATTCCGTAGATCAAAAGATAATACTTTCAATTCTGATGTCGTGACTTGGCATTGAGGCTCCAAAACATAGACTTAAAAGTAAATATGTTACTGCATGCTGTTCACGGTTAGTATTTTCTTTGGAACTTATTGCTGAATCATGACCGTGCAAGGCAGAGGTACCATATCTGTGAAATTTACCCTTATGTGCATTATTTGTGTACAAACTAATTACAGGAATAGTTGGAAAAGTTCAAAAGGAAAGAGAAAAACATGCCGTGAGTAGGTAAGTATCCTTCTAATCGACATTCTTTAAGGACTAAAGTTTTAAGTGAAGCAATTTCTCCTAAGGCTCCAAATACGTTAACATTGTCGTCAAGATAACTCGAACTAAGGTCTAAAATCTCCAGCTTCCTCAAACTTGACAACCCTTCAGATCCTGCAAAAACAAACCCTATAACATATTAACTGATTCAAAGTTTAATTACAATGCAAGAAAAAATTAAAACAAATTTTGGCAACCATACCTTGTTTGTCGAGCAAAAGACGTAAATAGTTATCAGACAAATTAAGAGCTCGAAGGTCCTTAAATGGTAGAAAGAGGGAGACATCTAAGACCCAACTCTTGAATGATCCAAGTGATAATTGATCCATGCTGTTGAGAGAGAGCTCTATCACGTTACCGGTAGAGTTGTTGCATGTGACTCGCTCCCACTCGCAACATCCATCACCGACCCACGACGAGAGGAGATTATCGGGGGGAGGGTCAACATTTGATGTCAAGAAAGCTCTGAATTGAAGCAGACCCTCCCTTTCTTCTTCTAAACAACCTTCATGTCTGTTTATTAGAATAACGTATACCAACATCAGCAAAAACAGAGAGTTACAAAAACTCATGTTTGTAACTGACATGTGATGGATAAAATTCCAAGTAATAAATACCTAGCAAGCGCACTAGTTACCGTAGTAGTAACGCGCGAAAGCGAGGGTCGATCCCACAGAGACTTATTGGACAAACAAGTAAATTTAATTAGTGCAAAGGAGTAACCAAAGGGGGTTTTGTAATTTGATTTTTAATTAATCTACTTTAACTACTAAACAGTAAAAATAAACTAAGATTGAAGATTACAAAGCAAGCAAGGATTGAATTCAAGATGACAAAGATTCACGGATTGGGGTTCACAACTATTTCCACTCTATGCTATTTTTAAATAAAGATTATCAAATTGATTCAAGAAATCGTTCACTTAGTTAAGAATTGGAACGGTCTGGTCACCGGATTGCAACCCTATTATTATCTTTATGTGATGAATTCCGCTAGGTCAACAACACACACAAATAATTTATTAAGTTTTTAAGAACAATTGATTTTAGATCCTTTTGATTTCCCCTAGGTCCTCAATTAAATCTATTCAATGAAATCTAGGTCAATGTAAAAACTATCCACGCTAGTGAAATAATTTAAACCCTAATGATTTAAAGATCAACAATATCTATCTATAAAGTTGAAATCTCTAAATAAATGAAGATCAATTTCAAAGAACAAGAACAAGAATGATATTAAATTAAACCCAATTTAGCATAGAGTTTCAAAAGTGCTACACCCAATCCATGAATAAGAAACTTAGCTACTCATAGACATAGCAAGCATCACAAGAATAAGATTAAAAACCATAAACCTGGATAAACGCTTGACGATGAATAGATCCCAAAATCCTGATTACACCTTGAAAACTTTGATAAAACCTAAAAGAAAGCATATCAAAATAAAGTACTGCAGTCTACTATTTATACCGAGAGAAAACTAGGGCCAAAAATAGAGAAAAATTGGGTTAAAACCCGTCTGGCAAAGGAATCCCGAAAACTGTACGGAAAGAGCGAGCGGGCGCCTGCTCATACCCAAGCGGGCGCTCATTTGGCCAGAAAGTTTGGTTTTTTCAGAATTCATAATGAGCGGGCGCCTGGTACTGGTCGGGCGGGCGCCTGGTAGGTTTTTCTGACTTTCTTTATCTTTCTTTCTTTTCTTCACCTCCTTGACTAGGTTGACCACTGTTGACCTTTGACTTTGAATTTGACTCGATCAATTCTTGGTCTTCAACCCTTTAAATCTCTAAGACTTTGTATTACATCAACATTACATAAAAAAGTGTCTCAAAACACACATAATCTCACAAAGTTCCTCAAACACAATTAGACCAAAATTACATTAAACTATTCTAAATTACATCAAAAAGTCAATAAAATGAGAACGAAAATGTAGAGATAACATATGATAAAATCGATCCATCAACATGTCTTCTATGGATAATTCACTGAGGCCATAAGAATATATATGCAAACAGAACGGACTTCAATTCATAGTCCTTGCATCTTCTTGACTTGCATGGGGACTAAGGTTTTGTCAGTGCCGATTTGGGAGACTTTTGTGCAGGTCTATATATAGATGTGGGCAATGGGGAAGATAAAGAAACTACAATTGGGGTATTGTCTTCTATCAAATATTCATGCTTTTGTCGTTATCAGTTCAAAAAAGAGGCCACGGAAATGTAGAAAAGAACAGGCACTTCAATGTCAGAGTCCCTACACCTTGCTGGCAAGTGGTGATGAACCAAGTCTTGGACACTATTAGGAGACTTTTATTTATGTCTATATAAGTGGCTATGGCCTATGGCACTGGGGAATATAAAGAAACTACAATTGGGGTATTGTCTTCTATCAAATATTCATGCTTTTGCCGTTATCAGTTCAAAAAAGAGGCCACGAAAATGTAGAAAAGAACAGGCACTTCAGTGTCAGAGTCCCTACTCCTTGCTGGCAAGTGGTGATGAACTAAGTCTTGGACACTATTAGGAGACTTTTATTTATGTCTATATAAGTGGCTATGGCCTATGGCACTGGGGAATAATTATCAATTACGGAGTATGTGAAAAACAATTGCTAAATAAGTGCTCCACCTGAGTTAACATACCCTGTGTCTGTACTTCTAATTTGACAAATAAAAAAGTGTAGTTTTGTTTTGTTTCGTTTACAATTATATAAGTAACATAGATGCAAGAGATGACGGAACTGAAGACGTGGATTAACTTCAACGGCCTCACAAAATAATATTAACAACCTTATGCCAGATCGTTGAACTAGCGTGAAAATAACAGAGAATTTTATCCCTAAGTGAATGTTCATTTAATTTATTTGTTTTTTGCCCCTAAACAATCGTTCACCTTTGACAATATCATATTGCAAATGTATATTTGCAATATTAAAAGTTTATGATAGATAGAGGATATTTATACATTTTTAATACTAAAATAACTCAAAAGTCAATATTCTTGGAATATCACTTAAAGTGAAGAACGGACATTCATTTAGGGACAAATATAGCATCATTTATGCAAATGTCACCATTACACAAATTAAAAGTTTATAAAACATGATACAAATGATTAGCGATATTAATAAATGAAAACAAGAAATGAATATAGAATATACCGTAAATTTTTTACAGTCAGATTCTACTCAGCACCCTAATCCTGACTCGAGCGGGTCAGAAGTTTAATCTCTGATTGCTTTTTCAGTCTAATATGAGTCTATCTTTCTTAGTTGAAATTTTGAAATGCCTCGGAAAACTCTTCAGCCATGCCCCCCCCCCCCCCCCCCACACACACACACCACCACCACCAGGTGACACTCATCAACAAGAAATTCATGTGCTTGGCAAAGGATCTCATCCACACACCACAGCAACCCCACACCACGAAACATGGTAATCACACAAAGCTGAAAAATTGCCATTTATTTGCAACTTTAATCATATGCTCTAGACTTTTAAGTATCAACTCATAATTAAAAAGAAGATCAGAATCAAAAGATATGCAAAAATGGAAGATTTAATAAATGAGTGTCCTACCTATCGAAAAATAAATAAATTAGTGTACTAAATTTATGGGTGTTGTTATACACACCCGTAAAATTTATGAATAAACCCGTAAATTTGTGAATATCCTAATATACCCTTAACCCTACCAAATGCATCTTCTTCCTCTCTTGCATTCTTCCATAATTTCCAGCAACCACCTCCATACTTTCCGACCAACTTTAATTGAGAAGCAGCTGGTTGGACGAGCCCACCACCATCCTCCTCTGGATCCTCCGTTGGCAATCTTTCAAACACCGCGTTCGCTGAGCACCAGCACCTCCACCTCCACTTTGTGGTTCACCGGAAACCCCTCTCAAGAATCAGCACCCGCGTAGAATACCCATCTCCGTTCACCACTGCCGCCGCGGTCGCAACCAAGATTATCAGTAACACCAAGGTGGGGTTCGCCAGCATTATACCCACAAAACCTGCTCGAGAATTTTTTTGACTTTCGGGCGAAATCAGAGCGTAATTTGGAAGTATAATTAATGGGTAAGTGCAATAAATGAGTTATTGAGGTGAGTGGGGAAGAGTGAAGTATTATGTTGTTTTCAGGCATTGATTATGGACTATGGAGGGACGGGAAAAAAAAGGAAATGGCACTAACATGCGCCCAGGGGCGGATCTACACCAAAAAGTTTGCCATTGCCTATTCTTTCCTTAAAAAAAAAAAAAGACGCGATACTAAAATTCAACACGTTTACAATTATAAATATAATAGGCTTCAATATGTCAACATTATATTAAACAAACGCAATTTACAATTGATGTTTCCTAGGATTCATCTTTTGAAAATAAGTTAAAATCTCATCCTCACTAATAGTCATGAATACATCTCTTTCTACAAAAGTTACCAATCGGTCATTTAACCATTCGTCCCCCATCTTAGACCTCAAATCGCTCTTTACATGCTTCATAGCTGAAAAGACCCGCTCAACACTTGCGGTTGCTACCGGCAAAAGCAAAGCAAGCTTCACAAGCTTATAAACCACACGGTAAGTCTCATTCTTTTTTGTTGCCACAAGTGTCGTTGAAAGATCAACAAGCCCTTTCAAATCTGAAAAACGAGAGTCTAAGCGCATATCCATAATATAATTAGCCAATTGATTGCGGATAGATGATTCACATTCCTCCAAAAAATCATTAGGATACAATCGCGTCATCCTCATCAATTTGTCTTCATCAAAAGAAGCAAACGACAAAGAAGGACTCAAGCATGCTACACATTGTAATAGTTCAGTGCTTTCCACATTAAATCTTTCATCAAGTTCTTTCAATTGCACGTCCAAAATACTAAAAAAACAATCATTCTTGTAATGATGTAGATTAGTAACAAATGAACTTTGACGACGGGATTTCTTCAACAAGTAATAGGGTCCATCCATGTCCAGTACATCAATGTCATGTCTCTTACAAATTTCAACAACATTATTCAAGAGGACTTCCCATCCACTATCCCTCTTTTGTTGAAGTCGCCGTTTGGCAATTGTTACAAGATTCAAAGCATTCAAGAGATCTTGCTCACGCCTTTGTAAAGCCAAATTCAAATCATGAGTAATCCCTAGAACATCAACCATCAAATACAACATGAAAATAAAACGAAAATCATGTAACCCATTTATCAAAGTGCTTGCTTGACCACGAACATCACAAGAAGCATCTTCAACAATTGTTTCAAGTACTTTAATCACCGGACCATACAAACTCATAATACTCGTAAGAGTCTTGAAATGGGACCCCCAACAAGTATCACCCGGCCTCGCAAGTGATGATTGTTGATTTAAACCTCTACCGGTTTCTACCAAACCCTCCTCAATTATTTCGGCTAAATGGGCAAATTGTTTGTCTCGAAGCAACTCTTGTCTTTTGTTAGAACAACCAATAATATTCACAACATCATTAACCAATCCGGAAAAAGCACCCACATCAATATTACGCTTGACAGCCGCAACTAGTGCCAATTGAAGTTGATGAGCAAAACAATGAACATAAAATGCAGAAGGATTCTCTTTTTGAATTAAAGTTCTTAATCCATTTTCACGACCACTCATATTGCTTGCTCCATCATACCCTTGACCTCTAATCTTAGACATACTCAAGTTATTCTTAGTCAAAAGGTCTTCAATTGCATTTTTAAGTGCTATGGCATTTGTTTCTTTCACATGTGCTACCCCCAAAAATCTTTCCACAACACCGCCTTTGGAATCAACATAACGCACAACAAGCCCCATTTGTTCTTTCATAGAAAAATCACCAGATTCATCAGCTAAAATAGTGAATACATCATCCCCAATCTCTCTACAAATTTTTGAAGTGGTTAAAAAGGCACATGCCTTTGCAAGTTCTTTTTGAATGGCAGGGGAGGTCATCTTACGACTCACATGTTGACCATGAGCCTCTCTTAACAAATTTACATATTCAAGAAAATGACCTTGATAAGAAGAATCTTTTGCCTCGTTATGTCCCCGAAAAGCTTGCCCACCCCTCAAAAGTAATTTAGTTACTTAAGTGATGTCTTCAAGTTCATTACATAATCATTATCTTCTTGTTCAGTTTGTCTATTCATACATGTTCTGATGCTTTGCGCCGAGTTCATGAGAATTGTACATTTTGCTTTACTTGCTTGATGACAATCCCTACTAGCGTGCAAGTCAAGTCCGTTCTTCATTCTAGACCAACACCTAAAACCATCCTCTTTACCAACAAAAGATTCACCACCATACTTACTCACATCTTTAAACAAATAGCATGGCAAACAAAACAAGGCATCTTTCGATTCACTATATTCCAACCAATCTTTATATTCACTAAACCACCCATAATTAAATTTACGCTTTTTACTTGAGATGAGAGTGGTCGGATATACCGGTAGATTTGGTTGTTCCGGTCCTTTGAGGAGGTACGTTCTTCTAACTCTTTCAACATCATCCGGATGAAAAACCGAAATTGGCTCCCTTTTCCCGGGATCACTTTGTAGGGTCACATCTCCGCCTCTTAATCGTATTGTAGGTTGTGGTCCTTGTGTTTCTTGAAAAACTACCTCCGGCTCCTCTTGAGCAATTGGAACACTAGGGCTTGGTTTATTTCTTGGAGTCACCGTAATGAACCGATCCAACAACCTATTACCAATATTATCAAATGAGAAGATTAACAATAAGGAATTTGAGACAGAAATAACAACAAAATTAGGAAAGAATTGAAATCAATTTTAGATTTTAGGCCATTAGGGTTTACCTTTGATTGGAGCATTTCTTTTTGTTTTCTTGAGGGGGCTGCGGAGGGGAAGTATTTCCGTCCATTTCAACGAGGGCGGCGGTGGGCGGCGGTGAGGGAGCGGTGGGCGGCGGTGGTGGACTGGACTGTAGTCGTCGAACGCCATGATCGCAAGGAGCCGCAGAGAGACAGACCCAAAATTGATTTTTCTATTTTCCTTCTGTTCTGCGATGCCTGGTATCTATATATTTTTTAAAAAAAAAAAAACTTAACACTCGAAACGACGCCGTTTTGAAAAAAAAAAAATTAAAAATAAAAATATTTAACACCCAAAACGACGTCGTTTTGCAAAAAAAATATATATATATATATATTTTTTTACCATTGCCCGGGCAATGGTAGGCACACTAGTAAATCCGCCCATGCTTGCGCCTGTGCTCAGGGTCCAGGGATGGCAACCGGCGAAATACTTTTCACAAAAAGAAAATAAAGTTGGTCGGAAAGTATGGAGGTTGTTACCGGAAATTATGGAAGAAGGTAAGAGAGGAAGAAGATGCATTTGGTTGGGTTAAGGGTATATTAGGATATTCACAAATTTACGGGTTCATTCATAAGGTGTGTATAACAACACCCTAAATTTATCTTCTGGAGAGTGCATTCATCAGCCGAGATTCCTCAATAATGGCATCAGCCAGTTTATGTCACATTTTCCTTCTGTGGACTCAAATAAATACTTTGTTTCTTAAAAAAATGTGTACCTAATTTCCACATAAACCTCAATCGCAGACGAAAAAAACTCTCTCAAAATACACCTAAAACGAAACCTCAAATGAAGACGACAAGACCTCATTAGATAGAAACATATCAGAATTGTTAGTTGCCGGTGTGAAGGCCACCGATTAACACGAGGCCAGACGGTGGGGGTGGGAGTGTTTCTAAGTGGAAGAGCCGGGGGGCATCACCAAGAGAATATTTACTTACGGTTACGGTGCTTCCGCTAAACGGCGAATGCTATATCTGCCGGCTACTCGTCTTCCATCCGCTTCATCTTCAACCCTCGTGAATCCTCCAGCTAGGAAACCAATCTGAGGTTGAGATGACGGCGGCTGTTACCTCTTGTCCAGCGGCGCCAATTGATTTTTTTCATGAGGATGCAACGAGAGGTTGGACTTTGGAGAAAGGGACGGCAACGCCACTCTACCAGCGGCAAGGGTTTCGTGTGTGAAGAGAGGGCATAAGTGACGCCGGAATGTTCCTTTGGGGGTTTGGACCCTAGGCCCCCTGGTTTAGATCATAAACCCATAAGAACCTAAGACCAAATCAAAATTCCAATTAACCCCACATGCTTGAAAGAACAGCTCCAACCTAAGCCCAGCCCATAACCGGTCCAGTACCCACAGCCCAGCCCGACTCCGCCCCGACCCTCTGCCCACCCCTCCCATTTTGAATGCTAAAAATGTAAAATGCCACTAGCAGGAGTCAAACCTGGGGCAATTCTATGGAATCTTCTCCCTAAACCACTAAACTAACCAACTTTTTGTTATTAGCTTTGAATGTATAATATTACTACTAGCCAGCCAAATCTAAATTGAAAAATACAAACAGATTCTCTACTGATTAATAAAATTCTTGATTATTCTCTAAGACACTAACTTTTTGTATAAAAAATAAATAGAAAATCCAAAAATATTATTTAAAAAATATAAAGTATCTAAATATTTATTAGAAAAAATAAATAGAAAATCAAAATAAATTAAACTATAATAATTAGATAAATTAAAACAATTTTTAAAAGATATAACTAAATATTTTATTGAAAAAAATATGATAGACCTAAAACTAAATTGAACTATAAGTGTATTTTTTTTCACAATTTCTCTTTCTTTTTTTTTTTCTTTTTTTTTTTTTTTTTTTTTTGCAAAAAAAACTTTAAAAAGTCTCATATTTACCCTGATGTCTCTTGAGAATTTACAAGACTTTGATACAAATTATAAAACCTAAAAAAAATGCACTTATGAGACCATTAAGGAACTCATGAGTCTGATACGAGACCTTTGTAAATGGCTCTCATGAGTGTGATATGAGACAATTTACATGTCTCATGAAAATTTATAAGACCTAAAAAATGCACTTATGAGACCTTTAAGAGACTCATGAGTCTGATATGAGACTTTTGTAGATAGACTCATGAGTTTGATATGAGACCTTTGTATATAGACTCATGAGTCTGATATGAGACAATTTACATGTCTCATAAAAATTTACAAGAATTTGATACAAATTATAAGACTTAAAAAATGCACTTATGAGACCTTTTAAAGACTCATGAGTCTGCTATGAGACCTTGTAAATAGACCCTCATAAGTCTGATATGAGACGTATTTACATGTCTTATAAGAATTTACAAGACTTTGATACCAATTAAAAGACTTAAAAAATGCACTTATGAGACCTTTGAGAGACTCGTGAGTCCGCTATGAGACCTTGTAAATAGACCCTCGTAAGTCTGATATGAGACTTATTTACATGTCTCATAAGAATTTACAAGACTTTGATACAATTTAAAAGACCTAAAAGATGCACTTATGAGACCTTTGAGCGACTCATGTGTCTGCTATGAGACCTTGTAAATAGACCCTCATAAGTCTTATATGAGACTTATTTACATGTCTCATAAGAATTTACAAGACTTTGATACAAATTAAAAGACCTAAAAATATGCACTTATGAGACATTTGAGAGACTCATGAGTCTGCTATGAGACCTTGTAAATAGACCCTCATAAATCTGATATGAGACCTTGTAAAATTACTATTATATCTAAAATATAAGAGTTTTTTTCTTTGATTTTTTTTCCATATTTTTCAAAGTTTCATAAAAATAAAAATCACAAGAAATCTCATATATTATTACCGTTCTGCTCTCATTCTCATGGTATAAGACTAGATTTACTCTTATACCTAAGTTATAAGAGTTATTTTTTCTTAATTTTCACATATCTTAGAAAATAAAAATCATAAATAAAAATTCTTACATGTTATTACCCGTTCCGCTCTTATATTAGGTGTAAGACTAGTTGAAGTATAGGAATTTTATTTTTCATAACTGTTCACATTTAAAAAAATTATAAAAATAATCCCATATTTTATTAAGTAGTCTACATATTTAGGTATAAGACAAAAATTACTCTTATAAAAAGTCTTACATGTTATTAACATATTTTCATGTTTTCTTAAAAAAATCATTAAAATGCCTTATATTTTATTAACTAATATGCTCGTATACTTAGGTATAAAGGTATAAGAATAAAAATTTAATAATAATAAAATAAGTTTAT
Source organism: Campanula takesimana (assembly GCA_026119855.1). Taxonomy (NCBI): domain Eukaryota; kingdom Viridiplantae; phylum Streptophyta; class Magnoliopsida; order Asterales; family Campanulaceae; genus Campanula; species Campanula takesimana. The sequence goes on along the minus strand of JAOWBW010000017.1, from coordinate 525,103 downwards.
CAAATACAAGATTATATAATTACAATTTTAATTTATTTGTAAGTCTTTCATATTTATAAATAAAAGATTGCGATTTGTTATATTTTTTAAAACAAAATTTGAGTTTTGTGAATATTTTAGAATTGCATTAATTGATTGTTTTATCTTAAATACTGTCATTGATTTCGTTCAAAAAGATGCTAATATTAGATATTGCAAAATTATGAACACATGGTTCAATGGCTTAGTGGTGTGGGTGTTAGTTATTAGACATTAGGTCTAAGGTTCAAAACTTGGGAGCTCCTTTTTTTGTTTTAATTATACAGGTGGGCGGGCTGTGGAGTCGGGTTTGGGTGGGCGGTGGAGTCGGGCTTGGGTGGGTGGGCTGTGGAGTCGGGCTTGTCAGCGGGTGGGTCGGAGGGTGGGCTTTTGGGTTTTTATGGCATTTTGATCTGGGCATTTGGTTGTAGGTGGAATTATATATCTCAGCTGGGCTTTTATGGAGAAAAGATCTCAGGGATGGGGCCTAATGGAATTATGCCGTTCCTTTGCGGCAAGTCGGTAACGTCAATGTGGTACAGGGGCAAATTCGACATTTCGGTTTCCCTTGTTTGTCCCGTTAGGGAGACAGACGGGTGGTCTAAATTGCTCGCGTTATGTTATACAGGGTCAAGACTAGACATGACCAAAAGAAACCGGGAACCGGCCGGTAGAACCGGATCCGGAAACCGGATAGAACCGAGAACCGAATGGAACCGGGAATCGTGTATAGCCGGTTCGAATACGGGTCCAAGGTTAATGGAACTGTGGAACCGGCGGTTACGGAACCGGTAACCGGAACTGTGGAACCGAACGGTTCCAACGGTCACTAGATTCAAACTAGCCATTGGTTGCCCCCCTCCTTCCCGTTAATAGCCGTTAGGCGCATGGAGGAATATAGTTATTAGTATTTAACTTTTTGGTCAGGTTTGACCAATTTTGACCTTCTTTTTGGAAGATTTTCAGGTAACAAAAAAATAAATAAAGAAAAACACTTACCTGATTGTAATATTTTTAATTATATTAATAAAATTACAAGGGTACCGTCCTCTTTTTTAAAATTAATATTTTTTTTATTTTTTATTACATGCTTGATAATAAACTAACCAAATTTATTAAAAAATAACTTAATTTGGCTTTAAAAAAAAATCAAATCAGTTAGTTTTATAACTTTTTAGCTCGAAGCAGTTACTTTTCTAACGGATTTGGATTAAACTGGAAAAAAAAAATAGTTAATTAGCAGGAACCGTCGGAACCGGAACCGCCGGATAGAACCGGGAACCGGATTAGGACGGTTCGAATACGGTTCTGGCTTTCTGGTAACCGGGAACCGGCGGTTCCCGGAACTGGAACCGGAACCGGAACCGTTGGGCATGTCTAGTCAAGACTCACGAATTTGTTCAAAAGACACTGTAGTACAGACATGGTAATTTTGAACTTAGCGCCGAGTGTTGTTATTAAAATTGGCAATGTTAGGAGCACGAAAGAAGTTTATAAAATAATGAATACAAAATGAGGTGGTAATATTTTATTGATTGCATCGGTTGTGGACCCGGCATACTCTAATTAAAAGCACCAATAAAAATCATGACACCTCATTTTGTAAGCCAAAATTTGTGAACTTTCTTGTGACTTTATATTTACCCTGTAAAATTATCTAGTGCTATTCTTAAACATACTTAAATTTTCAAATTACACAATAGTGTGAAACACGAATACACATAAATTAAATAATTTTTACAGGTGTTAATAATAACACTTATTCTTATTCTTAAAAGTCATGTTGAGGCCTTAGGTATATTCAATTGCAATATTGAAATTAGGCTCTGTATATTTCACGTAAAATAACTTGTGGAAAATATTTTTTCCATTTTCCGGTGTTTGTTACGCACCGGTAAATGAGGGATATATTTTTCGGAAAACGATTTTCCCACTCTTCTAAGTAAAATGACTTACGAATTTCTACTCCGTGAGTCATTTTCCGAAAAATGTCAACTCCCTCACTCACACACCCAACTTCCCATACAACCTCACGCTACCCATTCCACATCCAACCACACACCCTCCATCCATCCTATCCCCACCCCCACCCTCCAAACCTTCCCTTCCCTCCCCCCTCCCCCACCACCCACCCCCTTTAAAAAAAAAAAAAACACTCATATTAAAATTATCGTTTAACATCATTCATGGACATTGTTATTTGATATATTGTGTTTCATTGGCCCTCTGTGATATTGTGTATCCCCTTTCTTACTGAGCCCCCAGCTCACCCCCCCTCCAGTTTGACCTTTTGCAGTTGACCGTTGACCGGTTTTTGGGCAGCGATGAATTGATTCGGAGCATTTTGAAATTATTAGTGAGATCTTGTATACTCTTAAATTGTGGCTTTTTGACATTTATGGGAATTAGAATTTTTCGGGGTGTTACAGTTGGTATCAGAGCGGAACCCCGACCTTAAGGCTTATGGAGCTAGCTCGGGGATAAGATCTTGGGGTATTCGTATAGGATCATCAAGATCTAGGTTAAGTAGAATTCGCGGACGAATTCTTTTTAAGTTAAGGAAGGAAGATTGTAATATCCCAAAATTAAGCACGACGTTTTGAGACATATCGAGAAAAAAAATACAAAGAAATAAAGGAAATATGAGACGGATTTAGTTAGTAGTGGAATGTGGGCCACATTATTTTTGTAGCAACTTCTTGGATGACAGAAAGTTAAATTGGGTACTAGGAGGTGTTAGCATAACTAGTGTTACTCCCGTGCAATGCACGGCTGTCACTATACTCAATTTGTATAAATTAGATGAACTAAATAAGAATCGCACATTATAATTGTGAAAAAATATATATTGTTAGTGCAACATCAGGTTGGCAAGGAAAGGTATCGTTACATATCAATATCTTAAAGTTAGCTGCACCTCTAAAGCGAGATAGAGCAAAATATAGTTGACCATGACAAAACAACATTTTCTTCAATAAAATATCAACACTAATGTCATCTTATATTCGTTAATTGCAACAACATCTAAAGTTGAAAATTCCCCTTTCCACAAAACATCTTGGCGACTTCTTAAACAATCAGAATATTCTCTCAAAAAGTAAAAATATCATAAAATGATAAAAATTGCCCTAAAAAAATACTAATACAAAAACTGTCTAAAAAAACGAAAAAGTTAAAAAAATGATAAAAAGCTCGGTATCCTGTTTGAGGCCCTAAACAATGTTTTTTTTAGCCTTCTATACCCTGCATCAAGGGGCTACGGCCGACGACTTTTGTTCGTCTCGCTCCGATGTTCGATTTGATATGCGGTGCGTTCCGTGGTTGATACGGAGTCAAAAGTTACGACCGTTTCCGCGCACGCGCTCAAATGACTTCAAAAACATCAACGCCTTCCGTCCGCATCAATTACTAATTTTTCACTATATATTGATCATAATTCATTTTTTTCACTAAATAAAAATATATTAAAAAGTATCATATAAAAATCAATATACATGGAAAGTTGACTTCTTGTCCCAAATTAAGGATGATGACATATTTGACTTTATTTACCCAACTTTCCTATTTTGGAGGAGCATATGGGGGTAAATTCTATATACAAGGCATATTACATACAAGGCACCAATAATGGCAAAACTACCCTTCGCGTGTCGTGTGCAAAAGGACGACTTGAAGGCTTTGTGTCGTGTACAAACACACGAGATATACCAATTGTATAAAATATTCAGTCGTGTTCATTTATACGAGTTATACTATAATATGTCGTACAACCATACACGACATGAATATGAACAGGTCGTGTATAGTTTATAAGACATGTTGTGTCACACATGTCGTATTAAGTCATACGATATATTGCCCTATGCTCGTGTATATTCACACGACATGTCCAAATGAAGATGTTCTTCGATGATTTGCAACATGATGTTAATGACGCATATGCTATGTTAGATTATTGAATTGTGTTGTTAATTGAGCAAAATTTATACACTTAGACATGACAAGTAACAAACGTCATATTGGATCATACAATATCATATAACCTGTCACATTTAAGTGATACCAATTTATTTATAATCACCTAACAAATGATTGTGGTGTTATGTTTATAATCAAGATTATATTTAAAGAGGTAATTAAACATGTTATAATGCATAATACAATATCATATATAACCTATCACATTCATTAGGTTAAAGTGATACCACTTTATTTATCAACTAACAAACGATGTTATGATGCGCATATACCATGTTAAATTAATGAATTATGGTGTTGTATTTCTAATCAAGATTATATATAATGAGTTAATTAAACATGTTATATAACGAGTTAAGTTGTTTCGATGATTTACCAAACGAGGTTAATGATAAGTTGTACATTAGAGGAATACCAACTACTCAAGATTATATATTTGAAATTATCATATTTGTTAAAAAAGATTATATGTTTCTTGTTATAATAAGTTGGAAAACAAACAATGATTACATATAAGATTGAACCTGTAACGACCCGAATTTTCATAAAGTAAACAAATCCATAAAAACATGGAAATACTAACAGTCGTCTTACAAAATCCAACTTAAATAGCCCAACGGCTAGTCTCAACCATCAATTCAACCATAAATGCGGAAGCGAAATTAAATACTAAGTCTTCAAGCCAGTACAACCACTAGCTAAACAAAATAAACCATAAGGTCTTAATATAACTGACACGGACAGCTTCATCTAGCGATCCGTCTAGTTCTTTAAGTCGTTACCTGAAAAATATTATTAGAGAAAGGGTGAGCGAACAATGCTCAGTAAGTTCATACGGACTTCTCTGATAGCTAAGGAGAAGTGACCGAAAGAACGGACTCAATTGATAATTCCAAAGGTCAGATATCAGTTCAAATACTAACTGCATATAACGAATACAGTTAACTACTCAAAGATTAGTGGTCCTATTTCCATTCCGTCAATTCCAAGTTCCAAACACCTTTTCAGGGTGTCACACCTTTTCAGGGTGTTAAGTGAATAAGAGACCTTACACCTTTTCAGGGTGCTCCCTTATTTAGAGTTATCATGATAATCTAGAGTTCCACAAAGTCTAAGTTACACATAGTTAACTAGACTTATTTCCATTAGTCCGTTTCCTAGGACCGTTTCCACATTAATCCTTTTCAGGGACTATACAGCTACACCTGTTGCAATTAGATATAGCATACTTTCCACAATAGTGTTCCCTAAACGAGAGCACAGCAAATTCAAATGTTCTAAGATTCCCTACGACCAAAACATGTCATAGGTAAGATATACAAAAGACGTTCATCAACGTAGAGTTCAAGCGCTATGGACCATATATCATTCATGAAAGAATTATAGAGTTCCAATGAATAAAGAATTCAAGATACTTAGGAACGTAATCCCTTACCTTGCTAACGTTGACTTCTAGCGGGTTCTTTGCGTACAATCTACAATCACGCAAAGATACTACTTTTAGGACATGAACAATATTTATCCCCGTCCCCAAATTCCTTTTCTAACTTTAACCTTTTGAGTTTACTTCCTAAACTCCTTCTTAAGGTCCTTACTTTAGTTTAGGGTTTATAACTCCCCTTCATAACTTTCCCAACATGCCTTTAGGTTTACGTAAAAGTCTACTTCCAATCCATGTGTCTTAAGTTGACTTTATTTTATGAAAACACTATTCACAGTGTTGACTTACTATTCCCAGTTGACTTTTACTCTTCCCATTTGACTTTCACACAACAACACACTAAACCCTAATTTGACTCACACGACACACACACACACACACACACACACACACACACACGGCATACACACACACACGCACACACACTGCACACACGCACAAACACACACACACACAGACGCCCCCCCCCCACACACACACGCACAGACACACACACACACAAACGCACACACACCCACTCCGACAGCCGCCAGCCGCCGCCTCCAGCCGCTGCTGCTGCCGCCGCCGCCGTCGTGGTGGTGGTGGTTCATGCATGCATGTTAATACTAACCCTAACTTTTCCATTAAAGATGTTTTTCAAAAGTTGACAATAAACCCTAGTTTATCAATTTAGGGTTAGGGTTCTAAGTTCCGTTTCATAAGTCCTAGGCGATACCCAACCCAAGAATAATTATTTAGGGGTGAGAGGATTACCTTCGAAGGGGTTGAATTTTCTTCTTCTTTTCCTCCTTCTCTCTTTCTCCTCTCTTCTTCCTCTTTCTCTCTCTCGGCCTCTCTCTCTCTCCGCCCCCTTTCTCTCTTTTTCTCTAGGGTTTTTGATTAACTCAAAATAATAGGGAGAGAGTTAAAGAGTTGTTTAAATACTTAGGTTTCCTATTCCAAAAAGGTTTTCCAAAGTTGACTAGATTGGGCCCTTCTTATTAGCCCAACTCATTAATCATTTAATGAGCCCGATCGAAATATTCCATATAAAAGCACAAATAATAATAATAATGGGCCAAAAAGGCCGGTTATTACAGAACCAACATCATACAATATCATATAACCTACCACATTTATTTATAATTTTTTTTTTAATGATAAGGTGTGTCGTGTGGTAATACACGACATGTATGAAGACATTTCGTATGAACGACACACGAAATTAAACGTTATATCTCGTGTATTGTTCATACGATATAAATACCAGAAAAAGACTATATCGTGTGACTTTACACGACATGTTTCATAGTATCTCGTGTATAAACACACGAGATACACCCTGAACACTTACATAAAACACGATAACACGCAGACCACTTAACCCTACAGAGAAACACCATTGCTGTACACCCATGCAGCATTGATATACTCCACAATACCCCATTCTCCAAGTCTTAACACCCATAAATTTATACCCATTATTTTCATTAATTCTCAAATCATCTAACACCATATTATGAATTCTCCACAACATTCTCCAAGTCTTTATGATCACATTGATCTTGATATTGTGGAATATATTTTTGAAGAAGAAGGTTTGCCACCAAATTCTCCACATCAAAATCAAAATCCAAGCTGCAATGAAGTAAGTTTTTAAAGTTATATTTGGTGTTTTGATCAAAATCACAATAAAAATCCAATGTTGAAACGAAATTGTTTTTCAAGATTGGATTTTTATATTCTGATATTACTCTATTTCGTGTGCGACTATACGAGTTGTATGCTATGTGTCGTGTGTTGTTACACGAGATGTAATGTTTGACCTCGTATACACTCATACGAGATAAGTGTGTTTATGTCGTGTATATTTACACGAAATTTGCCAGACTATCTCGTATAAACGTACACAGAATGTCATTCAGCCTGTTGTTTATTTTACAATTTTCTAATTGATAGTAATACAATTTGTAGGGACCGGATGTCAGTGATCAATTTGATACATCCCTATTATTTTCAAATAGGGATGAGCTTGTTAAACACGTACGGGATATCGCGGCCCGCCAAAATATAACCCTTTCTATAGGAGATTCGAGGAAGACAAGTGGCAAGATCGGGCTACGCGAAGATTGTATGCCATTTTGGTGGCAAGTACAGGTCCGGAAAAACTAAGGATGTGAGGTTGACTAGTACGAAGAATATTGGGAGTAATTTTGAAATCCGGGCCAAAGAAAGGGCTGATGGGTTATGGGGTTACGTTGTGAAGAATGGTTCTCATAATCATGACTTTCCAACGTATCCCGAAGGTCATCCGTTGGGTAAATTGACAAGTTCTGAATATGAGGAGGTGTGTAGCGCAAGTCAGTCTTCGGTGCGTCCAAATAACATTCTAACAATGTTAAAGAGGAAGGATGAGAAGAACGTGTGTACTCCGAAACACGTCCACAATTCCCTCACAAAATGCAAGTCACGAGAACGACAAGGGAGATCCTCTCTTCAACAATTCATAAGATACAATAAATAAGCAACATTTCTTGTTTTTCAAGAATCAGTATACATTTCGTGTGGCTATACCCGAAATATTGGTGATCATTTCGTGTTTAAACACACGAGATGCTTGACCACATATCGTGTATTGGCACACAAAATGCAAACTGATGAATCAGTTTACATTTCGTGTTTTAATATACGAAATGTGGAAGTTTTCTTGTGTACATAAACACGAAATGCTCACCAACATTTCGGGTATTGCCACACGAAATGTAAACTGATTCATCAGTTTGCATTTCGTGCGCTAATACACGATATGTGGTCAAGCATCTCGTGTGTGTTCATACGAAACACACCCCGACATGTGCAGATTTGGCGCCCACAAATTCGTAACCAATTCAAACAAAAATCCCCAATTTGTGTTACCAAATCACAATTAGAACCATTTTGGATAGGTTCCACAACATTTAAGCATTATATAATTTAGGTTTAGAAATTATAGTTGGGTTTTCAAATTGAAATTTAGGTTTAGAAATTAGGATTACTTTTGGAGCGGCGGTAGAAGAGGCGGCTCCGGACTTTCCACCGGTGATAGGGAGATTTGTTTTCATTTCCCGGTTGTGTATGGTGGTGGTGTTGTGGTGGTAGGCGGATTCCACCGTTGAGAGAGAGAGAGGGGGGTTTTCCGCCGTTGTTGAGAGAGAGAGAAAAGAACGCTGTGTTTGAAATGGGGGAGGGAGGGGAAGTTTTTTTTTTAAGTATATATATGAGGGTATTTTGGTAATTTTCACATGCCTTGTAAATTATATGCCTTGTATATAGTAATACCCGCATATGGGCCTCATTCTAAAAATGGAAAGATTATCTTGTTTTTATATTAGTATAGATATAGATGTGGATTCCTACCAAGCTTGTACAATAAGCTAAAAGTTTGAAGACAATTTTACCCTTCATTGTTATAAAATTTACCACTTTCTTGTTATTATATTACTATAGATTACTCTAAATATAGATGTGTGATTTTTTTCAATATATATTGATCAAACTTTAATTTTTTACATAATTAAAAAAGTAAAAATTATCACATACAAAATAAATTTACATGAAAAGTTGATTACTTCTACCAAATTAATGGTAATGACTTTCGTTCGGCTCGCTCCGACGTTCGATATGATATGCGGTGCGTTCCGTGGTTGATACGGAGTCAAAAGTTACGACCGTTTCCGTACACGCGCTCAAATGACTTCAAAAACATCAACGCCTTCCGTCCGCATCAATTACTAATTTTTCATTATATATTGATCATAATTCATTTTTTTCACTAAATAAAAATATATTAAAAAGTATCATATAAAAATCAATATACATGAAAAGTTGACTTCTTGTCCCAAATTAAGGATGATGACATATTTAACATTATTTACCCAACCTTTCAATTTTGGAGGAGAATATGGGCCTCATTCTAAAAATGGAAAGACTATCTTGTTTTTATATTAGTATAGATATAGATGTGGATTCCTACCAAGCTTGTACAATAATAATGGATTCCTACCAAGCTTGTACAATAAGCTAAAAGTTGGAAGACAATTTTACGCTTCATTGTTATAAAATTTACCACTTTCTTGTTATTATATTACTATAGATTACTCTAAATATAGATGTGTGATTTTTTCAATATATATTGATAAAACTTCAATTTTTCACATAATTAAAAAAGTAAAAATTATCACATACAAAATAAATTTACGTGAAAAGTTGACTACTTCTACCAAATTAACAGTAATGACTTTCGTTCGTCTCGCTCCGACGTTCGATATGATAAGCGGTGCATTCCGTGGTTGATACGGAGTCAAAAGTTACGACCGTTTCCGCGCACGCGCTCAAATGACTTCAAAAGCATCAGCGCCTTCCGTCCGCATCAATTACTAATTTTTCACTATATATTGATCATAATTTATTTTTTTCACTAAATAAAAATATATTAAAAAGTATCATATAAAAATCAAAATACATGGAAAGTTGACTTCTTGTCCCAAATTAAGGATGATGACATATTAGACTTTATTTACCAAACTTTCTTATTTTGGAGGAGCATATGAGCCTCATTCTAAAAATGGAAAGACTATCTTGTTTTTATAGATGTGGATTCCTACCAAGCTTGTACAATAAGCTAAAAGTTGGAAGACAATTTTACCCTTCATTGTTATAAAATTTACCAATTTCTTGTTATTATATTACTATAGATTACTCTAAATATAGATGTGTGATTTTTTCAATATATATTGTTCAAACTTCAATTTTTCACATAGTTAAAAAAGTAAAAATTATCACATACAAAATAAATTTACATAAAAAGTTGACTACTTCTACCAAATTAACGGTAATGACTCTCGTTCGTCTCGCTCCGACCTTCGATTTGATATGTGGTGCGTTCCGTGGTTGATACGGAGTCAAAAGTTACGACCGTTTCCGCGCACGCGCTCAAATGACTTCAAAAGCATCAACGCCTTCCGTCCGCATCAATTACTATTTTTTCACTATATATTGATCATAATTCATTTTTTTCACTAAATAAAAATATATTAAAAGTATCATATAAAAATCAATATACATGAAAAGTTGACTTCTTGTCCCAAATTAAGGATGATGACATATTAGACTTTATTTACCCAACTTTCCTATTTTGAAGGAGCATATGGGTCTCATTCTAAAAATGGAAAGACTATCTTGTTTTTATATTAGTATAGATATAGATATTCTTGGTTGATGACTCATCATATTAGTCAAACACTATTTATGCATGACCATTTCATCTATCAGCTTATGAGCCGAGAGAGAGAAAGGGGAATATATTTCTTGCTTCGACTTACGATCATGGAGATTATTCAGTATTCCGCTTTAGCTATTTTGGGTAAGGGAGTATTGATTCCGTGTCATTTTTCTTTATACCCGTCGTAGTACTCCATTTTATTGATACGTTGTAACGACCCCAAAACCCGTCCCTATTTATTCTATATTTTTGGGGATTTTAATTTGAACTTATGTGTGCATTTTATGTGTTGCATCATATTTTATGACTTGCACATATTGTTTGATTAATTGTGTTATTTATTTGGTTAGTAGTAATAATGGTTAAGGGAGTTAAATGGAGTAGTTGAAACCTTAGGGTCCTTATTGGAAATATAAGTTCAAGGGGCTGAACTTGAGTGACCTAAGTGTAAAAATGGGTAAAGATTTTTATAAAACATGTTTATCCTCACTCTCTCCCTCTCCGTGTTTGCATAATTCACACAGCACACTTCTCTCTCGTTCTTTCCTAGGGTTTGAAAGAAAAGGTAAGTTCATCCTAGTTTAATTTATTTCTTTTTATTTACTACTCCGTTTTAAAATCTAATTATATAAAAATGATCAGGGCGTTGAGTAGGTCATTTCTACCCGATCAAAACATATTTCTGCGATACTTTTTCCTAAAATAGGTAAGTTACTAATTCTCCTTAATTGTTAAAATTGTTATATACATGATATATGTGTTATATGTTGTTGAATTGTTGTGAAAAGTATTTATTTGTGATACTTGTAATTTTGGGACAAAGGGAGTATTTGGAAAGTTGGTTTTGGAATGGTAAGGGAAGTATAAGTGTGTTTCCTGGGTTCCTTTGGTTAAAGTTTATGTAAGAGGTAAGGTGTGTGTTAGTACTTTTAGGATGGAAGGAGTAGGTAAAGAACCAGGTTGGGTTTTGGCCCAAATCGGGTACCGAGCGCCCGCCTGGTGGGCATCGAGCGCCCGCCCGCTAGCCTTTGGAGCGCCCGCGCGCGCATGAGTGGAGCGCCCGCTTACCTTGTGTTTCATGACCAAATTCCCTGTTGACCTGGAGCGCCCGCTTGGTACTTTCCGAGCGCCCGCCCGTTCTTTAGTAAGCGCCCGCTCGCCCTTATTTTCAGAAATCTTCTTTTTGTTTGATTAAGACTAGGATGTATTCTTAGTCTAGGTTTTGGGTACTACTCTAGTTGACTTCAATGGTCATTGTGGAATACTCTAGTGTTTGAAATTGGTTCCTTTGTGAACAAATGTGTTATGGAATGTGAATAAGGATTAATTGGGTATTAATGAACATCTTATGGTGTGTTTTGGATTGGTGCATCTTTTTGATGAGTTTTGTGTGGTTCCCTACTTTGGAATCATGCCCCGGTTGTGGTTTAAGCAAGTATTTATTACTATGCTCGTGTTAAAGTCCAGCTGGTACTTGTTGTGGTGTCGAGCAGTGGTAGGGATTATAATGGCACACGAGCCAAGTTCATTGTAAGGCTTCTACCATTGGTTTCTCGTTTTTAACCCCCTTCCTTGGGCCAAAGGTTGGGCACTTTGGGTTATGACTTGGTGTCATTCCCCCCCCCCCCCCGTTGTTGTTGTTGTTGTTGTTATTGTTTGGTTCATGAACTCGTTTCAGCCCTTTGGTGCTGCTCAGTTGATACCTCTCAGATGGTTATATGTTTGATTCGAGAACCTTGGCTCAGTATCCATTTATGAGTGTTTATTTCCACCTTACGTGTGGTAAGATGAGTTGACTTTGCCTATTATGTTACGTGCTATGTGAATGTTTATTGACATTGTTCAATTACGAGTATCATTTCAGCATGTAACGTAGTTGCATTTTAGTAGCTTACTGAGATTTATTCTCACCCCGTTCCTTTCAATGTTGTTTTCCTTAGATAAAGGAAGGCCCAGGGGATAGGTTACTTCACAAGGGAGGACGTCGAGGTGGTGATTTTGGGTAAGACATTTTGGGACATGTGTTTGTAAAGGCTACATTATGTAAATGTATAACCTTTTGGGTAGTGTAACCGTGACTTCATCTTGTATCACCTATTTTTGGAACATGTTGGTGATTTGTAAATTTGTAAGTAAAGTGTGTAAGCCTTGTGGCTAAGTACTTTGAGTTGTGAAAGTTTGTTTGTGTGAAATGAAATCAAGTTTCAAGTAAATGTGTTTGGTTATATGGAAATTTTATGAAAGGACATTTCGAAAAATTTTCCTAAAATGTTTTATGACGTCTTCCGTGCGTGTCCCTAACGTGGGGCCAAGTAGGACCACGGGTCGGGGTGCGACAGTTGGTATCAGAGCTATTTTGTAGATGGTCTAGAATTTCAAAGTGACCTAAGAGGGTAGTTGTGTATAGAGTGAGTAACGTTGAGTGTCTTATGCAGGTACTTATTGAAAATGGTTGAGACTGAAGGAGATCAGGTTGGTTCTTCAGGGCAAGGGGATGCCAGAGAAGAGGCCCGAATAATAGCCGTTATATGAATTGCCTTGCCGCTTATATCTAACATCTCCAAGTATTCCAAAGCTACTAATTCTGCATCCGAAAATACAAAGTCTACTCTCATGGAGGTTTGTAAGCATGTCATTCATACATGTCTTACTTGTCACATACTTCAGTAGCCACTATTATGAATGCATGTTCAACTATCACAACATCAAATGATTGTAACAATTTTTCACTTTTCCGTGGAAGTTTTGTTTGAAAACCTCAACTCCAAGCTTTGGATTCAGAGTTTGAAAGAATACAATGAATTTTATGGATCGAAAATTACTCTTTCAATTCTATTGACATGACTTGGTATTGAGGTTTCAAACGTGGCTTTAAAGTATACTCCCTCCCTCCATCCCAACACAAGTAGGACTTATTTCCTTTTTAGGCCGTCCCAGAACAATTGAGATTGCCCAAAATGGAAATGTTTTAATATATTTATATTCAACCAACCCCACCATTTAACCCCACTCATTCTCTCTCTTCATTTTTCACCACTCATTTTATTCAACCAACACTACTATTTACCCCACTCATTCTCTCTCTTCATTTTCTACCACAAATTCACTACTTTCTCTTAATTATTGTGCCCACTCCTCTAGTCCTACTTGTGCTGGGACGGAGGGAGTATATGTTACTGCATGTCTTAGAGCATTTTTATCACGTTATAAGCAATGTACAAACAAGCAAAGCACATTCCTCGAATAGTTTGACAAGTCAACTGTGACACTTATTATGTGATGGAGGGAGTAAATTGCAAGTATAGAGTATACTCCCTCCGTTCCAAAATGATCTTCCCATTTGACTATTCAATCTTTTTTAAAGATATGAATTGCTTCACTAGCCATGTTTTGTTTATCACTTTTAAGCCCAAATTTTAGAAATGGGAAGAACTTTTTGGGACAATGAGAAATGACAAATGGAAGATCATATTGGGACGGAGTGGGACGGAGGGAGTATTAACTTTCTTCCATTGAAAAATAACATCACTAATCAAAAGCAATCCTATACTTTCTTCAATGATACAACATAGAGTTTTAAGCTTATTATGCAATAAGAAAACTGTATAACATAACAGGGACTAGTTCAGTCATTTGCACAAAAGTAAACGCGTAGCAGAAGCAGCTTACTTGCAGAAGAATGACAGCTTATGGATGGAGTCATAAAGGAAGTAGTAGCAAGCAAATATACACTCCTCGATGAAACGAAACCACCTTTGTCGCCAGTAAGGATTGATATAAATAAAAGCAACAGATCCCAGAAAGAAGACAGTGGAAGTTGCAGCAAAACTTGCATAGAAGGAAACCAGGTCGATATCATACCATTTCTCCTGGATTTCATCTGAGATCGCTCTTGATGACGGTAGGGAATGATCAATTACTGTGCAGGTTTTCTCTAAAGGGGGTCCACATAGAAATGGATTTCCATCATAGCTGTCCCTTGAAAAGGTCCCAAACTGTGCTTTCATTTCGGGGACTCGGCCGGATAGATTGTTGTGTGCAACCACAAACACCTCAAGAAAATGTAGCACGATCAGATCAGATGGAATTTCTCCACTCAAAGAGTTGAATGAAAGGTCCAAGCTCTCTAACTGAGTCAGATTCGAGAAAAGTCTGGGAATGGTTCCAGTGAGCTGATTATGAGACAAGTTCAATACATGGATTTGATTTAGCAGTCCCAGTTCTTGTGGGATTTCACCAGTTAGATTGTTGCATGATAAATCCAATCCCGACATAAGATTAAGGATGGTACCTTTGTAGGTGCCCGACATGTGTTTTGTCACGAAATCAACTTCAGTTTCTTCATCATACATGTCATTCGCGTCATCGAATTCGAAAGACCTCTGTAGAGAGCTGCTGCTGTACTTGAAAGATTGAGTTCTGCCAAATCCAAAAGGTGATTCTTGTACGAAGCCAAGACTATTAAGCGGGGGGGCAATGTTCTGTAAGCAGTGAGGTATTGGCCCAACAAGAGAATTGCTGGAGAGATCAATCATGCTTATGTTAGACAAGCGACACAATTGCCTCGGAATCAAACCACTAAAATCATTTCTTCTCAACAATAGAATTCTCAAATTAGAGAGTTCCCCAAGGAAATCTGGAATAGGTCCAGATAAGTTGTTGTCACTGATGTCCAATATCAACAGCCTAGAAAGATTACGATAAGAGTTTGGCAAAGATCCAGTGAATCTGTTTGACTCCAAGTGGAGGTGCTTCAGGTTATACAAGTTCCGGTCTAGATCAAACTGAATGTTCGAGAACAAAGGTAAAGATCCAGAGAATTTGTTCCCGGAAATGTCAAGAAACTGGATATCCACACTGAATTCACTAGGAAACTGGCCTTCAAACAAGTTATTTTGCATGGAAAGACTAGTCAACAAAGTCAACTTGCTAATCCAGCTAGGGACGGCACCAGAAAATAAGTTATTGCTGATATCAATCATTTCTAATCCCTCAAAGCCTTCAGGAAAAATCTTTGGAAGTTCCCCCGTGAACATATTATTCTCCAAACTAAGAATACTTAACTGACTCGGGGTGAAGTTGGTTTCAAGTATCTGACCCCGGAACTTGTTATCTGATAGTTGCAAAACTGT
This sequence comes from Campanula takesimana, assembly GCA_026119855.1. Classification (NCBI taxonomy): domain Eukaryota; kingdom Viridiplantae; phylum Streptophyta; class Magnoliopsida; order Asterales; family Campanulaceae; genus Campanula; species Campanula takesimana. The sequence goes on along the minus strand of JAOWBW010000017.1, from coordinate 509,295 downwards.
CAAAGAGAGGCAATCCGCAAACATGTGAGTTGGCACTTCTTCCGAGAAGCTATTAAAGGACAAGTCAAGCAGCGTCAATTCAGTCATATTGCATATTGAGAATGGGAGATCCCCCAAAAAAGCATTTCTAGACAAATTTAGGTAATATAAGTTTGGGAGAATCTGCCAAATATTTGCTTGAATGCGGCCATGCAAGCGATTGCCCGATATATCAACCAACCATGTCTTCGCATACTGATATGGCATAAGATGAAACATACCAGTAAACGAATTATTCCTTAGATTTATAACCTCTAGTTCTTTATTGTTTTTGAGCAGCCAATTTGGGAACATTCCTTGCAAGCTGTTGTGGGAGAGATCAAGCAACCGCAATTCCCGCTGGTGTACTAGAAAATTTGGAATGGCACCATCAAGGAGTCGGTTCAAATTGCAGTTTGACAGAGAAAGAACTTTCAATTGAAAGGCAGGAATCCAATCTGAGCTTTCAGTTTCAAGCTCAAATTTGTGGTTTCCACTAAACGCTACCACCTCTAGTTTGGAATGATTTACAAAAGAGCTGAAGGAGAATAAACCTTCCAAGCGATTTTCACTGAGATCAATGTACTCCAAAGAGGTAAGGTTAGTAATCAATGATGATGAGAGGTTTCCAGTGAATTGGTTGCCAGAAAGATCAAAGAGCCGAAGAGATTTTAAACTGCTCAAACATGGAGGAATTACTCCTTCAAAAATGTTGTTGCTGAGATCGAGTTCTTCAAGATTTCTCAACTCACATAGACCTGAAAAATAATTTAGATAAATTGATGCATATACCAATCGAAATGACTCGTCACATCTGTCATCGTATGGTATTTTAGGTATTGAAAAGCATTAATATGACTATTGATTTTTTTCCATGAATTTTTAACCTTTAAACTGTGGAGGTCAGTAAATAAGATCAAGAAAAATACTCCCTCCATCCCAGTAAGAGTCTTACTTTCCTTTTTGGTACGACCCAGAGTAAAAGTCCCATTCCTAAAATGGAAATTGATGAATGGTGTTTTGGACATTTTTGTCCTTATAATGCTTGTGTTATTACCAAAAAACAACACTTTCAACCTACCTTTTACCCACTTGCATAATGAATAGTGATTTGGACAATTATACCCTCAACCCACTTGTATTATTTACTCCTCTTTTATTGTTTCCTTAATAAACGTGCATAATTAAGGTAGGACTCTTACTCTGGGACGGAGGGAGTAGAAATTACCAGTTTATATACTTTCATTTCAAAAAATTCCATATGTATCACATTTCAAGCAAAACATCAACTTTTACCTCGCAAGGGCAGAGAGCTGTTTAGTGCATTTCCAGCCAAAGATAAAGCCTTTAGAGAAAACAATGTTCCTATTGATGAAGGAATACTTCCAACAAATCTGTTTGAACTCAAGTCTAAGATCTCCAAACGCCGAAAACTTGCTAAACCTATACACCCGAACTCAAAGTGTTATGATATGCCAGATTCCAGAGGCTTATGCAACGTGAGATTATAAGATTTTCATATCACGACTTAATGAATAATAAGGATATTTCTTGCCTTGCATTGACAGGGTTTCATTGAAAAGATTATTGTCCAAGAAGAGGACCTCCAAATTCGACAGATTCTTCAGCTCTAAAGAACAGTGAAAAGAAACACTAAGCAATATGACAGGTGAAGTCGTGAAACAACAACTCAACAAGCAGAAGCAAATACACTAAAAACAGGGCTAACCTCATTAATTAGTAAGGAAAACTAATACTCCCTCCGTCCCAAAATGATCTTCACATTTGACTATTCAAACTTTTTAAGGATATGAACACTTGATTCACTAGTCATGTTTTGTTTGGGCACTTCTAAGCCTAGGTTGTAGAAATGTGAAGAAATTTTTGGGACAATGAAAAATGTCAAATGAGAAGATCATTTTGGGACGGAGGGAGTATCCTCGTAATACATAAGCTTGCGGAGCCCTGTTTATCAATAATGAGGAGTGGAAAAAGTCGAAAGATAAATATACCTTGAGCTGGGAATGATCCTGAGAATGCATTGTTACCGAGATTTAGCAATTTAAGTGATATGAGAGCACCTAATGATGGAAGAATGCTATTGCTGAACTCGTTGGAATCGAGATTTAAACTCTTCAAATTATTCAATACTGAAAGCCTCTCAAAACCTGCATCAAAGTATATCCAGAGACAATCAACTTCGAAAAAAATACTTGGCTGTATGTACGCCACTCCATTTACATAGAGCAAAGGCGTAGTTGTCAAAGGCGAAAGGCGAGAGGCAGGCGAGAGGTACTTAGAAAAGGCGAAAAGCGAGGCGAGAGGCGGGCGGCAAAAAGGCGAGCAAGGCCGAAAATAGAACTAAAAATTAGTAAAAAAATAAAAAATATATATCTATATACATGCAACACATAAACAAAGCATAAAACGTGTTATGAACAAGAATAAAACATTAATTAAATTTCACAATTCCACACATAATAGTATCCTAACATAGTTCAAACTTCATAGGTAAGATATCTAAAACAAAAAGCGTATAGTTAAAATTACGAAGTTCAAATCAACAAAACAAGTACTAGTTTAAGCAAGTGAAATAAACTAAACCCCTTAAATATATCGAGAAAAGAAATCAAGCTCTAAAGTCATGCAAAAGTCGATGAAAATTTGAAAAACAGGGAAAAGAAAAGATAAATAATGCAAAAAGGCGAGAGGCGGGCGGTAAAAAGGCGAGCAAGGCGAAGGCCTCATGAATAAAGGCGTACATCTGCCTGCCTGGCTATAAAAAGGCGACCGACCCCCCAAGGCGCCAAAAAGGCGAGGCGGGCGGTCGCCTTTGACAACTATGAGTAAAGGCTGCCCTTAGAAGTTAGAACTGAACCCTAAAGGCTATGGTTTGGCACCCTGAGGTTTCTGAAGATCGACTCACGATACAGTACATATATGGTGATCCAGTAGAATTATGGATTGATCAATCATTTGTACAAATTAAGATTATTGGTACTCTAAAATAATAGATAGTAAGTTTCTCCTAGTTTTCTAAGCTTGGCAAACCTATTAAACTTTCCAATTAGTAGTTCCTTTTAAGTATTCGGAACAAAGGTAACTGCTGCAGCTGGGATTGTCGAAAATGCATTCATTACCTTGCAATGGTGGAGAGCTGTTATACCGATTGACGCTAATATCTAAATTCTCCAAGTGTTCCAAATCTACTAATTCTGCATAAAAAAATCAAAAACTTTTTGTACATCAGGATATGTAATAACAAATGTACATACATGAGGGTGAAGTGCATGAAGAAGTCCAATCAAGTATTTTTATTAGAAAAAAAAAAACGTAAAATGCAATTAGTATTTTGAATTACTAATAGCTAATCCCTCCATCCAAACAAAATTGGACTTATCCTTCTTGTCTATCCAAAAAAGAGTCGCATTTATGAAACATGAGAAAATATCTATTGCAAATCTATTAAGATGCAAACAAATAAAGCTACATTGAAAAGAATTTGAGGTGCCAAGGGTAGCTCTTTTGGGGGGAATAGAGGAGAGAGTATAACTTTTCATGACTTGGAAGTCAACTATGTTTTTAGGTATGGCGGAACATCCAAGTGCAGAGACAATGAGCTAACTAAAGAGTAGGATTCGGAACCTCTGCTACTTTCCTTCTCTAGTCTATTATGTTACCATCTTCACAGTTAGGATAAGGTAACAACCAAACCCAAGATGCTATCCACCACTACAATACCAAGTACTTTAAAAGACATCCTTTTGTAATTTAAATTGTTTTTCTCATTTTCCATACCTTAAATACGCAACTGTTGTTCATAGCTAGGGTTTTCTTTTGAACTTGTTGCCGCATAATGACAATGGACAAGATACCTCATCCATGAATTTTTTTACCCTTAACATGTGTATCAACAAATTAGAGGAGAAGCTAGTTGGAAAAGTTAGAAGGTAGGGGAGAAAAAAACATGCCATGAGCAGGGAAGTATCCTTCTAAGCGACAGTGGTTGAGGATTAAACTTTTAAGGGAAGTAATTGCTCCTAAAGCTCCAAACATGTTGACTTCGTCATCAAAAAAATTACTACTAAGGTCTAAAATCTCCAGCTTCCTCAAACTTGACAACCCTTCAGATCCTGCAAAAACAAACCCTATATCATATTAACTGATTCAAAGTTCAGTTGCAAATTTGCAACGCAAGAAAAAATTAACAAATTTTGGCAATCAATCATACCTTTTCTGTGGAGCAAAATACGTAAATAGTTATCAGACAAATTGAGAGCTCGAAGGTCCTTAAATGGCAGGAAGAGGGAGACATCCAACATCCAATTCTTGTATATTTCACTGGATAATTGCTCTAGGCTGTTGAGAGAAAGATCTATCACGTGCCCCGTCTGGTTGTCGCATTTGACTCGCTCCCATTCACAACATCCATCACTAACCCACGTAGGAAAGAGACTATCGGAGTCGAAGGCAGCATTTGAGTTCAAGAAAGCTCTGAAATGAAGCAGACCCTTCCTTTCTTCTTCTAAACAACCTTCATGTCTGTTCATCAGAATAATGCATACCAACATCAGCAAAAACAGAGAGTTACAAAAACTCATTGTTGTAATTGCCATGTTTTCTATGGAAGATTAACTGAGGCCATGAGAATATATAAGCAAACAGCAGGGACTAAGCTTCTGTCAGTGTCAATTTGTGGGAGACATTTGTGCAGGCACTTCAACATCAGAGTCCCTACATCGATCTTGACTGGCAAGTGGTGTGGAACTAAGCCTTGGCCTCTATTAGGAGACTTTTGTGCAGGTCTATGTAAGTGGCTTTGGCTCTATCTCTATGGAAGAAAATAAACACCCCTACTAAATAGGTATACGGCCTCTGAGTTCATTTTCATATTTTAAAATATAAACAAATTAATTTGTATTTTTTTTAGTAGTACTTTAAGATCTTGACTCGGGGGTTAACCCCATCATCAGGTAAAACTCGAGCAAATTAACCTCTAAGCTAGTTTATTAACAGAATGTGCACCGTGAATGCCTTTGAAGCCTAATATTTTATCACCATTTTCTCCCCGTGGTAAATTGCGTGCTTGGCAAGGATCTCATGCACACAGCACAGCAACCCCACGCCACAAAAATATGGTCATTCCACAAAACAGAAAATAGCCATTTATTTGCATCTTAATTCATACTAAACTTTTAGGCATCAACGCATAGTTTGTCAAAAAAAAAATCAAACCAGCCAACATTCCTCAGTAATGCCCTAAGTCAATGAATTGTCCCTTTTGCCTTCTGTTGACACAGACTAACACTTCATTTCTTCAAACTTGTATCCCTAACCGAAACTTCAATTGAGACGAAAAGATCTCTCTATTTAGTTGCCGGTTTGGTTAGAGAGATAAAAAATTACTTACGGTGCTTCGGCTAAACGGTGAATGCTATGTGCCAGTTACTCGCCTTCAATCCGCTTCATCTTCAAGTTCCTCCGCCACATTCACTGCCAATTTTGTCAAAATTTCAACCCTCGTCAATCCTCTGTTATGTTTGATCTAAAATCTATCTAGCCATCATAAAAATTCAAAAATTATAATCAGCAAAAACAAAACCAATTTTCGTAAATCAAAATTATTTAATAATTGATCTAATATCTGCTCAAAAATATATAAAATAATTGCTTGATAAATTAGATTACAATATCCCTCATTATTTGGTACTAAATTATTTTAACTTTACTGTTCATTTTTCTGATACGAGTTGTCCTTATTTTAGCAACATGAATAAAAAAAAGTCTCACAATGCAATGATAATGTCCACCACAATAAGAAAATGGGTTAGGACATAATTTTTTAGCAACATGAATAAACAAAAATAGTGATATATTATTGTTAGTTTTATTTAGTTATCGATCATTTCATGCAATCAAATTGCCTTTCTTTCCGTTCTATTATATGATTTATCCCCATTGTTGGGAGCCTATGATTTCTCCCCTTTGTTGGGAGCATTTGATTTCTCCCCTTCGTTGGGAGCCTTTGCCTTCTCTCCGTTTTGTTGAGAGCCTATATGCGATATTTGTATTTATTGTTGTATCAATGCTTGGTTGAGAATTTATTGTTGACCCAAATGCATTATTGTGTCGTGTTTTCAACGTCAAAATTTTCCCATGTTGGGATTTTCTAAAGGCCATTGTTGGGCCGTGTCCAAGTACTGCTTGGAGAAGCGTTTGCGCATCACATGCCATTGTTTGTAAATGCGTTCAGTGGAAAGTTGGTTTAAGGTTGAGCTTCATTATACAAGATGAGCTAGGCTTTTTCCATGTGATAGGTAGTTTGCGGTTGATTGCAAGTATTTGTAGAAATCATCTACTTTTCGATGAGCCTCCAACATTTGTGGAGCGCCATCTTATTTTAATTGTTAATTATATTTATGTTTGTTTGGTTTAAAAAAAAGCGTTGAATTCAACACAAAATCTTGGGAAAAACGTGTTTTTTCTAATTCCCAAGAAAAGCGTGTTTTAAAAAAACGCGGTGGCGTTTTTGTAAATATGTGTAACTTTTTAAAAACATGCGGTGGTTTTTTTGTAAATAATCGGAACTTCTCAACGGTTCTGGATATCAATATAAAACCTTCTGAATATGAGATTGATAGCCAGAACCTTTGAAAGTAATAGTCATAAGGGTCATTTTTTGTAAGTGACCGGAACTTCAAACGGTTCTGAATATCAATGTAAAGTCTCCTGGATATGAGATGATAGCCAGAAGGATCCTGGATGCAAATATAAAGCCTTCTGGATATCAATGTAAAGCCTTTTGGATATGAGATGATAGTCAGAACCTTTGAAAGTGATAGCCAAGAGGTTTTTTCTAATTTTTTTTTTAGAGTAACAGAAGTGTTAATAAATAGCTAGTGACAATGTTTAGGATGACCAGTTGCTGTGTTACGAAGGTTCAATGAGTGTGTTGAGGGCCGCCATATGATTTTGAAAAACACGTTTTTCTAACCACTAGGAAAAACGCGTTTTACAGGAGACCAAATCTAAATTCAAATCTGTATATATTAAAAGTCGACGCAGAGGCATGCAAATTCGCCATGTGGACAGTTTAGGCTAAAGAATGCTTTTGGTGAAGCCATGTCATCACCATTTTTATTGATAAGCGACTCTTGATATTCTTATTAGTAGCTAATAATATTAGTCAATAATAATAGTTATTATATAAGTTAACTATTACTATTAATAGTATTAGTAAACTATAATAGTTATTGTATAAGTTAATTATATTACTATTAATAGTATTAGTTAACCATAATAGTTATTGTATAATTTAACTATTACTATTAATAGTATTAGTTAACTATAATAGTTATAGTATAAGTTAACTATTACTATTAATAATATTAGTTAACTATAACAGTTATAGTATAAGTTAACTATCACTATGAATAATATTAATTAACTATAATAGTTATTATATAAGTTACTTATTACTATTAATAATATTAGTTAACTATAATAGTTATATAAGTTACTTATTACTATTAATAGTATTAGTTAACGTTAATAGTTACTATATAAATTAACTATTGCTATTAATAGTATTAATTAACCATAATAGTTACTATATAGGTTAACTTTTACTATTGACAATAATAGCTGATTACAATAATTACTATATATATTAACTTTTACTATTAACAGTATTAGTTAATTATAATAGTTATTATATAAGTTAATATTTTTTTAAATAAATTAACTATTACTATTAATATTATTAGTAAATCATAATAGTTACTCTATTCATTCCAAATTGAATGTCCGGTTTATACTAAAATGAAAGTTTTTTTTTGAAATTTTACTTTCAAATAATTTTGTACCTAAACAGTTACTAAAATATGAAGAGCCTCAATAAAATTTAATATATTAAAAATAATTATGATAAATTGAATTTAACTTCTCCGGTATAAGAAATGAAAAGTCATAATTTGAAATGTAAAGTAAAAAAAAATAAATTTTTTGATTTGTTACTTAAAACAAATGAAAAGTCTTCAAACAATTTATTTTGTTTAAGTAATAAATTAATTTTTTTATGTTGATGCAACTCTAACCCTGCAAACAAAGGAAAAGTAAAAAAAAAACATTAATCTTGATTTTAAATCTAAAGTTAGAAAATGATTTACTCTTTAATTTATCCCCCCGAAATAAAAAGAAAATTACAACTTAATTAATTATTTACATGTCTTTTTGTTTAGTTGTATTTTTGAGACACTTAAAAATTATTTTTCTTTAATCATAATAAAGTATACTTCATTTGACTAACTAAATAAACGACAAATTGTAAACAAATTTCCGTGAGTAGCACGGAGTTTTTCTAGTTAGTTAGAAATTATTCATACTTGTGGGTGGATTGGCGCATAAAGATTGTGAGCTGTTTCCCACTGGGCCTGTAGCTGACAAATTAACCTATTCTACTTTTGGGCTCAAAAACTTCCATGACAAATCTAAGTTAGCCCATACTATTTTATAGCCCAGTGGGCTTGATTTATTGGTCACAACCACACGACCGTTGACGCGTTGCGCATTTTTTCTCCATCTCATTTGCCCTCGTTAAAGAACCGACCGATTCAGGAAGGAGGCATTTCGAAAGCGCGCGAAACTCCATAACTGAGAGCTCAATATATAATGCCGGAACTTCCAGAGGTAGAAGCCGCTCGTAGAGCCATCGCCGACCACTGTGTCGGCAAGAAAATCAAGCGGTCGGTCGTCGCCGATGATTCTAAGGTCATCGACGGTGTCTCGCCTTCCGACTTCCAAGCCTCTCTACTAGGAAAGACGATCGTCGCCGCTCATCGCAAGGGCAAAAACATGTGGCTCCAGCTCGATTCCCCTCCGTTTCCTTCTTTTCAGTTTGGTACGGCTAAACCCTACTTTATTAACACGCTTTTCAATTCTCGTTATTTTTTCCCTAATTGATTTGAAATTCGTTGCTACATGCCTTATAGAGAAAAGACTAGAGGGGTCACAGCTCATTTTGGCTGTCAACATTAATGTCTGAGTAGAAACTGTACTGTCTTGAAACGAGCAACTAGGATTTTACCTAAAGGGGTAAAAGAAGTACACTTTGTCCCATTTAATAGTCCATTTTCGAAAATTAAGTTATAAATATCTATTTTTCTGACTTTTAAAATTTATTTTCAAAATATTTATACTCCCTGTGTCCCAAAAAGGACTTCCCATTTTTAAGAAAATTTTGTGTCCCAAAATGACTTCCCATTTTTAGGAAAATTTTGTCCCGATAGGAATACTTGCAAAGAAGTTTAGAAAGTGGATATCAAAGATTTTCATACACTTTTGTTACTAAAATTTACAAAAAGTTGAAGTCAATAAATTTCTCTTAAATGAAAAATTGTCATTTAATTTGGGATGGAGGGAGTACTAGTTTTCTTCCTTGCTATGGTATATAAAAATTAAAACTTTATTAGCACTACAAACTATTAGAAAGCTGCATTCGGGAAAGTACAAAATTATAACTTTATTAGTACAAGTTATAAGAAAGTTGCACTTGGAAAAGTACAAAATTAATTAGTCAAACTTTAAACTTGGACTCTTTACACAGAATGGAGACCATTCAAAAAAAAAAAAAAAAACTCACTGCATCCCATTACAATGTTACCTTTTTCCCTTTTTGTCTTCTCATACCAAATGACTATCCCAAAATGGAAACTTGATAATACTTCTTTATTCAATGATACTTAAATGCCACACTCACAACAACAACCCACTTATTATTCCATACCCCATTTTTTCTCTTCTGTTTTACTTTTCATACTCATAACCTCTACTCCACTATTAATATTATACTTCTTTTCCGTAATTCCCGCACATTCAATTTTGGTACTACCTCTGTCCCTAAATGAGTGTCCAAATTTCATTTTAAGGGACATTACTTTTTGTAATATTTGGTGGCAAAATTCATATATATTCATGTAATTCTCTTTACAAACATTTAGTTTTTGCAAGTATAAAGAGACCGGTGAAAAAAAAATCGAAAAAAAAACATTTAGAGACAAAGTTATGAGCAAAATGGACACTCATTTTGGGACAAAAATTTCCTGAAATTGGACACTCATTTTGGGACAGAGGGAGTAGCATTTATTATGGATGGGGGGGGAGTATATCTTGAATTCGAGGCTCTTACAACATTGCATTATTAAATATTGACTTTGCTGATGCTTAAGTTATGTAATGAGAGGATCATCACCACCCAAATGATGTATTAAGTTCTGTGAAGTTTTCTGTCTAAACGTTATCTGCATTGGACTTTTAGATTTACTGTGCTCCTATAATCTCTATTTTTTGAAGTGAATATTTTTCTTAATTAGCTTAAGTTATGTAATGAGAGGATCATCACCACCCAAATGATGTATTAAGGTCTGTGATGTTTTCTGTCTAAACGTTATCTGCATTGGACTTTTAGATTTATTCTGCTCCTATAATCTCTATTTTTTGAAGTGAATATTTTTCTTAATTACTATTGCTTACTACCCCAGCACACTTCTTTATATCCTTTCAGGAATGGCTGGGGCTATATATATTAAGGGAGTTGCTGTCACAAAATATAAGAGGTAAGGAGTCAACCCTCTCACTTTTGTTGGCTGAACTTGGGAGAATTTTTAATCATTCATGGTAATTGGTAAGGTAAGTTTTCATTGACTGACATATGTTCACTTTATCATCGTGCATATGTATAATATCCATCAGACAATAACTGGTTGGATGACTTTGTTAGATTCAAATCGTCAACCTTAGGTACTTTAGTATCTAATGTGTGAAAAATGGTTTGGCAAATTGCTGAGAGTTTTCATCACCTATAGGTGAGAATTTGTTGTTGATTTATGCAATGGATAAAGGCACATACGCAATTGTGATGCCTTCGTTCTGGTATTTACACAAAGACAAGGGGCTTCGTTTTCTAAGCATTGCAACTTTGGTTTATAGGAATTGAAAACACCAACTTCCCCTGGAGCTGGTTTTCTTCTGGTCGCTAGCTATAGACAGTAGACCATTTTTTTGCTTGCTAGTAATAGATGGAGTAATACAGTACTGCAGCAGCTTAAGGCTTAAGCATTGTTATGATCAAGGTTCTAAAAAGCGCTAGGCGTCGCAGTAGGGCCTAGCACCTAGGCGGGGTCTAAACGGGACTTACGCGGGGCCGAGAATTCAGAAATAGTTATAATATCTTAGGCGGGACTTAGGCGTTTCATGAACGCCTAGCGCCTAGGCGGGGCCTAGACGGGCGTCTTTTAGAACACTGGTTATGATCGCTTCCGAGCCCACCAAATGCAGATTTCCTCCCAAATGGTGATGCATGTCTTGCATTTCCTGATTTTTAGAGAATAACTGAGACTTGTTTGAGGTCATGATGATTTGATTAATGTTCATTGTAGAAGGGTTGTTGACATAAGCAGAAATTTGTCGCCATGTAGTTGATTTCTCAGGTTGCAGGACTTGGCACCTGGTGATCCTGATATTTGTTTGCTTTTTACAGGTCTGCTGTGAAAGACACAGATGAGTGGCCTTCCAAGTATTCAAAGTTATTTATCGAAGTAAGACTTGCTACAGCATCTAAGAATCAATCGATTATGCATGCTTGTCTACATATTTTCTGAGTATGTTTTCTTAGGCTGCTGTCTAACTATCTTGGTTGAGTAACCTGCAAAGATCTTATCTGCACTTCCAAACTGATCACCTAAATTGGCTAAGAGAACAATAGCACGTACAAAATTATTAAGATACTAGGTTTTATGCCGAAGTGTGCTACATTTTCCCAAGCAACATCCCGTTCTCACATGTAAGGAAAGTCTAACGAATATCTGAACTGGTTTTAAAGCTACATTGAAAAATAGATGTGGTGATACTGATCCAGTTCTTACACAAGCTAATAGCAACCAAGAGCATAACTAAAATTCATTTAGGTACAGATACCAGATTAACAGAACCAAGGTTTTATCTGAATACAAAAAATATCGATGCAAGATCCTATGCTCTGTGCCTTGACAAATAAAACAAACGACAGGGTATAATGCAAATAAAGTCCACTGTAGTTTGGTCAATGTGCAGATGACCCCCTATGGTACACCACGTCATCAACTTTGAGGGGAAAAGTAACTGTCAACCCCCCCCCCCCCCCCCGCCACACACACACACACATCAACCGTGAGGGGGCTATATGCTTAATATTGAGTCCACTGAATACATGCACAAGCTTGCCAATGATTCTTCAAATGGCTTGCATAGAGGACACTGGAAAATATCATTATAGTAATATACATGCTTTTATCACTTATTCCATATCGTTTTCTTTGTTTGCAGTTGGATGATGGTTTAGAGATGTCTTTTACTGATAAGAGGCGATTTGCGAAAGTTCGCTTGCTTGAAAATGTAATGTGATACTTTTGCTTTCTTCCCCTTCCCCCTTTTTTCCCATGATAGGCATTCTTATTTTGCTGCCACTTCCATCTTACAGCCAGCTTCTGCACCACCAATATCAGAGCTTGGACCAGATGCATTATTGCAGCCAATGACAACAGATGAGCTTTTCAAATCCCTCTGCAAGAAGAAGATTGGAATCAAGGCTCTTTTACTGGATCAGGTTGATGCCACTCTGTTTTATCTCTTACATGTATGGCCTGATTTGAAGAGCACATAACTATATGGAGAAACTGTCCTCCGTCTCACTTAAAATGGTGTGGTTTGACCAAGCACACAAAATAAGGAAAGTGTTAGACAAGTGTTTAATTTTCAAAATTGCCCTCTAAGATTGAATTTGAAACAAGTGAGCATTTGATTTAAGTCAGGTGGGAAGATAATGTTAGTATAGTAGATTGGCTGAAAAAGGACGACCCAAAAGGAAACTTACTATTCAAGTGGGACGAACCACAAAAGAAAACCCACCTCATCGAGCGGGATAAAGGAATACTAAAAACCCCTTTGCATTTTTCAGTACATCTGTATCTACTGCAACGATTGCAATTTGTCCATTAAAGTGATAGGTTATCAAGTTTATCCTATTTCTAAACCTGACCAGACAAAATATGGCTTGTAGCTTGGAGAAGTTGTATATTATTGTATATTCATGAATTAGATGGAGTGCAACTCACTTCATTTTTTGAAGGAACAATCTGATGATGTTGTTAATTGCTCTTAATTTTTTTTTGCAGAGCTATATCTCAGGTATTGGCAATTGGATTGCTGACGAAGTCCTTTACCAAGTGTGTACACTTTCCTTTATGTCATTTCTCTAGTAAATGATATTTTACTTCATTTTGTAAAGTTTTATTTGACGGTAATTCGTAGTAGTCATTTCAGGTTACTTTTAGCAGATCATATTTACTGCTTTTCTTACAGTTTTATTTGCCTTTATATTCATAAATCTTGTGTCAGGTCACATTGTACTCTCTCTCTTTCCCATCTAAAAATGCATATATTTATGGAAGGCACCTTTGAATGCAATATTAGTTCAGTTTTCAGTCCCTTGATTTTTTATTTACTTTTCTTAACATGAAGGCCAAAAAGTGTTAAACCTTTATTTGGATTTGGACTCTTTTTTCTTGCAACTGTTTCCATTATTTCTTCATGCCAGATGTTATTTTTCTCATCATCTGTAATCCCTTCCTGATGGTTACTTACCAAAGAATTGTAAGTAAATTACACGCTACCTTATTTCTGTATCAGGCAAGAATCCACCCTCTGCAGGTGGCTTCCAGCATTTCCAAGGAAAGCTGTGAAGCGCTGCACAATTGTATTAAAGAGGTTAGATGTTGCACATTACTGAAGTTTCAGCTTATTTTGAATTTGTCACACATTATTTCTTTATGGCTATAGTATAGAGAACAATATTTGTAGGTTATTCGAAAATCAGTTGAGGTTGATGCTGAATGCAGCTGCTTCCCACTTGAATGGTTGTTTCATAACCGGTGGGGGAAAAAGCCTGGAAAAGTAAATGGTAAGCTAAAAATTTTCTTGTGTTGATACTTTTGACAAAAAACACATTATGCTTACAGGTCATTGAGAAAGCTGTTGAAGTTGGGGCTGACAGTAGTGAGTTTCCTAGTAACTGGATTTTCCATTCACGGGAAAAGAAGCCTGGCAAGGCTATTGTTGATGGTTGGGCTCCTGACTCATCAATTCTCTTTCTGGTGTTGCCGTTTCTCTAGTTTCTGCTTCAGATGAGTGTAAATCGATATGTCAGCCTGAATAATTTTCCTCTAAGTAGACTTGTTTTTGTTTATTTCATTCCATTCGTCCTTTATCCTATGTAGGTATATTAGCTGTTGGGTAAGACATTGCTAGTGTTGATAGGCAAGTCTTTGTTGAAGGCATTATAGTTTCAAAACTGGATTAAGCACAACGTTGCATGTTCTGATACCTTCTCATACGGGTTGCTATATGTTCTAGCCATATCTATCTTGCTTGGTTCCTACAATGTCCTTTCGTGAGTTCCTTATTTCTCCATACTAGGTTTTTCCTCTGTCGGTATTTAATACACTGTTCTGGAATTAATGTCACATTTTTGTATGTTAGTACGAAGGAACTTTGAGTAATAAATTTAGGTTGATTTAATTATCCTAATTAAATTATAAATTTAGGTTGAGTAATAATTATTTTTTTTCGTCCTGTCATGGTAGCTTGCGGTGCCGCTTAGACATTGTGGTTGGTACACCATATTCCCTTAGGGACATAATAAATGTCGCATTTGACGTGTCAACGTGTTTAAGGACTGTTCTTTAATTGTTTGTGATTGCTTGTCCAAAGACAAAATTGCACCAATACTATTTCCTAAATTTAGAACGTGACACTTATTATGGTACGGACTAATAAGGAAAGTGTGACATTTATTATGGGATGGAGGGAGTCTTGAAAATCCTAAAGAGAGAAGGTACATGAGAAGTTACACCCCTCCTTTTCTTACAAATGATCTATCACCCTCCAAGACCAACCAAACATAATAGAAGCATTATAGAACTACATCTAGGACAAAACACTTCAGTTAGGAAAGACCGTAGAGATTTCTGATTTAAGGCTTTTGTAATGCGAATCCTAAGGTCACAATATCTTATAAGCCACTTTGTTTTTCTTTTACTCCACCTTGTTGGTGCTGCTGTTCCTTACTCAGTTTGCACGTGCCTTTTTTTTTTTTGGTCATGAGTTAAAATTTACCCCGTTTGTCAGTCAGTTTGTTGAAACCTTTAATTTAAGTTTGATCATACCCTTTAGTTTCTCCAACTTATAGATGTTCTCATATACTCCCACAGTTGCATTGATGTCTTTCCCTCTTTTGACAGGGAAGAAAATTGAGTTCATCACAGCCGGGGGCAGGGTATGTCGTTGTAAAGCATTCTTATTCACTATACTTGTTGCGCTGTTTATGTAGACTGAGGACTGAATAGACCTGTTTTGTTTTAGACAACAGCGTTTGTACCTGAGTTGCAAAAGCTAAGTGGAGGTCAAGCTGCTAAAGCACCTGCCAAACCACGTAAAGGAGCCAGCAAGACAACTAACAATAAGGATGGTGAAGATGATGGTGATGAAGAAAGAAGTGAGGATGAAGAAAAAGGTAAAGATGTTGAGCCAAAAGGTAGGAAGACGGCTTCTAAAACTAGAGGTAAGAAGCGTACCAAAAAGTCCATTGATAGTGAAGATGAAAATGATGATGAAGAAGATGAAGCTGATGAGGAAGATGAAAAGAAGCTAACCAAAGGAAGTAAAACATCTTCTGCAAGAACGAAAACCTCTAAAGCGGGTAAAAAGCCAGCTGCAAAAAGAAAGGCTGTGGATAGTGATGATGATGGTAGTGGTGGTGATGACTATGAGGATCAGAAGAAGGTTACAAAGAAAAAGCAAAATAATGCTGAGAAGGCACAGAAGACCAATCAAACTGTGCCAACTGGCAAGCAGCCAAAGAGGAGAGCAAGGTAGCCAGTCTTTTTTTTACCGGTTTCTTGTTTTGTACAAAGACAAGGGGGTTGCTTTCTTTTGTCCATGGCGGTGGTGTCTTCTCGGGTTTGTGTAGGCATTTGACATGCGTATCACAAGCCCCATTTTTGTGCATGTGGCTATGGGGCAGTAGACATGCAGAAAGATTGTGTTAATCTTCTACTATCTATGATTTGATTGCCATGGACTGATTTTAAACTTCCATTTGATAAATTGTCATTCAATCCTTCAAAAAGCCACCTGATTTAACCTTCAATTTACTTAAGTGTGGTTCCATTTGTACATCTAGGAATGGAATGTGGCATAATCAACACATTTCAGCTTGCCCATTTTCAGCCCTTTTAGAAGCTTTGGCTGTGGCCATCGGTCTCCTCCTACAGCGTAAGTATATTGTTTGAGGATGAACTAGTTCCAGCGGACATACTCGCCGCCACCTGCTCGGCATCACCTGCATCCTATTCCTACCCAATCTACATTTTGAAATAACGCACTATACACAGTACATAAAATAATCAATACATCCCTAAATAAGTGTTTATTTATTTTTTCTATTTTTTTTTTTTTGACACCGGAGGATGTATCAAAACCATTTTGACATTTGTATATGCGTGAGAAAAGGCTCGTTGATTTAATTTTTAGGCACTAAGGAAAAAATACTTTAAACCAATTATCTCATCATAATATATGTTATAATTGGGTTGTTAAACTTTATTGCAAATATGAATGTTGGTACTTCTTAATTTTGATTTTGATATCGTCTTTGCTTTGCTGCCTCGCTGCAGTGAGCGTGCCAATTTACTCACAACACCATTTTTTTTAAGTTTGATGGACGAGATGATATTGTGTCGAATGAGACTTACATTTTACTAAATCGATCTCAGCGCACAAAATTAAAATTTATCTATATGATATAATAATTAAATAATTTATCATATACTACTCATATAGTGAAAAACTGGGAAAAAACGCCTTTTTCCTTAAGCAAGCGTAAAACGTGTTTTTAAGTTTGGCGCGGTGGCATTTTTGTAATTAACGGGAAGTTGTTTGGCGTTAATCGGAAGTGCCAGCGATAGTGTAAAAAAGTGCCAGCATATGTACAATGGCACTTATTAACACTAACACTGGCAGTTTTTTATAAGTGCCAGTATCAATGTTAAAAAGTGGCAGTGTAATGGCTGGCACTTATTAACACTACCACTGGCACTTTTAATAAGTGTCAGTATCAATGCAAATATTTCTTAATACTCACTTTATAAGAACTTGTATGGTTACAAGTATACATATCGAATAATAATATCCATTTTTGTATATACTCATTTATAAAGAATTTTGTCCTTGAATGAATAGTCTTTTTTTTTTTCTTTTTTTTTTTTTTTTTTTTTATGAATGTTAATTTGGAAAAACATCATATTCCAATGTATATTCATAAATTTAATAAAATATAAATTAGTTAGTAAGAATATTTATGTATTTATATACTCCCTCCGTCCCAAAATGATCTTCATGTTTGACTATTCAAACTTTTTAAGGATGTGAACACTTGCTTCACTAGCCATGTTTTGTTTGTGCACTTTTAAAGCCTATTGTAGAAATGAGAATAACTTTTTGGGACAATGAAACATGGCAAATGAGAAAATCATTTTGGGACGGAGGGAGTATATTTTTATTCAAAATACCCTTTCTTTCTATGATAAAGATGTAAGCAATTTGTGTTGATAATAATGACACGATACTCATTTTGTTTTTAAAAACAAAATACTATTGTCGACTTAAAATAAATGTTTAAATTTGTTTAGCCAAAATTAAATTTAACATTCATTTTATGACGAAAAAAAATTATTATTTCAATATAAATACTCAATTTTATTCTTTAAATATTCATTATTACAAAAGTAGCAATTAACTAGTGATCTCATAAATGGGTGTTGTTGATCACACTTTAAAAAAATAAAAATCAAATAATATATAATTAGCATTGATAATTATTATTAATTATTGAGTACACTCGTAATTATGTTCTCAGTCTTATACTTCTATCTCAAAATATTCTTGTTTTATATTCATTACTACGAACGAAGTTTTAGCAATAATTTTAAGTTGATTTACTTATCGTAATAAAAATTTGAAATTTGTTATTGATAGTGTATCAATAACAAGTTTAAAATGTTTATTAGTATAATTAAATTAACTTATAATTATTGCACAAAATGTATTAGTGATAATTGAAAAAAAATGGGAAGAGTATTATCTAAAACTTTATTTACGATATACAGTATATTATGAGTACTATTTTTTTTTTTTTTTGCAACAAGTGCTAAATAAATAATTTTACTAGTGTGAACCGAAGTCAATTTAAAGGAAACATGCCGAAAGATTTCCAGCTGAGAGTCGCCCCCGGTGCGCTGGCGGCAAAACCAATAGATCCGTCGGTCCTCTTTTGGTTGGGTGTTGATTCTAATTGTTGGACATCTTCTCTGTATTTGTTACTGTATTACAAAATTACTCCTTCATTTTCCCCATTCCCATTTACTAGCTTCTTTAGATTTCTAGGGTTTGGTTACACATTAACGAAGACCTAATTTATTACCGGAAGCGTCATCGCCGTCGCCGTCTGATAGTTATTCACCCTATCGGTTCTTCCTTCTCACAAGGGTATGGATTACTCTACTCAATTTTACTCCCTTTAGTTCATTAACTTTGGTCGATTTTGTTCCATTCTGCAATTGGCTCAATTAGAGTGATTTGTGGAGTTAGTGACCTGGGCTGGATTACTCTACTCAATTTTATCACATCGTCTTTTTCTCATTATTCGTACATTTTCTCAAAAGTTACTAGTTTTTCCAAAGATTCACTCACTCATATATCATCCATGTCATAATAAAATTGTACAATTATTTTAATTGTTTTTCTTAATTGTGATTTTTGATTGTATTAGTATAAGAATGAGGGAGTAATAACTTAGTAGTCTTGACTTTTCTTCGTGTAACTCCGTTCCCCGTCAACTCTGGCTGAGCTTCCCCACTATACTCCCTCACGGTTGTTGTCACTTCTCACTTTCTCCGGCCGGCAAAACGAACCTTCTCCTCCGCAGTCTATTCCATCCATTGCAGGCCGGCCATGGCTAACCCCAATGTGCTTCGTAAAGCATACACCTTTCGCAAACTAATGAATTTGCGCACTGGCTCATGCTAGTCCCTCCCCACTACCTTCTCCACGAACCTCAAATCATCCGAGGAGGCTCAAAGGTCATATATTTTCTGCTGCCATCTCATCTCTTGTCTCACAATCTTATACTCGCACTCAATTTTTTTTTTATCTTTAGATAGATTAGGGTTTCTTTAATCTGAAATTAGGGATTTCATTAGTTCGATGTTTGTGATTTACCTAATTTCTCGTGTATAATTGTTACTGATTTTCCTGTTTTTTTTCTCAGTTTGTAGTATTGTTTAATGCTCCATATGCATTTGTGGTTTGGGTCGGATTTATGGCTCTGTTGACGAATTTATTCGTATTTGCTTTAAAGATCTGGATTTTGGATCCGAAAATAATCAATCCCCCAATCTCCTTTTTGTCCCAGATAACAATGCCTACATTAAGTTTATTCACATATTTTGCATCTCAAATAGACCAGGTTCTGTGTTATACATCAATGCTGTTTGTAGACTTATACTAATGCGTATTGCCTACTTGTAATTATACATTTAGAGGGAGTTGATCTATTGCATTTCAGATGGAAGAAGCTCTTCTTAACAGCGAGGAAGTGGTTGTAGACCGAGGCAGTTGCCCTTTACAAGAAACAGCAGGTGATAAAACAGATTTCGACAGACAAAATGGTGTTCCTGAAGCAAGCAAGGAATTTGTGGCACCTGCTGTGGGAATGGAATTTGAGTCATATGATGATGCTTACAACTATTACAATTGTTATGCAAGGGAGGCGGGGTTTCGTGTGAGAGTGAAAAATTCATGGTTCAAACGGAATAGTCGAGAAAAGTACGGTGCGGTACTTTGTTGCAGCAGTCAGGGTTTCAAGCGAGTTAAAGATGTGAATCGGTTAAGAAAAGAAACAAGAACCGGTTGTCCTGCAATGGTGAGGATGAGATTGGTAGACTCCAAAAGGTGGAGGATTCTTGAAGTTTCTCTGGAACATAACCACTTGTTAGGTGCAAAGGGACACAAGTCTATCAAGAAGATGGGCAATGAAACAAAGAAGAAATTGCAGTCTGATGGTGATGCAGAAGGAAGAACGATAAAGCTGTACAGGGCACTTGTGATTGATACAGAAGGTGGTGGAAATTGCAATACTAGTGAAAGAGTGACCAGGGACTGTTCTGATCGTCCAGATCAGCTTAACTTGAAGAAAGGTGACACACAAGCCATTTATAATTACTTATGCCGTATGCAATTGACCAATCCTAATTTCTTTTACTTAATGGATCTTAATGATGGAGGGGGTTTGAGGAATGTGATATGGGTTGATGCCAGGTGTAGGGCAGCAGTTGGTTATTTTAGCGACGTAATATATTTTGATAATACGTATTTGTCAAACAAATATGAGATCCCACTCGTGGCATTTGTTGGGATGAATCATCATGGTCAATCTGTGTTGCTTGGTTGTGGGTTGCTTGCAGTAGAGTCCATTGAGTCATATATTTGGGCATTCAAAATGTGGCTTACTTGCACGTCTGGACAACCTCCTCAAACAATAATCACAGACAGATGCAAAATCTTGCAGAATGCAATTGCAAATATTTTTCCAAAGTCTCACCATCGATTTGGTCTGTCTCACATCATGAAGAAGGTTCCAGAGAAATTAGGAGGGTTAAGAAACTACGATGCTATCAGAAAGGCACTGCTTAAAATAGTATACGAGACTTTGAAAACAGTTGACTTTGACGCCTCATGGGTATTTATGGTCCAAAGATTCGGAGTTAGTGATCACGAATGGCTTCGGTCTTTATACGAAGATCGAGCTCGATGGGCCCCGGTCTACCTTAAAGACACAAACTTTGCAGGAATGGCTGGTTCACAACCTGGTGAGATCCTGAATCCATTTTTTGATAAATATGTTCACAAACAAACCCCTTTAAAAGAATTCCTTGACAAGTACGAATTAGCTTTACAAAAGAAGCACAAGGACGAGTCAGTTGCAGATATTGAATCAAGAAACACATCACCCACATTGAAAACAAGATGTTCCTTTGAGTTGCAGCTTTCAAAAGTATACACGCGAGAAATCTTCAAGAAATTCCAAATGGAAGTAGAGGAGATGTATTCTTGTTTCAGCACAACACAGGTACACGTAGAAGGTCAGATCATCATATTCTTGGTAAAGGAGCGTGTTTTGGCTGATGGAAATAGGAGAGAGATTAAGGACTATGAAGTCCTCTACAACAGGGCAGCAGCAGAAGTCCGTTGCATATGCAGTTGCTTTAACTTCTATGGTTACTTGTGTAGACATGCTTTGTGTGTGCTTAACTTTAATGGTGTCGAGGAAATCCCTTCAAAGTATATATTATCAAGATGGAAAAAGGATTACAAAAGGTTACATGTTCAGGATCTTTCCACTAATAATATCGATGCTACTGACAAGATTCAATGGTTTAATCAGTTGTATAGAAGTGCAATGCAAGTTGTGGAGGAAGGGGTGATTTCGGTTGACCATTACAAGGCTGCATTGCAGACATTTGAGGAGTCTTTGAATCGAGTTCATGATGTTGAAGAAAAACGCGAGTAAGATCTTCTGTAAACTTAAATAAATCTCCCTCTTCGCTTTTTCTCGCTCCTCACAGTCTCTTTTTTGTGCATAATGTAACTTTTACCCTATGGAGTTGTTTTTTGTTAGGATGGTATATCAGAATTTTCCCAGTGAGGTTAAATGTGAGTTACATAGAAATATTTATTGAGCAGATTGAGAGTGCTGGTGTATTTTCGTTTGTTCTTTTAAAAAGGTTCTACTTAAAGGTAGTAGTAAGATTACTTTTGTATGGATATACTTGTAAGCAATGTCCTTTCAGAAATACTCCCTCCGTTTCATGTGACTTGAGACCAAAAATTTTGGCATACAAATTAAGAAAAAGTAAGAGAAATAGTGGGAGGATGTGTTTGTGAGTATGAAAAATTAAATAGGAAGAGAGAATGAGGAATAGTAAGTTGATTGGTGTTGTGAGAGTAAAAGTAAAGTAGGAGAGAGAATGAGTAGGAAGAATTGTAAAGATTCTTTACCATTTTGGGCAGTTTCAATTGATGTGAAACAGACGAAAAAGGAAATAAGTCTCAACGGACATGAAACGGAGGGAGTACAATAATTTTAGGTGAGTTAAAAGATGTCATGGTGGTGCAATGAAAAAGAGATGTAAATAAGTACTCCATCCGTCCTAGAGTAAGAGTCCCATTTTCCTTTTTGGTCCGTCCCAGAGTAAGAGTCTCATTCCTAAAATGGCAAAGAATCTTTACTATTCACCCTACTCAGTCTCTCTCCTATTTTACTTTTATACTCACAACACCAATCAATTCACTATTCTCTCCCACTCATTCTCTCATACTTTACTTTTACACTCACAACATTTACATCACATCTAATATTTATTAATAAGCGTGCAAATGAGGGGTGGGGCTATTACTCTGGGATGGAGGGAGTATAAAAAATTTGGGCGTGTTTGGAAAAGTAAACTTTCTAGATTATCCTATTTTTTATTTTGAGTTGGAAAGAAAGAAGAGAATAATTTTAATAGCAAATATCAGATTTCTTAGTACTCACTTTATAAGAACTTATATGGTTACAAGTATACATATCGAATAATAATATCCATTTTTGTATATATACTCATTTATAAAGAATTTTGTCCTTGAATGAATAGTCTTTTTTTTTTTTTTTTTTTTTTTTTTATGAATGTTAATTTGGAAAAACATCATATTCCAATGTATATTCATAAATTTAATAAAATATAAATTAGTTAGTATGAATATTTATGTATTTATATACTCCCTCCGTCCCAAAATGATCTTCATGTTTGACTATTCAAACTTTTTAAGGATGTGAACACTTGCCTCACTAGCCATGTTTTGTTTATGCACTTTTAAAGCCTATTGTAGAAATGAGAATAACTTTTTGGGACAATGAAACATTGCAAATGTGAAAATCATTTTGTGACGGAGGTAGTATATTTTTATTCAAAATACCCTTTCTTTCTATGATAAATAAGCAATTTGTGTTGATAATAATGACACGATACTCATTTTGTTTTTAAAAACAAAATACTATTTTCGGCTTAAAATAAATGTTTAAATTTGTTTAGCCAAAATTAAATTTAACATTCATTTTATGACGAAAAAAATTATTATTTCAATATAAATACTCAATTTTATTCTTTAAATATTCATTATTACAAAAGTAGCAATTAACTAGTGATCTCATAAATGGGTGTTGTTGATCACACTTTTAAAAAAAAATCAAATAATATATAATTAGCATTAATAATTATTAATAATTATTGAGTACACTCGTAATTATGTTCTCAGTCATATACTTCTATCTCAAAATATTCTTGTTTTATATTCATTACTACGAACAAAGTTTTAGCAATAATTTTAAGTTGATTTACTTATCGTAATAAAAATTTGAAATTTGTTATTGATAGTGTATCAATAACAAGTTTAAAATGTTTATTAGTATAATTAAATTAACTTATAATTATTGCACAAAATGTATTAGTGATAATTGAAAAAAAAATGGGAAGAGTATTATCTAAAACTTTATTTACGATATACAGTATATTATGAGTACTATTTTTTATTTTATTTTGCAACAAGTGCTAAATAAATAATTTTACTAGTGTGAACCGAAGTCAATTTAATGGAAACATGCCGAAAGATTTCCAGCTGAGAGTCGCCCCCGGTGCGCTGCGCGGCAAAACCAATAGATCCGTCGGTCCTCTTTTGGTTGAGTGTTGATTCTAATTGTTGGACATCTTCTCTGTATTTGTTACTGTATTACAAAATTACTCCTTCATTTTCCCCATTCCCATTTACTAGCTTCTTTAGATTTCTAGGGTTTGGTTACACATTAACGAAGACCTAATTTATTACCGGAAGCGTCATCGCCGTCGCCGTCTGATAGTTATTCACCCTATCGGTTCTTCCTTCTCACAAGGGTATGGATTACTCTACTCAATTTTACTCCCTTTAGTTCATTAACTTTGGTCGATTTTGTTCCATTCTGCAATTGGCTCAATTAGAGTGATTTGTGGAGTTAGTGACCTGGGCTACTCAATTTTATCACATTGTCTTTTTCTCATTATTCCTACATTTTCTCAAAAGTTACTAGTTTTTTAATTTCGTTCTAGATGGAAGAGGTTTCCCCTTCCCCTAATGGTGAACCTTTATATGATGATGAGACCCAAGAGTTTGATACCCAAGGCAACTGTGCCATGACTGAATTTGTCAGTCAAAATGGAGTAATTCAAGGAGAAAATCCTGTTCCTCCTGCTGTTGGGATGGAGTTTGAATCCTACGATGATGCTTATTACTTCTATAATTGCTATGCTAAGGAACAAGGATTTGGTGTCAGGGTAAGTAACACTTGGTACAGAAAGAGCAAGGAACGATATAGAGCAAAACTAAGCTGCAGCAGTGCGGGATTCAAAAAGAAAAGCGACGCAAATCGCCCAAGGCCAGAAACACGAACTGGTTGTCCGGCAATGCTCAAGGTCAGGCTAATAGAAAACAAAAGATGGAGAATAATTGAAATTGAGCTTGACCACAACCACTTGATGAGTCCAATAACTGGAAAATCTTACAAATCTCACAAGACATTGGGCCTTGGAGCCAAAAGGCCATTGCAATTGGAGAATTCTGAACTAGTGCAAAAGATTAAATTGTTTCGAACAGTTGTCATTGATACAGAGGATAATGACGACTTTTATGTCGATGAAGTAGATTTTGGTAAGAGCGTAGATCAGTCAAATCAGTTGAAGCTTAAATTAGGAGATGCAAAAGCCATTTATAATACCTTCTGTCGCTTTCAGCTGATGAATCCAAACTTTTTCTATGTGATGGATCTCAATGAGAAAGGGTATTTACGGAATGTGTTTTGGGCTGATGCAAAGTCTAGAGTCACCTACAGCTATTTTGGTGATGTCATTGCTATTGATACGACGTGTTTGACTGAGAAATATGATGTTCCACTAGTCGTATTCACAGGAGTGAATCATCATGGCCAATCTGTACTTCTAGGTTGTGGTTTGATTTCAGGTGAGAGAGAAGATTCTTACATATGGTTGTTTAGGGCTTGGCTCACATTTATGTTAGGACGCCCGCCCCAAGTTATCATCATTAACCAGTGCAAGTCCTTGCAAAGTGCAGTTGCCGATGTCTTCCCCAGAGGTTTTCATTGTCTGTCTTTATCACAAATTGTGAAGAAAGTTCCTGAGAAACTAGGCGGTATACATGGATTTGAAGAAGTTAGTTTGGCATTTATTAAAGCAATTTACTATTCGTTAAGAGCGGAGGAGTTTGAATTAGCTTGGGAAGAAATGATACAGAACTATGGACTCATGGATCACACATGGCTTCAAACATTATATGAAGATCGCAAACGGTGGGTCCCAGCCTATCTAAAAGATACCTTCTTGGCAGGAATTTTCGCTGTCAAACAAAGTGAGGCAGCCTTGTCTCCTTTCGAAGGACATATTCATCAAAATACCTCTTTGAAAGAATTTCTCGACAGTTACGAACAGGCTCTTCACAACATTCAAGAACAAGAATCTTTGGCGGATACAGAGTGCAGAAATTCTAGTTCCATTACCATATCAAGATTTTCATTCGAGTTGCAGCTCTCAAAGTTGTACACAAGTAGCATATTTAAGAAGTTCCAAGGCGAGGTGGAGGGAATGTTTTCTTGTTTTAGAACAAGACAAGTAGGTATTGATGGGCCAATTGTAGTTTACTTGGTGGAAGAACATGCTGAAAACAGGAGGGATACTGTAGAATACGAAGTCATATACAATGCCTCCGAATCAGAGGTTGTTTGTGTTTGTGGGTTGTTTAACCTCAAGGGATACTTATGCAGGCATGCACTAAACGTTCTAAACATGAATGGCATGGAGGAGATCCCACCTCAGTACATACTTTCCCGGTGGAGAAAGGACATTAATCGGAATCATGCCCTTGATCAGAGTGGTGGTGGTATTGATATCAAAAACCCAATTCACAGGTACGATGACTTGCATAAGTGGGTTGTGCAGTTTGTAGAAGAAGGGAGGAAATCAGACGATAGTTACAAATTTGCGTTACAAGCATTAGATGAGTTATTACGAAAAGTCAAATTTGTTGAAGGTCAACCCTAGTAAAGTAGGTTAAGGAAGCTCTGATCATGTCCAAATGTTGTTTCCATAAATATATTAGCAATGCCGGTTGACTTTAGCAATTTTAATATAACTGTTTACAAGTGTTTGAAAAAATATACACAACTGGAATAAATCTAAGAGACTGTCAAGATCTGCTGTGCTTGAACTTCAAATTGCTCTTGACATGGCTCAAGACTTGCCTCCCACCTTAGTTCAAGTTGAAGACATGAATCAGCTGCAAAAAATTGTGGACCGAATGAAGAATGTTGCTGGTGATATAATCAGAGTTTCAGTAAGCATGTACGGGGACTTACGTTTTGCAAATTCCCACTACTTTAATCACTCTTGGGGCCGAGTTTTGCATGTTGTTGGTGATAGGAGAGCAAGGGGATGAGTGCAGGGACTCCAACTCAGGCAATGGATAGAGGGGATGCAAAGACAGTGCCAGTGTTAGGGATGGCCAAACCGAACCGGAACCGGAAAACCGGAGCAAACCGGCGAATAAACCGGAGTAACCGGAACCGGATTGTGGTAACCGGAACCGGACCCGGGGTAAGCACGGGCCGGTTAAGGGTCACCTATATGCCGAACCGGTACCCGCGGTTCCGACCCGGAACCGGTTTTGGCCATCCCTAGCCAGTGTGAAGCATCGTCTTCAATGCACATCAGCAGTTCTCATTGCTTCTTCCATCATCATCTCCAACTTCTAATCAGGGGCGGATTTACTATTGTGCCTAGGGCAAAATGGTAAAAACGACGTCGTTTTGAGTGTTTGATTTTTTTTTTTTTTTTTTTTTTTTTTTTTTTTTTTCAAAACGGCGTCGTTTCGAGTGTTAAGATTAAAAAATAATAATAATAACAAATTAGATAGCAGGCCAGGGGCATTACTACGTAGAAGGTTCAATTTTGCGTCTCTCTCTCTCTGCGGCTCTCTCTCTCTATGGTCTCGGCGTCGCTCAGTCTCCAGACTCCAGTCCACCGCCACCCACCGCTCCCCCACCGCCACCATCGCCGGAATGGACGGAAATACTCCCCCTCCGCAGCCCCCTCAAGAAAACAAGAAGAGATTTCCAATCAAAGGTAAACCCTAAAATCTAAAATTGATTTCACTTCTTTCCTAGTTTGGGGGTTGGGTAGAACCACTCATTTGATTCTTGATATGCATAGTATCAATTTCCTAAGGAAAATCATTTGACTTTGCATTTACGAAAAGACCAATTGTCTCTAATTTTGTTCTTCTTTCCGTCCTAAATTCTTTATTTTTAATCTTCTCATTTGATAACATTGGTAATAAATCAAGCCCTAGTGTTCCAATTGCTCAAGAGGGCAACCAAGAAAAAACTCCCGCATTACTGCTATTGAAGCTAAAAAGGAGGAAAGCAAGAATGGTGAGACCTCCTGGCCAAATGACATTCCTTTTTCAATCAACGGGCAGGCTGACCGGAGGAAGGGTATAAAAAGGAAGAGTCTTGCTGAGTTTGACCGGACTTCTATCTCCACATTAGCCCAACAGGTGCCTTCTTCAATTTCACACACATATATATACACATGGTCATATTTTTTTGCGTGGGTGTGTGTTTATATGCTCTGTTATCTTGTTATTGTTCATGTTTATTGATATATAATGAGAATTGTGGTTGATAACCAAAAAGAAATGATTTTTGTTGAATGTTTATCGAGTTATTCATGTTAGCCGACCCCAAAATTTTAAGACAACGGCTACATTGTTGTTGTTTTCGTCGTTGTTGTTTATGGAGTTATGTCGCTTAATAAAAGGCGCATGTGTGTAATGTGTTTTTTGAGGGGAAGTATACATTGGGGCATAGATGATCAAGAATAAATATAGACATTTATTTTGAGACGGATTATTAATAAGTTTTGGAACAAATTTATGCGGAAGAAATAAAGTTAACTTATCCCTGATTGTCACCACTTGTGTCTGTGTCTGAGGTCATTGCTCAACCTATGGACTTGAGCACATTGCGCACCAAACTTATTGAATTTTAGTTTCGCGTTTTTTTTTTTTGAAAGAATTGGCAACACCAAACTTTTTGGTGTAAATCCGCCACTGCTTCTAATATGTTTCTTCAGACTGAAGAGTGACTGATCCCTCCCAACAAATTCATACCCAAAACCATTATTATCTACTACATTAGTCCAAAAATGAATGTCTAAAAAGTTTTCAAATTTGATCAAAGAGCAAATTTGAAATTTCATTGGACATTCATTTTCGGACATATGCAATGCAGTATAAAACAGCAACCTCTGGGGCATTTCTCCATTCCTCTATCTATTATCGTCATCCTTTTTTTCCAGTTCACGTAAGTTCTCCCATCTATTGGAAGCTGCATATACGTCGGATTAAAGAACGTACCCGTTTCCTGGCTCCAACTGAAGAAGCCCTTTGGCCACTCTTTCAGCCATTTCCAGATTCTTGTGAAATCATAGCAAACTTTCATTAGACGCCCACTCTACCTAGAAGATCAACCACACACCCGTAATGTTCTACCTGAGGTCAATCCCACAATGGGTGGTCATTATAGCGAAACAAAGAATCCCAAGGTTGTTTGGTTTTAGAAAAACCAATAATTGTGACGGTCCATGATAATTTGTATCTTCAATGCATCTTCTTTAACACATTGGCACATCTGAAATAGATGTCTATCAGATTCGGCGCATTTCCTACATAAACATTGTTCTTGATTTTCTTCTTAGTCTGTGTAAGCCTTTATCCATCCCCCTAATTCAAAGTTTCCGCATGCTGTGAGAATGATGACCATGATAAACTCATTGGATACTATTTTTGCATCTTACATATCCCGATAACGCATTAAAACCTCTATAAATCTGTGCATCTGGAGATACCCGTCAATCATTGCCGTCAACAGTACAGAAGATCACATCTTTTTTCTACATAATCGCAAAAACAGCTAGTGCAGCATCCATTTCTCCAAAGAAAGCATACCTATCTACTCCAGCATTGTTCAATAATACCGAATTTCGTTCAACAATGCGGTCCTTAACGTATTGGTGAAGCCGTTTACCTGCATCTAGGTCATTCAACTTGGAGCAAGTAGAGGAGAGTAAAGCAACAAGAGTAACCGAAGTAGGAGAAGCTCTCATCTTCTCCATTTCACCAAAAAGTTTTCTCGATTCATCAAATTGCTACTCTGTTGTAACCCGAAATCACAACGTTTCAAGTGATCACATCACTCTATATACTCAAACTGAAAAACCCTTTAGCAATATCAATCTGCACACACAAGGAGTGGAAATGTATCAAACTGTTCTTGATAGATCCATTAGACTCAAACTCAAACACAAACTTGCAACATGAAAATGTATCCCACCCATACCTAAACCACTGACTGGCACACACACAAGGCAATGATTTTACAAGAGACTGTTAGTTTTATTGTGAGACTGTCTAGGACAACCTGTGAGTGAATTTTCTTAAGTAGGTCCATGGATTTTCAGATAGAAATGTATCAAACTGTTCTTGATAGATCCATTAGATTACGTCTCTAATCCGCGAGGCCAAGATATCTACATGAGTGAATAGCTGTCAAGCTTATGAAACAGGTAAGAATAGTTTCACTATAATGTATCACAAGGCCCATCAATACTAAGTTATTAGGTTGAGAAAACTTGCTGATCATGCCTGATCCTAAATCTTATTATCAGTAGAAGAGATTAGGGGACTACTTCGACTGTTTAAATATTTGTAGTGTACTTGATAGCCATTAGTTCGGGGGTCTTGATAGGAACTAGACAGCTTCTCTGAAAAATGAGCCATTGAAGCATCATTGTGATATTCTCCGTCTTTCTTTATCTGAGTCTGGAGATAGAAAGGCCATAACAGCAACAGGAAATAAATTGAGAAAACAACTACTCCCTCTGTCCGTCCCAAAATGATCTTCCCACTTTTTTTTTTGTCATTACCACGAAGGAACTTTGAGCAATAATTTTAGGTTGATTTAATTATCTTAATGAAAATGTAAAACTTGTTATTGATAGTAGTGTCGATGGTTTATCAAATACAAGTTTTAGATTTTCATTCGAATAACGTAAGTAACATAAATTTATTGCTCAATGTTCATTCATTATAACGACAAAAAAGTGAAAAGACCATTTGGTGTATATAATACTCCCTCTGTCAATTTAATAATTTAATGATCACAATGAAAATCTAATAGTTGTTAAATCACTTAATGATTTATTAATTACAAATTTTAGAATTTCACTAGAATGATTAGATCGTCACCAAAGCTTGGTCAAAGTTCATTTTTGTTGACTATAAAAAGTCAAAATGAGACTATCTTTCCGGGACAGAGGGAGTATTTGAGTACAACTAATCTCATTATCAGTTTATCGATGTTTAAAATAGTGGTTGAAGTATACCTCAGTAGAAAAGGACATGTAAATGGACAGATAATGTTTATGGACAATATTGCCTTCTGATCGGCCCAACTATTTGGAAAATGAGCAGTACAACTGGAACGTTACATACAACAGACGTGAGGACTAGATTGAAATAAGACTCACTATCATGCTTTATCCCTCCACAGAAACTTCCAAGTGCAGTTCGAATCTAGAAAGCTTATGAATTTAATGATTTCAAAAACCTTTAAAAAAAAAAAAAAAAAGAAAGAAAGAAAAAACAAAAGAAGAGAAAGCTCAATAAGGGAAATTGCAAAAGACTGGGAACTGTACCATAAATATTCCCAACAATCATGTCTACAGTTCTATTATTGCCTTGTTGACTCTGGCTCTAGCAATTAGTCGAAAATGATAGAGAAAACATTGATCACCAATCAAAAAGCTAAGAGCAAAAGAGAGCTGAATTAAGAAACTCTTTCTAACCTTTTGCATTTCGTTAGCAACTTCCCAATCCCCAACATGTGCCACCACCTACATTTCTCCTGCTAACCCGCTCAAACTTTCCATCTGCATCAACTAACACCAACTCATTATCACAAACAAAAGTTCATACAACGATACTCACACAAGCCAGATTAAGTAACATTATGCTTAAAAAAATTAAGAGAGGAATTCCTTCAAACAAAAAAAATGGGAGAAGGAAAGACAAAATGAAGTTCACATCTATCATGCTGACATCAAATCCAATGATGACGAGAAGATAAGGGAACACTTCATTCTCTTTATGACCCTCCACATGTGTGAAAGCTTCATGACGTGATTGCCTACTAGAAGGGTCGGCATGTTGAAATTTTCACTTATCAGGTGCGAACAATATAAGGAAGATGTGCAAGCTCCAAAGATGACATCTGAAAGGCTATGGTGAAAACAAATTAGACAATGTGAGTTTCTTGATGGATTTGCCTTGTAACAGAAAATAACATGTAGCTCGTCTTCATGAAAGTCTGGCAATTCCTCATATATCTGCCTCAGCTCATCCAACATTCCAATTTCCAACTATACATTGAAGATGAAAGAATAATTTTTCAGAGCATAGGAGCCTGATAATACTTATAAGTTCAGAAAATCAGTTTTGCAATGTCCCACCTCGTCACAAACACCATCTTTCACTGTTGTCTCGTTGCCTTTCTCTTTACTCCTACTTACATCTAGACGAAAGTCAAACCAAAAAAACTTCAAAATGACAAACCAGAGGATGGAATAATCAACAATATCATGACATATGATAAAGATAGGATCTTAATTTGAAACAAATTGACTTCTTAGTAATATCAGCCACATAGGTAAGGACCGGGTCCAGAATACTCATATTGGAGAGTTAAAGCATCTTATGGATTAGCTAAATGAC
Source organism: Campanula takesimana (assembly GCA_026119855.1). NCBI lineage: Eukaryota > Viridiplantae > Streptophyta > Magnoliopsida > Asterales > Campanulaceae > Campanula > Campanula takesimana. The sequence goes on along the minus strand of JAOWBW010000017.1, from coordinate 477,162 downwards.
TATATTTGTCATTGGAGAGTCCGGAACTTCATGCATAAAGTACATTTGATACAAGGCAACTACAACTCATTCACGCGTAGTGAGTTTAAGTTGAAAGAACTCAGACCATGATGCTCACAACTTTTAACTGCTTGCCTGACAAGTGTTGATGGTTGGTGAAGCAAGTTTCCGAAGAATAAATAATAACAGATGATGAAACTCGAAGAAAAGAATCCTGTATCTTTAAGCACATCTCACAAAACAAAGAACATGAGATTAACTTGGATTACCTTAGAAATATAGAGAGCAAAACAACCTTTACCACATGCTGTCCAATCACCACCGGTAAATTCAATCTGCAGACCTTATTCAATATGCCGAAGACAGAAACCTGCAGATCAAAGTTTTTAGCACCCACTGATAGTGAAAAAACAAACATTTTGGTTATAAAATAAAAGCTATAAGCAGATACAAGGAGATCGCCATGAAAGTCAAATGATATTGATCAATTCCCACATTCTTTTTTGACCAGTGGTATCTACAGTCATTTTGTTCTCTAGTATGGCAAGAGTCCCTTGGCTGGAATGAATTTGAACATCAGATCTAATGTTAATCATAGTGAACAGATACACTACAAGTTAAAGTCATATAAAACTTGTTAAAACGAAAAATAATATGAAAACAAGAGGAAAAAAAGAGTGTTAGCTATCTATTTTCCAAACATTTAGTTTTTTTTTTTTTTTTTTTTTTTTAAGTAAAAAGAGACTAGTGAAATTATTTTGATAAAAAACATTTAGGGACAAATTAATTTCGAAAAGGTCATTTATTTTGAGATTTTTTTCCTTAAAAGTGGTCATTCATTTTGAGAAAGAGGGAGTAAGAAAACAACATGTAGCACCTCTTCCTGAAATTCTGGCAATTCCTCATACATTTGCCTTGACTCATCCAACTATACATAGAAGATGAAAGAGTGACTTTTCAGAGTAGAGGAGCCTGAGAAACTTAAAATATAAGGAAATCAATGCCCCACCTCATCACAAAAACCATCTTTCACTGTTGTCTCGTTTTCTTTCTCTTTACTCCTATTTACATCGATACTCCAATCATCTACACAACAAAGTCAAACCAAAAAAACTTCAAAATGATAATCTAGAGATTGGAATGATAAACAATATCATGACACATAAAAATGGATAACATTTTTATCTGAAACAAATTAACTTCTTAGTTATATCAGCCACTTAGGTAAGATCAGGGTCCTGAATACCCATAATGGAGAGTTAAAGCTTCTTATCGATTAGCAAAATGACTATAATTGTCACTGGAGAGTCAGGATTTCATGTATAAGTTAAATTTGATACAAGGCAACCACAACTTATTCACTCTTAATGAGTTTAGCAGAAAGAACTCTGACCATGTTGCTCAAAAGTTCTGACTGTTTGCTAAGATGTTTAGTGTTGTTGGCTGGTGAAACAAGTTTCTGAAGAATGAATTGTAACAGATGATGAAACTCGAACAACAGAATCCTGTCTCTTTAAGCATATCTCACCAAACAAAGAGCATGAGATTAACTTGGATTACTTTAAAACAATAGAGAGCAAAACAAGCTTTACAAAATTTGTCAGATCACCACTGGTACATACAGTGCTCAGGAGTTGAATTTCCACCATGAAAACAAGGCAAAACAAAAATGCAAACAACTTGGATATAAATGCAAGCAAAGAACAGATGATGCAACTCGAAGAGAAGAATCTTGTATCTTTAAGCATATCTCAGCAAACAAAAATGCAAACAACTCGAAGAGAAGAATCTTGTATCTTCAAGAACCTAGTAATTTTACTGAGGCAGACCTCTAAGACACCAGTACAGTTATCAAAAACTGTAACTGTAAGTGACATATATGTATATGTAAGAACGTCTGGCAGCAAGCATGAAGTACGAGAAAAAGGCACCATAATACCAAAATGAATACAATAATGCATTGATGCATTATACATGAGGCAATAACACAACCTTATTTTGTTTTCCTCCTCGCCATGGGAAGGAACTTGATGCATAACTGAATTGCAACATAAACGAAAAAAGAATTTTCTGCATGGGATACCTAGTAGGAAGTATACGCCTGCTCAAATAGTCAGAATATTTAATGAATCGAATGGTTTTGGCACCAATGTGTCTCGCATTAGAAAGAAGTCACATAAATAAAAGAAGGAAAACAAGAAAACAGATTTATCAACATTTGCATCGAACATGACATCACAATGAATGAAGAATCAACACTTCAGAAAACCAGCCGAACTAACAAACTTAAATATCAAGAGCAGCTAGCCAGCTTAAAAAGCGAATGAAAAATTCTGGCAAAAAAGGAACTACAGAACAACGCATTTGAGGCAATAGTTCATTAGTTTGGTACCTTGTCAACAATTTCCAGATTGAAATATTTCACTTGCTCTTGGAGAGTTTCTGAGATTCCAATTTCAAATATTTTGTTGAAGAGCAAGAGTGAATATTTGTCTACACGTAAAAGTCATAAATAACAGAATGGAGTTAGAGTACACAAAGACGCTTTAATCTGATAATTGAAGAGCCAAAATGGTGTGCTGAAGAGCCTATTTCGTAGGTATTTTAACTGTAAAGCAAGGATATTCAGTCAGACTAAATCAAATTTAAAAGACCTAAGTTCATTTTTTGTCCACTGTACTTTGGATGACAATGAAGTTCGGCCAATTTAAAATCATTGATGACCTGCTGTTGGTTTCGCCTATCTTTTTTTGTAGGATTTTGTATTCGGGTACATGAAGTGATCTCCTGCAGCTTGGCACCAAAAGATACAGCATACTGCGTCGACTTTAAGTTGTCGAGGTCAAGAATGGGCATCAGGAACCAGTCTTACTACAATGCAAATGGTTTGTTGAATGCTATTACTAAAGCGTAGAGCTGAATATGTATATTATGGGTATCATGTTCTAGCAATTACCAAAGCAAGCTTCCTCCCATTGGTGTTACACATCGAATGTGACAAAATGATCAAATTCACTCTGCAGCCCTTATTCATGAAGCTGAAGACAGAAAACCTGCAGATCAAAATTACTAGCACCAGTACTATTGAAAAAACAAACAAACATTTTGGCTGTGACTTAGTACTTAGTTACTTACCCTTCTTTTGCTCTACCGATACCCATGTGGCTTGAATGTTTGTCTGTCTGGAATATCTTCAATGCCTCGTGAGCAGCTGAATCATTTTGTAAGGAAATTGTTAATACCTCTTGTCGTCAATTCATTATCTGAGTCAATGTATAGCTCATTAAATAATTTTTGGAGATGCATTCAATATAAATTAAAACCTATAAGCAGATACAAGATACATGGAGATCACCTTGATGACCAGGAGATAGTGAACTGCTATTGATCTATTCCCAGATTCATTTTGCTCAATGGTATCTACAGTTATTTTGTTCTCTAATATGGCAAGAAGCCCACCGGATGGAATGAATTTGAACATCAATTCTGGGTCCATCATAGAACTCAGCTAAAATTGACAAAACAAAACCATAGACCTTAAGCAAATGTAGGTACTGAAAAAGGTACAAAATAAACTCAATAGTATTAAAACTAGAGTGTATTTCATATACTTTGACTCAGATAGTGAACTGAACTTAATATTATTAAAACTAGAGTGTATTTCATATACTTTTCTCAGCACATCCAACTAGTCAAACTAAAAGTTGGTAATGCAGCTGATGAGAAGGAGCTACTGAATCACAAATGACAGAAGTGCTGGTAAGAGAAGGCGCTAATGAACAGCACATGTGAAGCAATACTTCATTAGTTTGGTATCTTGTCAACAATGTCCAGAATTAAATTATTCACTTGCTTTTGAAGAGTTTCTGTGATTCCAACTTCAAATATTTTGTTGATGTGCAAGAGTAAACCGATATTTCAAGTGAACATAAGGGAAAAGCAAACCATAGGGAACAGTACCTTAGAGTATTCGAAGCCACCATAAATGTCCCCAACAAGCATGTTTATAGTTCTATTATCACCTAGTTGATACAGCTCTTGCAATTCGTCAAAACTGAAACAGGAAACTGTAATCACCAATTAAAGAGGCAAGAACACAAAAGATAACTGAATTAATTTATAACATCTTGCACATCGTTAGCAACTTCCTCAATCCCCAATATATGGCACCACCTACATTTGTCCCGCTAACTTGCTCAATCTTTCAATTTGCCCCGCTAACCCGCTCAAACTTTCCATCTCTGTCAACCTACACCAACTAAACATCACTAACAAATGATCATACAACACACAAGTATCCAAATCAGAATAAACAGTATTATGTTAAAAGAAATGGTAGAAAAAAAAAGAAGAGAAAGATAAGGTATTTACCTTTATCAAACTAACTGGCATATGAGTTAGTACTTATCCTTCTTTAGCTATATCGATACCCATGTGGCTTGGTGTTCAACACCGAAAGTGACACAAATGATCAAATTAAGTCTGCAGCAGTTATTTATAAGGCTAGAGAGAAAAACCTGCAGTTCAAATTTTTTAGCACCCATTGATAATGAAAAAACAACAAACATTTTGGTTATGACTTAGTATTTACCCTTCTTTTGCTCTACCGATACCCAAGTGGCTTCAATGTTTGTCTGTCGGGAATATCTTCAATGCCTCATGAGCAGCTGAGACATTTTTAAGAAAATTGTTTCTACCTTTTGTAGTCAATTAACCATCTGAATCAATGTATAGCTCATTAAAAAATTGTAGAGATGCATTCAAAATATATAAGCTATGAGCAGATAGAAACAGGGAGATCGCCATGAGAGAGTCAAGTGCTATTGATCGATTCCCACATTCATTTTGCTAAAGAGTATCTACAGTTCTTTTGTTCTTTAATACGGCAAGAAGCCTCCGGCTGGAATGAATTTGAACATCACTTCTATGTCCATTATAGAATCAGCTACAATTGACAAAACAAAACAATATAGACCTTATGTAAATCTAGGTACTCAATAGTTCATTCCGTGATTGGAACTATAAATATAACCTAATCAACATGTTGACAGTCAACACCTTTGGATTTCTATAAGGTCAAATTGCATAAAAAGGGATTATCTCCATTGTGGATGCCTCTGTTTATACTCCTATAGGAATCAAAAAGTTTGAACTCCCTCAAACACTCTTCCTACAGTTCCAAACGAAGTTCCATATGTGACTTCCTCCTGCCTTGTAAGCAAAAGAAAGAGATATTCCCAGTTTTTATTTGAAATCTACGCGATGTTCTCATTTTTAGAAATGTTTCATTATTTTCCATCAGAACAGAGTTGTAGCCTTCAGTAAAACATTAAAGGCTGTTCGTTAATGATCAGACAGAATTCCAAAGCATCTCTTTTGCTTGAACAGAAAACTGTTATCACCAATCAAAAAGCTACAAGCAAAAACGAGAACAGAACTAAGGAACTTTTTCTAACCTATTGCACTTCGTTGGCAACTTCCCCAATTATCAAACTAACTGGCATAGCATTTAGTACTTACCCTTTTTTAGCCCTACCGATACCCATGTGGCTTGGTGCGTTCCCCACAGAAAGTGACACAAATGATCAAATTAAGTCTGCAGCCCTTATTCATCAAGCTAGAGAGAAAACATGCAGATCAAAACTTTTAGCACCCTTTGATAGTGAAAAAACAACAAACATTTCGGCTACGACATAGTATTTACCATTCTTTTGCTCTACCGATACCCATGTGGCTTCAATGTTTGTCTGTCGGGAATATCTTCAATGCCTCATGAGCAGCTGAGACAGTTTAAAGAAAATTGTTTCCACCTGTTGTAGTCAATTCACCATCTGAGTCAATGTATAACTCATTAAAAAATTTGTGGAGATGCATACAAAATACAAAAGCTATAAGCAGATACATACACGGAGATCGCCATGAGAGAGTCAACTGCTATTGATCTATTCCCACATTCATTTTGCTCAAGAAGCCTCCGGCTGGAATGAATTTGAACATCACTTTATGTCCATTATAGAATCAGCTACAATTGACAAAACAAAACCATAGACCTTATGTAAATGTAGGTACTGAAAAGGTACAAATTTAAACTTAACAGTATTAACGCTAATGTGCATTTATATACTTTTCCCACTAGATCCATATAGTCAAACTATTAGTTGGTAATGCAGCTGATGAAAAGGAGCTACTGAACCACAAATGACAGAAATTCTGGTAAGGAAAGGAGCTAATGAACAGTGCATTTGATCAGTTCCTTAGTTTGGCATCTTGTCAACAATGTTTAGATTTCAATATTTCACTTGATCTTGAAGAGTTTCTATGATTCCAACTTCAGATATTTCGTTGATGTGCAATAGTAAACCGATATTCTACAAGTGAACATAAAACATCAAAAAGAAAAAGGAAATGAAAACCAAAGAAGAAGAAACTAAGAGATAGTAGAAAGTAAGAATGCCCAATTTAAAAAATGTCGTCACTGAGCATATAACATTGTACATCCTATCTGCTAAAAGGCCAATCCAGGTGTGCAAATCCTTAAACATATATAGCTACCCATATTCTGACAACAAAATTCGCAACGGAATCTTAATGGCCAGGCTCAGATTAATTCTCAGAGTATTCGTTGTTTAAATTTTCTTTTAAGTTCAATTTAAATATAATTGAAGTTAATCCAAACTACGGAAGAGAAAAGACAATAAACATTAGGAAAACTAAAAAATTGTTGAAGCTAATTCCAAATATAGAAGGAAAAGTACCCGAATTTATAAACCAAAAAAAAAAGGAAAAAAGAAACATAATTTAAGCAGCATCGGAGATTAGGAGTGGAGAACAGCGCAAAAACCCAGAACCCTAATTAACATCTCTCGAAGAAACCAGAATTATCTGGAAAGAACAAAATAACAAAATACGAAGCTAAAGAACAAATTAAAAGAAAGCCAATCAATTTGGGTGTAAATCGTCAGTGAAAACTCTCTCTTTCTCTATCTTCAAACCCTAGAGCAGGGGATGTCAAACCCTAGTGCAGGGGATGTTCTGCCACTACATAACCATCATCGTGGATTCTTCGGAAATGGAGAATGAGAGAGAGAGAGAGAGAGAGGGAGAGAGAGAGAGAGAGGAGGGGGGGGGGGAGGGCGCGAGAGCAAGAATACCTGACTTTGGAAGACTTCTGTTTTTATACCGGATAAAAAAACAATCAAATGTATCGAAGAAAAGCCATTAGCAAAAACCGATTGGTTTTACTTTGGAAGAACTCTATGACACCAGTATAGTAAGGAAATCAAATTTATTTTTATTTTTTTTTGGGGGGTGGGGGGTGGGGGAGGAAGTAGTACTTATGCACTGACCTGCCTTGATATTGAAGAAATCATTCGAAGGAAAGGCCAACCTGTACAAACATTGAAGTTAAATAGACTCTCCATAGTTGCAAACAAAAAAGAAATGTAAACAATCTCAACTGCAGCTTATCTATTCTAAAACGCCAAATAATTATTTCAATAAAGCTAAAAAGGGAAAAAGAGAGAGTTTATTAAGGGAAAAAGAAAACCACGGAACTGTACCTTACAGTAATCCAAGCCACCATAAATATTCCCTACAAGCATGTCTATAGTTCTATTATCACCTCGTTGATAAAGCACTAGCACTTCGTCAAAACTGAAACAGGAAACTGTAATCACCAATTAAAAAGGCAAGGGCAAAAGAGATAACTGAATGAAGAAGATACTCATCCTAACATGTTGCACTTTGTTAGCAACTTCCCCAATTCCCAATATGTGTCACCACCTACGTTTGTCTCGCTTACCCGCTCAAACATTCTATTTCCTTCAACCTACACCAACACAATATTACAAACAAATGTTCATACAACATATAACTGCGCAAACCAGAATAAATGTTAAAATAAAGGGGAGGAAAAAAAGAGAAAGATAAGGTTTTTACCTTTATCAAACTAACTGGCATATTCATAAATCCAAATATATATTTTGAGAAGATCCCTTTAAATACACCCAAAACCCTTCTAATGATTCAGAAACACAGACTGCAAAACAACAAATGTAGAGTAGGTTAGGTCTTTTCTTTTAAGTTCAATTTAAATATAACTGAAGTTAATCCGAACTACATAAGAGAAAAGACCATAATATTAGGTAAACTTAAAGATTGTTGAAGCTAATCACAAATATAGAAGGAAAAGTACCCCAATTTAATTTTATTTTATTTTAAAAAAAAAGTTAATTTAAGCACCATCGGAGATTAGGAGTGGAGAACAGCGCAAACACCCAGAACCCTAATTAAAATCTCTCGAGGAAACCAGAATTATCTGGAAAGAACAAAAATAACAAAATACGAAGCTAAAGAACACATTAAAAGAAAGCCAATCAATTTGGGTGTAAATCGTCAGTGAAAACTCTCTCTCTCTCTATCTTCAAACTCTAGAGAAGGGGATGTTTGGCCACTACAGAACCAGCATCGTGGATTCTTCAAAAATGGAGAGAGAGAGAGAGCCTATAGGTATTAAAAGAGTTTGAACTCCCTCAAAAACTCTTCCTACAGTTCCAAACAATTGCTCAGCTTTAACTTTCCATATGTGACTTCCTCCTACCTCAGCCTGTTTTCCAAATTAGAGCTTCTAAGCAAAAGAAAGAAGTAAATTACTGAAACACAATAGCAAAACAAAAACACCGTTTCTTTTCTATTTCTATTGATTCTTTTCTATTTCTATTGAACGTTATCGTGCAACTAATGATCCACACAAACAATAGATATTCCCAGTTTTTATTTGAAATCTACGCGATGTTCTTATTTTTAGAAAATGTTTCATTGTTTTCCATCAGAACAGAGTTGTGGCCTTCAGTAAAGCATTAAAGGCTGTTCACCAATGATCAGACAGAATTCCAAAACATCTCTTTCGCTTGAAACAGAAAACTTTGATGACCAATCAAAAAGCTACGAGCGACAATGAGAACTGCATTAAGAAACTTTTTCTAAACTACTGCACTTCGTTGGCAACTTCCCCAATCCACAATATGTGCTACTTTCTTCGTTTGTCGAGTTAACCTGCTCAAACTTTCCATCTCCGTCAACCTACACCAACTAAACATCACAAACAATTTTTCATACAACACATAAGCGCGCAAACAAGAATAAGCAGCATTATGTTAAAAGAATCGGGTGAAAAAAAGAGAGAAAATAAGGTATTTAGCATTATCAAACTAACTGGCATAGGATTTTGTACTTACCCTTCTTTAGCTCTACCGATACCCATGTGGCTTGGTGTTACACACAGAAAGTTACACAAATAATCATTTCGGCTATAACTTATTATTTATCATTATTTTACTCTACCGATTTTCAATGTTTGTCTGTCGGGAATATCTTCAATGCCTCATGAGCAGCTGAGACATTTCTAAGAAAAGTGTTTCCACCTGTTATAGTCAATTCACCATTTGAGTTAATGTATTGTTCATTAAAAATTTGTGGCGATGCATACAAAATATAAAAGCTATAAGCAGATACATACAAAGAGTCTATTCCCACATTCTTTATGCTCAAGAGTATCTACAGTTCTTTTGTTCTCTAATATGGCAAGAAGCCTCCGGCTTGAATGAATTTGAACATGAACTTCTATGTCCATTATAGAATCAGCTACAATTGACAAAACAAAACCATAGACCTTATGTAAATGTAGGTACTGAAAAAGTACAAATTTAAACTTAATACTATTAAAACTAATGTGCATTCATATACATTTCCCACTAGATCCATATAGTCAAACTAAAAGTTAGTAATACAGCTGATGGAAAGGAGCTACTGAACCGCAAATGACACAAATTCTGGTAATGAAAGGAGCTAATGAACAGAACATTTGATGCAGTTCATTAGTATGGCAGATGTCAACAATGTTTAGATTTAAATATTTCACTTGCTCTTGAAGAGTTTCTGTGATTCCAACTTTAATTTCGTCGATGTGAAAGAGTAAACCGATATTCTACAAGTGAACATAAACAAGTTGTCAAAAAGAAAAAGAAACTAAGAGATAGGAGAAAGTAAGAATGCCCAATTTATAAAATGTTGTCACCGAGCATATAACATTGTACATCCTATCTGCTAAAAGGCCAATCCAGGTGTTCATATCCTTAACCATATAAAGCTCCTCATATTCTGACAACAAAATTCGCAGCTGAATCCTAATGGCCAGGCTCAGATTAATTCCCAGAGTCTTTGTTGTTTAAATTGTGTTTTGTCAGAGCCTTTGTTGTTTAAATTTTGTTTTGTCCATGGCTTAAAAATGTTTTCAATCCAGTCAGTAGTGTTTGTTGTTCCTAAATCCTGAACATCAATCTCAACTATAAGGACCATCTTAAAACTTTTGGGATGAAAAAGGGCTACAAGTTCATCAATACCACCTTCCCAGCCTCTCAGAAAAGCATAAGAAAACCACCTATTATTGCATTGGGTAGTAACAGATGATGAAAGAGAGAGAGAGAGAGAGAGAGAGAAAGTTTAATAAGTTTAAAATGCCAGATAAGGTTTTCAAAAGGCTAAAAGGAAAAAAAAGAGAGAGAAAGTTTAATAAGGGAAAACGCAAACCACAAGGAACTGGATGGAGATAGTCGAGTCTGGATGATTCCTGGTGGGAACAGGGCCTTAAGTACAGCCAAAACCCCTTCTCATGATCCAGCTACACAAACATAAGAACTGCAAAACAACAAATGTAGTAGGTCAGTTCCAATTTCATGATGATTGAAGTTAATCCCAAATAAAATAAGAGAAACGTACCACAAATTGTAGAGCAAACCTAATTTGATTGGGAAGCAAATCGGAGATTAGGAGTGGAGAACAACGCAAAAAAAACCCTAATTAACGCCTCTCGGAGAAGTCACAAATCTGAAAAATAACAAATGAAGATGAAGAACAAATTGAGAGAGAGAGACGAAGAGGGAGGGAGACGGATTGGGTGGTTTTGGGTGGGAAGTAAGTCCAAGACCGCGTTATATGTAAGCACAACTTCCTTAATTAACAAAGGTTCTAACGGCTATACCTTCGGATTAGGAAACTTAAGTTGAAATATAAGTCGCGTCGGTCAAACTGCCGTTTGTTTTAACTCAGATAAAGATGGGCTTATGGGCCCAATTTGATATAAGGATTTACCAGCCCAAAATTATTTAAATAGTTATGTAATCCTACTCCCTCTCCCCTAAATGAAATGGCTTTCATTTAAATAAACAACTTTTTGAAAATTTCTACTTTTTATTTATACTGTTAGTGACAAACATTAATACGGTATATATTTTTGTAATCTTTTTTTTAAGTATTTAACTTTACATGAATATAAAAAGATTGGTGAAAAAAATGCAAAAAAATAAAAATAAAAAACCATTAGGGACAGTTTTTTCTAAAAAAGACATTCATTTTCATTTAAGAACGGAGGGAGTACTTAGGTGATTTAATGAATTCATTTACAATTACAATTCACTAAATTATAAATGTCTGATAAAAAAAAATGTAAATGTGTATGCCTAAAATTGAGGAAAATAAATGTTTTAAGCCATTTCAAAATTTATTTAATTTCCCTTATCTTTTTCCCACATAAAATCTTCAGTTTTGTTCACGTCATAAATGAGATTATAATGAAAGGTTCATGCACCAAAATATTTGGATGAACTTTATAGATGGTGAGATTCCTCAACTTGTAAAGATGGAGCTCTCTCACCTCCGTCTTCTTGATATAAGAGCTTATTAAGTTTTCACAATATATCCTCGTTATTGAATTCCCACCGTCCCATACTTATTGTTACCAAATGAATGTGCACAGGGATTAAAAAAATATGTTGAAAAAGTAAGTATTGTGAGTGGGTAGAAAAGAAAAAATAAGTTAGTAGATAGTTGTTGTGAGTAGATAGGAGAGAGAAAAGTGAATATTTTGGATAAAAAACAACAAGTATGTGGGACGACCAAAATAGAAAAAAGTAACAATAAGATAAGTATGGGACGGAGGGACTAGGTAAGAATTAGTAGATGTAATCAGAAATCAAGAATTTAGCAACTTGTTAAGAAAGATGAGTAGCTAGTATTCCATTTTGATGTGGAGAAGGAACTGTAAAAACTGATGATGGCTATGGAGATCCATACAGAAGCCAATCCTTTGCACATATTAGGGCTTCGAGAATCGAAGGTTTCAGCGAGCTTCGATAACCATCCATCTTCTTACTTGCAATGTCAAACACGGAATCTGTCCCTACTGTAGAAACTGGAATACACAAAATATCTGATGCCATTTTCGACAGAGTCGGGTATTTCTGTCTATTTAATTTCCACCACCCTAAAACATCAAAATCTTGAATACGAGGTAATAGCGATTCTTCCAAGTATTGGTCTAATTCTAATTTCATGTGCTGGTTGTTGATTTCAGAGACATGTACATCAAAATCTGAAAGGTCGTCATCATCTGTCGTAACAAGGATTTCTTCATCGTGAGGCATCTCTGTTTTTGGAATATCATTGTGAAAAAAACCTCCCTCTTCAGGGAACTCTGTTTTTGGAAAGCAACAATTCCCATTTACTACAAATGTCGGAGGAGGAAGCGTTTGTACATAATACTCGAGAAATAGTTCGTGAACGCCTTCATCAATGGTCCTGATCCAGCTGTAAGCATCCTCACCGTAGATCCTGGAAAAACTGAACTCCACAAGCTTCATCTTAAACCTTGGATCCATAACTACAGCAATGGCAAAGACCAGAGAGCAATCTTTCCAGTATTGGTCAAACTTTTCTTGCATTGGACGAGTCAAACTGCAGACAAAGTTATCTTCGCTCATGGCTGCATGTGTCAGCTTGAGCTTTATATTCCCTACTTCAGGGAAAAATGTATTCGCGGTTGGGTATGTCTGAGAAGTCAAAATATTAGCAGCGTCAAACAAAAGCTTCAAGTAGACACACAGAATTTCCACCTGTTTCCATTCATCCATTGATGGGGTTTCTTCGTAATTTGGATCAGAAGTATCCAAGCAAGAAAATACTTGTCTTAATTCAGTGGCAGCTACAAGCATGTGATACGTGGTGTTCCATTGCATTTGGTTATCAAGAACAAGGTTTTTTGTACTTGGTACTTTAAGCTTTTGTTTAAGAGCCACAAATATCTCTTCATGAGCTTCCAGAGTCTTAACGTACTTGACACTATCACGGACTTTTTGAACGGTATCTTTCATCGACTTTAAAGCATCTTGTGCAATGCGACTCAAAACACGGGCATAGCAATTCGCAATCAACAACTGACCTCTAAGAATTAAAGGGTTCTTGATCGATAGTAGACCTCTAAGATTCTTTCTTACTGCTTCATCTGCAAAGGATTCATCAAGGGTCAAAGTAAACAGTTTGCTGTCGAGATTCCAGTTATTTATGCAATTTACAATAGCATGATTGAATGCAGATTCTGAATCAGGAAAAGGAAGCATCACAAAGTCTAGGATGCGCCTCTGCAATTTCCAATCATTATCAACAAACTGCCCAGTTATCAACGCATAACCAATGGTTTGATCAGTGGTCCACAAATCCAAAGTAAGGCTAACACACCCCGTAATTCCACCAAGGTCCAGTAGTCGCTGCTTTTCTCTCTGGTAAACGCCTATGCAATCACCTTGGATAGTCTCAAGGCTCACCATGTTAAACCGAGGTTGAAGAGTCTGTAAAAAATTAATAAAGCCAGGATGTTCCACCATGTGAAGTGGGTACTCATGCATGATCATCATCTTCGCAACATCATATCTACTATGTCCCTGATTGAAGGTAACTCTGGCTACTCCATTAGCAATACTGTAGCGTTTTCTTGGAAGTTGTGTAGCACCTCGGGAACCTTCGTTTTTTAAATCAGGGGTATATCGTGAAGAATTGTTTAGCTCCTGATTACGACGGCTTACTGGGCAGATTCCTAAGGTGATATGACGTTTGAGATGACTGATACCAACAAACTTTGAGCCAGTAATGTATGCAAATGATTTCTTGCACTGGTTACAGCTGGCCCTAGCACACTCAGCATCAATGGTCTCAACTGTGAAGTGTTCCCATACTATAGATTTCTTTCTCCTGCATTTATTATTTATTGGTTGTGCATCCACACCATGATGTACAATGAGATCACCATTAGTAGCCATCAAGAGAGGAAGGCCTGAAGTACGATAAACTATCATAAACAGAAGTACAAGGAAAAAGAGCAAAGAAGTCAGATAATAATCCTTAAATAATCACATTTACAATTTTTTTTATAAAAGAAGTTCATATTAGGAACCCAGCCAAATGTTCTGCTTAGATTTTTTCCAGATATATTCTTCAAGACTCAAAACTAGACTATAACATGTTGATAAAACCAACCACTTTGTTGGCGGATGAAAGCGATCGTCTAGGCCCAATTAACAGTAATTTTTAAAGCGTAAACCAAGTAGTCAAGCTAAAACCGGGACGAATGATAACACGCAAGTTTCATTGCAATTAGCATGGCTTATTGCCAAGTACTTTTTGCATGTTTAGTTTGATGAGCAAACAAACAGACCACAATCTGATTAGAAAATGTCTTGAAGGTATAGGATGAAGCACAAAAGAGACCCTTTCTCAATTACAGTCACGATAGGTACCCAACTCTTAAGAAGTAAGCCACAGGTACCAACACAATCATAAATACAAGACAAAAGAACATCTGAGTATATAAATTAACAAAACAAATTAATAAAACAATAAACATCTACTCCCTCTGTCCCTAAATAAGTGTCCATTTTCAAGAAATCTCTGTCCCAAAATGAGTGTCTTTTTTTAACATAACTTTGTCCCTAAATGTTTTTTTTTTCGAATTTTTTTTCACCGGTTTCTTTACACGTGCAAAACTAAATGTTTTGAAAGGAGATTACAAGATTATATATGAATCTTTGCTACCAAATTGTACAAAAAAGTTGAGATTTTCAGTGTCCCTTAAAATGAAATTTGGACACTCATTTAGGGAGTGAGGGAGTATAATAATCAAAACTGATAAACCCTAAGCCATGAAAAACCACCATATTTTGACATGGACTCAGTAGACATATTAAAACCACATCAAAAAAAAAAAAAAAAAAAAAAAAATGGGGAGTCTAAATCATAAACTTCAAACTTACGATACACAAACGATGAACGATAAACCATGAGGATAAATTAATATACAGAATAAGACGAGAGCACTTACTTTGAAGCAAGGGGAGCGTTCGTTGATGGTGGAAATCGGAGGAAGATAGGGATTAAGGATTAGAGAAGAAATTCAAAAAATAGAAAATTTATAGGGGAGAGGTTTTTGGAGGTAGAAGACGAAGATAATGGGCTTGAGATTTGGTGGCGCTAAACGGCCTAAACCCTACTGGACCGAGCGCTGTTAGCGGCTGCGAGGTTCTTATTTATTGAGGCCTTTACTAGGTTAAAACTTGAAAGGCAGAGCGGGAGTAGTTGGGTTGGACTGAAACACTGTTTGTATTCTCTTTTGAGCCTGGGTCGGTTTTTTTTTTCACCAATATTTTTTTTTATTCTTTTTTGAGTATTTGGTAATTTTATTCATAATTCCACTCGTCATATTCTAAAATTTTATGGCCCACGGAAAAAAAATTATAGCCTACTTATAAATCTTACTCACTTGTTATTCACAATACAAGTGTTACACCACGGGATATTACTAAATCCCAAATGAGATAAAATATATATATTTTTATATATATATATATACATATATATATATATATATAATAAACAATATATATTAAATTGAAAGCATGTTTGCATTACAAATTGTGAAATACTTTCTTAAAAACTACATGGAATACTTTCTTAAGAACTACAGTTGTCCATGACAGAATACATGTTTCTTTAACAGACTCATTGCATAAAAGATAATGAGTGAGAATCGTGGCATTTCAAATCAAAATAGAATCATTGTGTCAGATGGTATTAGTGACATCCTCAAAATTAATAATTTTTTAGAAGAAAAAACTTCACCTTCTAAAACATGATCCGTAATCCTAATTATAATCATATGTGTGTTGTTTTAAAGACCAGTCGATGAGTCAACATTTATGCGTAACATGACAGGAGTTCCAACTTTCATGCTCAATGTGTGATAAGGAAGTCGTGATATACAAATACTGTTTATAAATTCTGGTGTATGAAGATTGCTCAAAGATTCAAACTGATCATCAGTATGGCAAGGTATGTCAAAACTCAAGTAAGTCTTCGACACCAAATTATTCAATGAAACCATATAGTCATTAACAATGTTAACAACATTTAACGTTTGAGCCAAAATTGCACACTCTTGAAAATAAATCGCATCATGACGGTCATTTAAAATCCCGCTATCAAATTTATGAAAATGTACTAAGATTGGGATAAATGATTAATATATTAAATGGCAAAAATTGACTTCAAACATTCTAGAACAATGTATTTATGCGTTCTGCAACCCTAAAACGAAATAAACACTAATTAAGCAAAAAAAAAACGAAAAAACAAAAAACTGATAAAAAAATAAAGAAGCCCATTTGAGGCCTGAAATAATGTTTTTTTTTGTTGTTTTAGACCCTGCCTCAAGGGGCTTTGCCTTATGACTTTTGTCTGTCTATCTCAGACGTTGGATTTGATATGCGGTGCGTTCCGCGGTTCATCCAGAGTCAAAAGTTATGACGGTTTCCGCGCACGCGCTCAAATTACTCCAAAAACTTCAACGCCTCAGTGTCCGCATCAATTAGTAATTTTTCACTATATATTGCTCAAAATTAGATATTTTCAATAAATAAAAGAATTAAAAAGTATCTTATAAAAATTAATTTACATGCAAAGTTGACTACTTGCACCAAATTAAAGATAATGACATATTTGTCCTTTGGTGGAGATTACAATTTTGCCCTTGATAGTGACACTTTTGGGAGGGAAAGTGACTTTCTTGCTTTTATATATATAAATAAATATAAATATATAGATAGATGTGTAGATTTTTACCATTATTGATTAAACCTTTATTTTTTCACTAAATCAAAAAAAAAATACAAATTGTCATATAAAAATGAATATGCATGCAAAGTTGACTACATCTACGTCCAAATTAAAGATAACGACTTTTGTCCGTCTCGCTCCGACTTTGTATTTGATATGCGGTGCGTTCCGCGGTTCATCCGGAGTTACGACGGTTTCCGCGCACGCGCTCAAATTACTCCAAAAACTTCAACGCCTTAGTGTCTGCAAAGTTGACTACATCTACCTACCTATATATATATATATGTAGGTGCTCAAATGAGAACCTAAATATCGTGAGAACCGTGAGAACTTGGATACATTAGGTAAAAACCTAATGTATCCAAGTAATGTATCCAATGTATCCAAGTGAACCATTGGATACATTAGTTTTTATCTAATGTATCCAAGTAATGTATCCAATGTATCCAAGTGAACCATTAGAAAACATGATATTGAAATATTATACCGCACTGGCGATAGAGATAAGATAGTTGGTGCTAGCGTTTTTTTTTTTTTTTTTTTTTTTTTTTTGAAGCAATTAAATAGCATGTTATTGAAATAAAAATTTAATAACAAACTTATAAAACTGTATATCGCACTAGCGATAAACTAGTATAGAGATAAGATAATCGCATGTTACCTTGCACAAAACTATGTTAAATTTACTAAGTAATGAAAAAAGTGAAGTCTGGTGCTAATTTTCTTCACCTCCGAACTTTCCCATCTTGTCCTTGGAGCCCATTTGCTTCATCAAGTTTTGTAAGCCGCCCATTCCTCCAATCTGCTTGAGCACCTGTGAAGGAAGGAGCTTGCTCAATTGTTGCGCATTCATCTCTCCCTTCTTTGGGATCTTCAGACCCTTCATCTTCTTCCCAAACACCTTTGCAAGTCTTTTATACTCTTCAAACATTTCCATTACTTCCCTTAATTGACGACCTGATCCTCTTGCTATACGCATCATTCTCGATTCGTTCATCAGCTTTTGATTTGAACTGTCCAACTCTGCAACAAACATTGACAATAATAAGACTATTTCCTTACTTAGAAATGCGACATTTATTATAAAACGTACCAAAAAAGGAAATTACAAAATTTATTATGGGACGGAGTTCAACTTGCCTTCGTTGGTCATCGAGTCCATCATTGTCATGTAGCGTTTGATTTTTGTCTGGCTTTCCTTTTCATGGCCTTTGGGCATTAACTCCGCACTAAATCCTGGAAGCATTGAGAAAACCTACACGGAGAACAAGTTAGTTAAGTCACCGATGTATCTGGCATAAGACCAAATACATACACAGTTTCCCACACACAAGAAGTTAATTAGCCTATGCAGCTTCATAAAACCAAATAACCCATGTAGTCGCCCACACAACCAGGAGGCTTATTTATTTTAATTATTTTCTTTATTTATTTCTCAACTGTTATTGACATGTCCATACGGTGATTCATCTTAGTTAAGTCACAAGTCCTAAATACAAGCTGGCTACGTCACACATGCAGAGTGAAATCTGGTGCAGCCATAAAAAATAAAAAAAAATAAAAAACGTACTGTAGTATCCTAGACATACAAAAAAACAACAACAATAAAGTAAATAATTGAGTGACAAACCTGACCAATAGGACCCATTTTGAGAAGATTCTGAAATTGCTCATACATAATCCTAAAGGTAAAATGTCCTTCAGATAGCTTTTGAAGAAGCTCAGGCTGCTGATCCATAGGAACCACTTCCTGAATTTTGTCCATAAATCCAGACAAGTCACCCATACCTAGTTGAAGTTGGGATTATAAGGACGTATCACACACGCAATGAGTTAGAACTATAATGTTACAGAAGTAAAAATAAGAAGGATTTTGAGAGAAATAAAAACAAGCATACCTAAAAGACGGCTAACAAATGGTTTAACATCGAAAACTTCAAATTCGTCCATATGTTCTCCAGTACCAATAAATATGACAGGACTTTCCGTAGCTGCAACTCTGCACATGGAAGTAAAAAACAATCACTTAATTAATTGGGACAAACTTCATAAATTTCAGCAGTATATCACTCCAGTCATCGACCGTACTTTGAGCAAAATTAAAATCAACTTGACAAGGAATACTTTTCTCATGAACAAAATTTAAGAGCAAAATTTACGAACAAAATAAATGTCACTGTTCTTCACTTTCTTTCAGAAACCTTCTTCAAAGATAAAATCAAGATTCAAAAACAGTACTCCCTCCGTCCCAGAGTATATGTCCACCTTTCTTTTTTAGTCTGTCCCAGAGTATATGTCTACCTCCTAAAATGACAAAGAATCGTTACTATTTCTTCCACTCATTCTCTCTCCTACTTACTTTTATACTCACAACACTAATCAAGTTACTATTTCCTCCCACTCATTCTCTCTCATACTTTACTTTTATACTCACAACACTTGCATTACTTCCACCATTTCTAAATCTCCGTGCAAATGAGAGGGTGGACATATACTCTGGGACGGAGGGAGTACATTTTATCTTTTATCGACTCTACAACTGGAAAAAAAAAAAAAAAAAAAAAAAGAAGAAGAAACCTGTTTTGACAATAAGGAGTTACCACATTAAAACCACTTACAGATAATTCCTTTCAATTTATCACCTACAGCTACTTGTCAACACTCAAATTTATTCATACCTTCACTTAAATTCTCTCATTTATAATTTTTCAACATCTAAAATTTAAATGTTTAATACACTCATTTCTAACAAGGAGTCAGTAGTTGCCCAGTACTCAGAACCATGACAGGCAACTGGTCTATTTGCTTCAAAACACTTTCCTTTCAATTCTAAGGGATTTTTTGTCAGCAAACCAAATGCTTTACCTAACTTAACTCAAACCGTTTACAATTAACATCTTCTACACATTTCACATCATTTGCTAGACTGTAGATAAGGTTATGAAATCATATTATTCTGGTAATAAGTGGTATGTGGCTGCTGAGCTTAAAGCTAAAGGAGTAAAATAAGAGTGGAAACTGTTAAATGCATGCTATACAACATCAAATGATGATAATATTGAAATCCATATTCCACAACTAAACAACAAGGCAGATAACAGTCTTAAGAACTGAAAGAGATTTCAGCAGCCATAACAGGAAATCAGATCAAACTCCGTTTTGTGTTGCAGCAGAATAATGCTACAACCACAGCATTAAGACAGAAATAATTACGCACTAAGAGCACCACCTCCCTTTGCATGACCATCCATCTTCGTAACTATCACGGCTCCAACTGCGACACTTTTCCTGAATGCTTCAGCTTGTTTAAATGCAGCTTGACCAATACTGCTATCCATAACAAAGATAACAAGATCTGGTTTCTGGAATATTCATGCGTAAAATTAGCATCCCCAGTCAAAAGTAAAAACAAGACCTCAAGCAAGCAGAGGGTGGGCTATACCGTTGCTTCAGATACTTGACGCATTTCTTCAAAGAGGGCTGCTTCCTGTTTGTGCCGACCACTGGTATCAACAATAATAAGATCACAATTTTCCTTCTTGAATCTTTCTACTCCTTCCACAGCGACTTTTACAGGATCTGACTCCATGTAGCTGTAGCCAACAGGAAGGATCAAGTTAAGGATAACAAGCTTCCAATGCTATTTGAATAAAAAAAATCAAAGAAGGAAGCATAACTAATCTCCCAGACTCTTTTATATTGCTCATATAAGAACCATGACAGCTTGTTTATTTCAGGGAGAAGCACCACCAAAGTAAAATAATGATGGGTCCACACATATGAAGTACTCCCGTTATAGTAAAATATAAAGGGACAAATACAAAGAAAAGTATGAATCACATAGAGGAATTTCATTTTGCGGTGCCTGAATGTAATAAAAACGGAAACAGAATGATTATGATTTCAACCAGGAGAATCAGGACCATATAGACCCGTCATAAACTTCCAATGTAATGATTCAAGGTTCTCCAGAAAACCAGCACGAAGAAACAACGTCCCTTACGTCCATTGGTACTCAAACAGCTCCACCATTTACCAGACATTTCATATAAAATCCAGCTATTTTTCATCTTCTTCCTCTTTGCTAGCTCGAATTCAAACCATTTTTCTCAGCCGTTTAAAACATAATAACATAATCCACTGAATCGAAAAATTCATTGGCTTATCAATGAGAAAAAACTTCAAAATAGGAAGAAAAATATAGATTGGGAAGCAATTTACCTTCCATAAAATGGAATTTTGGCTTTAGTTGCATTCTGTTTCAACTGATCAAAAGCACCAGCTCTAAATGTGTCTGCACACACGAGAGCTGGCTTCCAGCCCTTATTCTGGTGATAATATGCATACTTAGTGCAGGTTGTCGTCTTACCAGACCCTAGAATTAGGCATATTAATGAAGACATATTAGTATAACATTTAAAGACAAGAATGCAGACCAAAAACTACTTAAGTCTAAACAGATTTGAAGTGATAATGATATGCATCTAGGTGCTAATCTGCAAATCACAAAATCCACTCAACTAGCCATTCATATTCACCACAACTAGAAATGGAAAAAGTACCTTGCAGACCCACAAACATGACAACACTTGTTTTCCCTTTCTTGGGTGCAAAGGCAGGCTTGCCAGGATCCAACATTTTGCAAAGCTCGTCAAATATGGCCTGGAATCAGTGGGAACCTCATAAAACAGTACAGGTGCATCAAGAGAAAATATATGTTTCTTGACTTTGAAATTGATACAATAGAAACACGGGAAGGTTACTTAAATTCAAGGACAGGCGAGGGAATAACAACAGACCAGAATATAACTCCTAGACACAAGCCCAGAATACAGGGACATTAAATAAAGTTACATGTAATAAAAAATTCAAAAAGACAAAAGACAGTTATCTACACTACTATAGGATGAGAATGAACCCTTTTGTTTTGAATAGTTCTCAAATTAAATTCTGGGTTGCTGAATCTGTACCAAACTTGTAAATTGGATGATTTTGTTACACCACTCCCAAATGAAGGGTATTACTCTAGTTATCAAGAGAAAAAATCTCCACGAAATAAAGATATATAAATCCCACCAAAATTTTGTGTGCTTGCCTTCTTAAACAGATACCAGTGAAATTGATGAAAACTGAGATTCAGTTTCATAACAATTTATAGTATACTAATGTCCACAATCTATGCCCCCATTTAAATTACCTCAACAAAATCCTGATATCGTACATACACTTCCAAAAAAGTGTGAGCATTGAAAAAGGGAAATTTCACATGAAGCAAGCTAATTAACCATCTATTTGTTTTGGGAATGGTTTATCAGTTCAATCAATATAAAACAAGAAATTAGAACTTCAACCGAACCAAATATCTTATTGATAAAAGACTGAAAACCATGAAGCAAGCTAATTAACCATCTATTTCTTTTAGGGATGGTTTATCAGTTCAATCAATACAAAACAAGAATTAGAACTTCAACCGAACCAAATATCTTATTGATACACAATCTACATAGAAAAATAGAAGAAAATTAAAAAAAAAAGAATACCTGTTGGATAATTTTACGCTTGTTGTGTCCGGCAGCAAGATCATCGAGATTGACGATCTTCTTAATATTGATCTGCATGTCGCGAACAAGCTCGAACTGGACATCGGATTGAAGAAGGGCACGGGTGATCTTGTTAAGGCATTCATTAAGAACCTTGTCGTCGATGATTGTCGCATTGCTCATCTGCTGGAGAGCACGCGATATGCTCCCCCCTAACTGTGCCAACACCATCTTGATTATCGATTGATTGATTTCACCACAAAAAAAGAAAAGGATACGTTCTATAAATTTGAAACTACAATTGAAGGATTCAAAGGATTAATTCCAGAGGTCGATTCTAAGGTTTTTGGTAACGAGTTTTAGGGTTTGGAGATCCCGGGGGTAGAACAAACCAACAGCTTAAATTGGCGATCCTGTCTTCTCTTATATAGTTACCGGATGGATAGGTCTTTCGAGGGTCGGCCCGTTTTGGTCTCGCTAGGATTCCGCTTCATTTATAACTAGTTCATAGCCCGTCAAAATTCGACGGGAATAATAAAGCTAATTAATTAAGAAAAACTTATGGAAAAAATTTTCATACCGAGAGAGAAAGTTAGTGTTAAAACAATATTAATATTTCACATAAAATAGCAAACTAACAGAAAGGCAATCATGAAAATCACTACTAATTGTGTATACTTGTGACTTTTTAAAATTACTCCCTCTGTCCCAAAATAAATGTCAATTTTTTTGTACATTCATTTTGGGACGGTGGTAGTATTTTTCATAGAAATATTCCAACCATATGGATTTTAACCTGTCGATCCTCGACGGGCATAGTAAAATTTAATAATTACATAATTGAACTGAAGATAAGTATTTCAAAGTAACAATAATTTGTAGTTTGTAATTTTATTGTCAATGAATATTCAGGTTAGACATGGCCAAGTGGGAACCGTACCCGTGACAACCCGTCAACCCGCACCCGCATTTAAACCGTTGGAACCGTACCCGTGGATAACCCGTTAATCATTCTAACCGTACCCGTCAATAATGCAGTTCGGTTACGGTTATGGGGTTTAGGAACCCGTAACCGTAACCGCTAACCATTCAAATTATGTTAGTTTTGAACATATTTTGTTAGTTTTCTAACATAATTTGTTAATTTTCTAACATATTATGTTACAAATGTAAGATTTTTAAACGTATTATGTTAATTTTTATTAAACTTACGTGCTTAGAGTCCAACATATTTTGTTAGAGTCCAACATATTTTGCAAATCGAATAGAGCCCAACATATTTTGTTAGTTTACTAACATAATTTGTTAATTTCCTTAAAATGTTGAGAAATCAAATACGATATTAAACTTACGGTTATGGGGTTTAGGATTACATATTTTCCAAATGAGATATAGTGGAAACATTTTGTTTTGGTGGAGAGTGGGGAGTGAAAACACCAATGCAGCATAGAACGACCACATGAATCGGAAACCCACCCAACCATGACTTGACCCCCTCTGAGATTAAGAACGGTTAAAAATGCCCGGTCTCACTTCTCCGGTATATGATTTGTCATTCAGGGATGGATGTAGACCCGTTGGTCAAAGATAATCATTCCGGTCCTGGGTTAATAAAATTTAGGGAGGTACCATCCTCTTTTCGATAAAAAATAAATATAAAATGTACTTCCTTTATCTCTAAGTGAATGCACAAATTTCACTTGACATTAGTTAAAAGGTCGAACTTAAGCATTTTCGGTAATAGAAAAGTATATAAAAATTCTTAATGATTTCTCAATATGGCATCAAGTTTAAGCATAATCTAAAACTTGTTAGACATATGAAGGAGGATTTATTAACTTCTTAAAAAACCGAAGATTTATTTTGAAATATGGAGGCTGCAACCATAGCTTGTGTCATTCTATGCCCAATAAGAAATTAAACATCTTAAGAAAACCACTACTACCTAGACATGTCCAAATAGAACCGGGAACCGACGGAACCGGCGGGTAGAACCGGAACCGGCCGGCGAGAATCGGGAACCGCCGGAATCGGGAACCGAACGTAACCGAGAACCGGATTGAAACGGTTCGAATACGAATCCAACATATTCAGAACCGAGGAACCGGCGGAACCGGGAACCGAGCACCGGAATCGAGAACCGGGAACCGAACGGTTCTCTGCATCAGATGACTTTAAAGATGTGTTTGATCATTATGGTAGGTTGGCTGCTAGCTAATATATATACTGATATACATACTCCCTTCGTCCCAAAATACTTGTAGGTTTAGGATTTTCACACAAATTAAGAAAAAAAATTAATACATGTGTAATGGACTATATTACTCTTGGAACATTTCAAGTATCAAGACAATTTAATACTTTTGCAATGACAACACTATCATAAATAAGGGTATATTTAATAAACAATGTAAAAAATGTATAGATAATAGCAAAACTACAAATATTTTGGGACAAACCTCAACTCCTTAAACTACAAGTATTTTGAAATGGCAGGAGTATTACATTTTAAACTACAAATATTTTGGGACGGAGGGAGTATTACATACTTATTAGATAGTGAGATGGAACCGGTGGAACCGTCGGAACCGGAACCGGCGGATAGAACCGGGAACCGGATTAAGATGGTTCGAATACGGTTCCAGCCATTTGGGAACCGGGAACCGGCGGTTCCGGAACCGGGAACCGGAACCTGATGGACATGTCTACTACTACCACTGAAAGTATCCTAGAAAGATAATTGTAAAACATCATGAAGCTAAATAATGCATTATCAATTGTCCACATTGTTTTGCATTGTCTGTCACCATATCAATGTTTTGGTGATCTCCCAATACCTGATATGAATAATATAGCGTTGGTATTGTCAGATATCAATTGTCCATAGATTTTCCATGTTATATGAGACAAATTTGTAAATCAAATGGTCAAGTCTAAAAATGTTGGCTTTCAAGCAGCTTTCAATAAGTTTATAGGGAGTTTGTCAGGTATTAAAAATATTGGCTTCCAAGCAACTTTTAAACAGTGAAACAGACATTAAATTTAGAATTAAAAGTGACTTTATATAGTAAAACAACAACAATTCATCATAGTATTCAAAATTAAACCAAACCTCCTCAAATTGAAAACTTAGTTAAAGAAGCTTACACGTTTATAGGGATTTTTTCGTATTTCAAATGTGTATAACCTATGTTAATTTTCACAACAAAATAGCCATTTCAAATATTCACGCAAAGTACTTGAGAAATTAGTTACTTAATAAATAAGTAGAAATTAGTTGAGAATAAATATTAGTAGTAGATTTATAATTTAACTGAATGAAGATATTTTGGGGAAATTTCTATTTGTTAAAATACGTTCGAAATTTGAAATGATTTACTGATAAAACTCATATTCAAATTTGAATCAACTATTTGAATAGCAACCTTACCTTAAATGAGTTTGATCATTTCTTTAACCAAGTGTTTCTCTCTTAAATGGGATTGAATTCAAATTTTAAATAATTTCAATTTTGAATCAACTTTCGAATTCCAATCATGACCTTAATTGAGCTTGGCTTGCGTTAGCCTATAGAAAGTTGCGATGTGGACTTCCACGTCATAATTCCACGTAGCAATAGTAGAGGTGAATGTCTCTCCCTACCAAGGGTCAACGGTCAGACTTTTGAAGACTAATATAATGAAGACGATGATTTATGCCTTTTTTTCTTATTCTTTATTTTTATTTGTATTTTTCTTACATTGTGATGGTAAGGTTTAGCCTCCCATTATTTTTATTTACATTTCTACTTTAATAAAATTTAGAGGGCACTGTCCTTTTTTATTTAAAAAATTACACCATTTGTACTGAAAAAGGTTCCCACTTTTTAGTCGTTTGTTTGAGTGAACTTTAAGCAATAACTATAATTTAATTAATTAATAAAAATTTAAAATTTCTATTGATAATATCTGTATTTGTATACCAATAACAAATGTTAGATTTTCATTATCATAAATAAACAAAAAAATAATAATAATTATTCAAAATGGAACATCATATTGAGATGACGGGAGCGTATTGTATACCTTTAGATGTTAATGAAAACTAATACAATATGAATTTGTAGAAACTAATGATTGTTAATAGAAAATAACCTCCAATAACATAAACTATCTTATTTTAGGCCACATTTAATATTATATTCATAGTATGACTGCCATTTTTGTAATTGGAAAAGTTTGATAGTCCAATTGTAATGTCCAAAATTTTCAATGGTTGAAAATATAGTTTACTTTTTTATTTATGTGAGACACTTGCTATAATCACAACAACTTTCTATATACATAGTCCTTTCTTTCTAACTCAAAAATGTTTTTCCCCTTCAATTTAGGACTGGATTATATGCTGAAAGTAATTTTCACATTATTTTATCGGATATATCCCCAATTTCAAAATAATAAGTATTGGGTTTGATTTGTTAAGCATTTTAATAATGATATGTTATTCATTTCGTATTTTTATCTACTAATTATATTTATATCATTATAATATTTATATTTATATCATTATAAAATTATACTCTCTCCATCCTAAAATGAATGATGTTTCTCGATTGAAGAAACACTCTGAAAAGTTGACTATTGATAGTAAAAATTTGTAAAATTTTTTGTTACCTGCTTTCAAAAAGTTTGTTTTGTAAGTATAATTACAAAATTTTAAAAAAAAAAAAAAAATCATTCAGGAACATATTCACAAATGGAAATATCATTCATTTTTAGATAAAAAATCATTCATAGTATAATGCAAAATTTGAAAAAAAAAAAATAAAAAAAAATCATTTAGGAACATAATCTCAAATGAAAATATCATTCATTTGAGATAAAAAAAAATCATTCATTTTGGGACAAAAGTAATAGTACTAAAGTTACACATTTACTTAATTGGATAATTTCTCAGTTTCAAAAATTTTATAATAAAGCATAATAAAACTAATTAATAAAAAACCGATTACTTTATTGAAAAAAAATATATTACCCAATGAGTCTCAAAAATATATGTTCCACTTGTTTTGAAAAGGTACAACAAATTAAAATATGATATTCCAACCAATCAAATCAATCAATCCCTAGATTTGTGGTTAAATTTTGATAACAACTCGTATTCAAATAATTTACAGATTAAATCATTCAACTCCTAATCAGATTAAATTCTTTTTTCAAATTTCAAATTAACACTTAATATTATAGTTATGCGTTTTTTATTTTTGGATGGAAGAGTTTTGAAATTCAAATTAGGCGAAATATTCAGAATCATTTCGAATTCTAGATTGTTTTTTTTTGTGTGTGTGAAAGCATCAAAGAATGAGCTGACCAATAGCAAATTCCACGTGGCTTTCCACGTCATAATGCCACGTGAAATTTTGTGAAGGCTCAGAATTCTTCTGCTTTCATATATTATATAGATTGTACTCCCTCTATCCCGATTTAAGGATTGTTTTCCTTTTTAGTCTGTCTCAATTTAAAGTTCTTACTTTACTTTATTACCTAAAATAGAAATTGGGACCTACTTGTCATTCTCACAAAAAAAACTCCCTACCCACTTTCTTTCTCTTACTTACTTTTCACACTCACAATATTTACTTTTTCTTAATCTCCGTGCAAAATCAAACTAAGAACCTTATAGTGGGACGGAGGGAGTACCTTTTTTTTTTTTTTTTTTAAGAATTTATAATTGTACAAGATAATAATACTCTTGTAAATAAAAAAAAAGTAGTACTCCTTTTCATATCCCAAAATAAATAATTTCTTTAAAAAATAATATTTCAAAAAAAAAATTGTATCTAAAATTACTTTTTACCAAACGTTTTTCAATTTTCATTATATAATTGTAAAATTTAAAAAGCACTCCCTCCGTCCCAAAATGATCTTCACATTTGACTATTCAAACTTTTTAAGGATATGAACACTTGATTCACTAGTCATGTTTTGTTTGGGCACTTTTAAGTCTAGGTTGTAGAAATGTGAAAAAAAATTTGGGACAATGAAAAATGTCATATGAGAAGATCATTTTGGGACGGATGGAATACTAAATAACACAACTTTTCATGCACTTTTTATTACTTAAAATTACAAATAATATTCTCCAAAATAAAAAATAAACACTTATTTTGTGACATACTTTGAATTATTTATTCTTATTTAAAAATACTAAAAAAACGTAAAATTGAAGAGTTACAACGCGCTTATTCACATTATCGAATTTTGAAATATTTAATTTTGTAAGTAATTGCATTATGAATTGTGAAAAAAATAGTTTTAGAACAAAATTAGTATTTCAATAAAAAATATATTCAGTTTTAATATTTTTTAAGAAAATACATATTGATTTTTGATGGAAAATACTTTTTTATTTTTCTGTAACAATGGCCCAAATAAACAGCCAAAATCTCACAAAAAGCGCGTTTTTTCGAAGCTTAAAAAAACGTGTTTTCGACATGTTAGTGGCAGTGTACAAAGTGTCAGTGCACGAATATAAAATGTCAGTGTAAAAAGTGTCAGTATTAGTGTAAAAAAATGCCAGTGAAAAGAGTGTCAGTGCATGAATATGAAGTGTCAGTGTAAAAAATGCCAGTGAAAAGAGTGTTAGTGTAAAAAAAAATGTCAGTATCAAAATGGCAATTTTGGAATTAAAAAGTGTTAGTGTTAGCGTAAAAATGTGTCAGCACGAGTGCCTGTATTATGAAGTGCCAATGTAGACGGTTGGAATCGAAATCTGAATCTCAATCTCATTAAACTAACGTGTTTTCACAAAAGCCCATAAAACTACTCCCTCCGTCACAAAGTAAAAGTCATACTTTCTATTTTTGTACGTCCTAGAGTAAGAGTCTTATTCCTAAAATGACAAGGAATCTTTACTATTCATCCCACTCATACTTTACTTTTATACTCACAACACCAATCAACTAACTATTAACTTCCATTAATTCTCTCTCTTACTTTACTTTTACACTCACAACACTTAAATCACTTTCATCATTTCTTAATCTTTGTGCATTTGAGAGGTAGGACTTACTTTTAAATCACTTTCATCATTTCTTAATGAGCAATGCTAGGGGCACAAAATAAGGTCACAAAATCTTGCTCACAAAATGAGGTGGCGATATTTTATTGGTTGCATCGATAATGGACCCGCCACACTCTAATTAAAAACACCAATAAAATTATAACACCTAAGATTTTGTGAGCAAGTTTTTGTGACTATTTTGTGCCCCTAGTATTATTCTTTCTTAATGCAACAATAGGCTTGTACTCTACTTATTGGCTTTTTACACTTAAGTGAAAACAAACACTTCAATTTTAACTTATTTGAAGTGATAAGTCAAAAGCCTCTCCAAATAAGTGGAAACAAACAAGCACTTTATACGCCAGCGGCTTTTTCCTTGAGCTTAGAAAAAACGAGTTTTTCATAAAACTCGAATAAACAAGATTTTATTAAGTGTCTCTCGCCCAAATCCAATGAAGGTACGGTAAATGGTGAGGGTCATGGGTAAATGATTTTCAACCCGATCCGACACCCCACAATCACTCATTCCCCCACCTGGCTACAAGTCTACAACAAACCTCGCTCGCGCTCTCTCTCTCTCTCTCTCTCGCTAATTCATCAGAATTGGTAACTTTCATCCTAAAAAATTTATCTCCTTTTTCTGTTCTCTTTTTGTTGAGATTTCCTTTTGTGTATCAAATGAGAAGTGATTAGTATGAATTTGACAGGTGGAATGGCAGTAGCATCATCAACTGCAATCCAAATTCCCAGATCAGTATCTGGTCTTTCAGGAGCAAATCCTTTGACTCCCAGGAAAGCTGCCTTTGGATTCCCGAATGCATACAAATCTATGTCCTCCACTGCCGTATTAGCTTTGAAATCCCAAGACGAGCAACTCAATTTGGATACGGATAATCCAGACCCTGTCAAGGTCAGCAACCCCCCCCCCTCCTTTTTATATCCATGCATCAGTGTTCTAAAAGACCCCGTCTAGGCCGCCTAGCCGCTAGGTCCCGTCTAGGATATTATAGTTATTTCTGAATTCTCGGCCCCATCCCGCCTACGCCCCGCCTAGGCGGTATAAGCTTGTTCAGTTAGGCATACCATAGGGAAAATTTGGTGTCAACAATTTATGAATTCTCAAAATTGATGAAGATAATACAGTATACTACTGTATATCACCTAGACCCTACCAATTATTCCAATCTCGGTAGCAAAATCGATAAGGATAATGTATTCATAAAGCTTTAAAGTGCTTCATATAGCTACCAGAACCCAATTTTGGGGTGGGTAATGAACATGAATACATGATCCACCAAGCTGCACCCTAGAGTGGTTGTAAGTATAACAGCTTTACTTATGCAGAATGGATTCCCCTTTGCTAAATGATTCCATTGACAAAGACCTTGGTGTAACAGCCCAACGATTTAACAAGGGTTCAATTGAGAATTAAACCCAACTATGGATAAATCCCCAAATTGCAACAGCTACAATTGAAATTAACCACTACAATTACGCTACAACTACAGAAATTAACTAAGAACAATAAGGAGATAAAATGCATAAAAAGATAACAAGTTCATCCCCCTTTCTTCTTCTCCAGTCTAGCATTATATTCCCCCTCCCTTCCTGCACATGCCTTTGATTTGATTGGCTGGCCTTGCTCCCTTCTGATTGGATCCTGGCGAATGGATACAACGAGAATCATCCCTTCCGATCACGAGCAATTCCCGTGCTGTCCTCATAGGTACCCTTACTAATTAATGCGAATAGACCAATTTAACCCTGTTAGTTATTCGACCGTTACAACTCCTCCCCCCTTACAACTGCCTTGTCCTCAAGGCAAAAACCCAGGAAATTGAGAGTTTATTGTTGCAGCATCTTCCCATGTCGCATCTTCTGGTACTGAATTTGACCATTGAATTAAAACTTGGGGAACAGCTCGATTGTATTTCTTCACCATCCTTCGTTCCAAAATAGCCACAGGTTGAAGATGAATCTGTCCTTCAGCTCCAGTTATGGGAAGGGTAGTGGATGCTACATCTTGACTGCCAATCTTTTTCTTCAACAAGGACACATGGAAGACAGGGTGGATTTGTGATCCTTGAGGTAAATCCAACTTGTATGCCACCTTCCCAATCTTCTCAATTATCAAATATGGACCAAAGTATTTTGAGGCCAACTTTTGGTTCATCCTGAACTGAACTGAGCTCTGCCTATAGGGTTGTAATTTTAGAAAAACCCAATCACCAACCTGGAATTCTCTCTCAGATCTATTTTGATCAGCATATAACTTATACCTGTTCTGAGCTTTGGCTAAACTGTCTTTGAGTATAGCATTCAATGTCTTCCTTTCAGCAATAAAATCCCCAACAGCAGCAACTGTGGTGTTGTTCACTTCTGGGAGGAAAACATGGCGAGGATCATTTCCATATAAAGCTTTATAGGGGCTCATACCTATGGCTGAGTGGTGTGTGGTATTGTACCACCATTCAGCCAATGGTAACCACTTGTGCCATTGGTTGGGTCTATGTCCAGTCATGGCCCTTAAATAAGCCTCCAAACACTTGTTGAGTCGCTCAGTTTGCCCATCACTTTGAGGGTGATAAGCCGTAGTGTGATTCAACCTTGTGCCCACCTTTGAAAACAATTCCTGCCAAAATTGACTCATAAAGAGCTTATCTCTATCACTCACAATAGAGTGAGGTAAGCCATGAAGTCTGTATATGTTTGCCATGAACACTTCAGCTAATGACACGGATGATATAGGATGAGATAGAGCAATGAAGTGTGCATATTTAGTAAACCTGTCAATTACCACTAAAATTACCTCCTTGCCATTTGATTTTGGTAACCCTTCCACAAAGTCCATGGAGATATCTGTCCATGCTTGTTCTGGAGCAGGTAAGGGTTGCAACAGACCAGGTGAAGGAACTAACTCACCTTTATTCCTTTGACAGTTATCACACTCTTTCACCAACTGCTCCACTTCCCTTTTTAACCCAGGCCAATAAAAGAAAATCTTCACTCTCTGATAGGTAGCATCCCTTCCGGAGTGACCTCCCACACTTCCAGCATGTAGCTCAGTCAATATCTTCTCTCTCAGTCCTTTAGACCTTCCCACAAAAATCCTCCCATCTTTTTTAAGGATCCCTTGAGAGAATTTCCACCCATTGTTATCTTGCCCCGTTGTAGCTAGTTGTATGTATTGTGACACCTCCTCATCTCCTTCATAACTTCCAATAATATCAACCATCCAAGAAGGAACAGCTACAGAGATTTCATTCAGTTCACCCTCCTCTCTTTCAATTCTTGAGAGAGCATCAGCAGCTCTGTTTTCACTACCCTGCTTATATGTAATTTCATAATCCAGCCCCATGAGTTTAGCAAGCCATTTTTGCTGCATGAGTGTGGTAATTCTTTGTTCCATGAAGTACTTAAGACTCTGTTGATCAGTTCTTATGACAAAGTGCCTCCCTTGAATGTAAGGTCTCCATTTGCTTACAGCTAATGCCATTGCCAACAACTCTTTTTCATATGTAGATAGGGTCTGATTTCTTAAGTTCAGTCCTTTACTTAAATAAGCAATAGGCCTACCCTTCTGCATGAGTACTGCTCCAATGCCTTGATTACTGGCATCCGTCTCTATAATGAAGGTCTCCTCAAAATTTGGCATTGCTAATACTGGTGTAGTACACATAGCCTCTTTCAACTTCTCAAAAGCTTTCTGAGCCTCTTCACTCCATTTAAAGGCATCCTTCTTCAATAAAGCAGTTAAAGGCTTACAGATAGAACCATACCCCTTGACAAATCTTCTATAATATCCTGTTAGGCCTAGGAAGCCTCTGAGCTGCTTGACAGTACTGGGTACAGGCCAGTTCACCATGGCTTTGATTTTCTCCTCATCAGCTGCAACACTATCACCTGAAATTATGTGGCCTAAGTATTCCAATTCCTTCTGAGCAAAACTGCACTTGCTAAGCTTAGCAAACAGTTTATGTTGCCTCATCACTTCCAAAACTTGTTGTAAGTGCACAATGTGATCCTCCAGTGATTTGCTATACACTAATATGTCATCAAAAAATACTAATACACTCTTCCTCAAGTAAGGTTCAAATACTTCATTCATCAAAGCTTGAAATGATGCTGGGGCATTTGTGAGACCAAAGGGCATCACTTTAAACTCATAGTGTCCATGATGAGTTCTAAAGGCTGTTTTTGGTACATCCTCCCTTGCAACTCTAATCTGGTGGTAACCAGACCTGAGATCTAGTTTGGAGTACCAATATGAACCATGCAATTCATCTAGTAGCTCTTCTATCACTGGGATTGGGAATTTGTTCTTGATGGTCATATCATTGAGCTTTCTATAATCCACACACATCCTCCATGACCCATCTTTTTTCAATACCATTAACACAGGTGAGGCGAAAGGGCTACTACTATGTTGAATAATGCCACAATCCAACATTTCTTTCACTTGCTTTTCTATCTCAGCTTTTTGGAAGTGGGGTGCCCTATAAGGCCTCAAGCTTACTGGATTACTCCCTTCCTTTAGTGGGATTCTATGATCCTGTCTTCTCCTGGGGGTAAGCCAATAGGATTCCCAAAAACATCTTGATATTGCTCCAATAATTCAGTGACAGGTATACCAACAGTCTCTTTTGATTCTGCACCATTCATGTAGAAGAGGTACCCCACCAAGCCTTGTTTGGTCTTCTTGATCAACCTGCTCAACCCTTTACCACTAATCAACTTGAGAGAACCATCTTCTTCTGTACCCTTGAGTGTGACTTTCTTCTTTCCCAAGTACAAGGAAACCTCCATCTTATTGTAATCCAAGGTTATTGGACTGTGGGACTTAAGCCAAGCTACCCCAAGTATAATATCACACCCTCCCAATGGTAAAACCCTTAAGTCAGCTTCAAATGTGTACCCTTGCATCTGCCATTTGAATTCATTACATAGTGCATCACTAATCAGCTTGTTACCATCTGCTACAGTGACATTGAGAGGCAAGGTCTGCACTGCTAGACAACCTAATTGAGCTGCAGTATCTGGGTCTATAAAATTATGAGTGGCTCCACTGTCTATCAGGATGGTGATATCCCTCCTCTTAGCTCTCCCTCTCAACTTAATAGTATTATTAGTGGGTATCCCATTCAAAGCCAAGACAGTAAGTAGGGCCTCTCCTTCTTGTTCTTCTCCTTGACTACCAGCATCTATTTCTATCTCTTCACCCTGACCTTCTTCATCATCCTCACCCCATAAAGTGTATACTTCTCATCACAATGAAAACAAAGTCCCCTCTTCCTCCTGTCATTGATTTCATAACTTGTCAAGGGCCTTTGAGAGTTTGTGGGATTACTTGGTTTATTGACTGCAGGTTTATTTATGGAATGAGAATTGGAACTGGTTGTGGAATGTGATATGGCTTCAGGTTTACTGTATGGTGTAGGTTTAGTGTAACTTAGGGACTTGGTTGAGAATGAATATGGTTTGGATTTCTGAGCACTGTGGATATTGTATTCAGCTTGTTTTGCCAAGTCTATGGCCTCCTCAACTGTTGTGGGCTTGGACATCTTGACTGCCCCCCTTATATCATCCCTTAATCCACTCAAAAACCCGGAAAGGAAAAACTCAGCTGTAAGACCCCCTTGCTTCATCACAATCAATGCTCTCAATTCCTCAAACTCATCCACATAAGCATCCACACTATTTGATTGCACCAACTTATTGAATTCCTCTTGTGGATACTTGTGTTCCCTGTTTATAAACTTAGCCACCACATCACTGGTAAAGACCCTCCATGGAATCATTCCCCTACCAACCTGATAGAATTGATACCAGTGACTAGCTCTCCCTTCAAAATAGGTGGAGGCATATTTGGTTTTCCTCAAATCTTCCATGGGGTTAAAATCAAAAAACTGGTCACATTTAATTACCCATCCTCTAGGATCTGTACCATCAAACCTCGGAAAATCCATTTTGGGGGGTTTTGCATGCCAAGGTCCATGCCAGTTAGGGGGGTATTGGTTTTGGTTGTGCATGTAAGGATGCCCTGCTTGATGATGTTGGTTATGATTATTGGGGCCAAACTGAAATTGATTATTTGTAGATGATGAAGGATGATACCTTATATCTGGCTCAGTTCTCCCTTCACTGTTATGGTTGGTATTGTTGTTGCTATCACCAGTATTTCCTCCACTCCCTCCATTTTCCGGTATCGGCCCCTTTTCCGTATCTCTCCTTGATCCTATCATTTCCAACATCGCACGAAGCTCCTCCATTTTGTCATCAATCTTCTTCTCTGTTTGCTGCAATCCTTGAGTCAATCGATCTGTGAAATCATCCATCCGCTTATCATGAGCATCCAACCTCTTCTCCGCCTCTTTCCAACGAGTTCCATCTGCCATGGTTACAGAAGCAAGTCCGTGGAAGACCTGCTCTGATACCAGTTTGTAACAGCCCAACGATTTAACAAGGGTTCAATTGAGAATTAAACCCAACTATGGATAAATCCCCAAATTGCAACAGCTACAATTGAAATTAACCACTACAATTACGCTACAACTACAGAAATTAACTAAGAACAATAAGGAGATAAAATGCATAAAAAGATAACAAGTTCATCCCCCTTTCTTCTTCTCCAGTCTAGCATTATATTCCCCCTCCCTTCCTGCACATGCCTTTGATTTGATTGGCTGGCCTTGCTCCCTTCTGATTGGATCCTGGCGAATGGATACAACGAGAATCATCCCTTCCGATCACGAGCAATTCCCGTGCTGTCCTCATAGGTACCCTTACTAATTAATGCGAATAGACCAATTTAACCCTGTTAGTTATTCGACCGTTACACTTGGCTGTTAAGTTAAAAAAATATGATATGCAGGTTGAATATACCTTCGTTGTGCACCAACTTGATGCATAGAGGGTAAGTGTTCGCCCGACAATGACCCAGTTATAGCTTGTGATTCAAATATTGCTAAAGACTGATAAATAATTGGCATCTCGTCTTTTTTTTTTTTGTGTGTGTGTGTGTGTGTTGTATCAAGCTTTGATCCTAATTTTGATTTCTAGAGTCCTATATTGGGGTCTCTGATCATGTGGGCCCGGCCCTTCTATTTCTGAGCTCTTGTAGCACATATTGCGTTTTTTTAGTCCCACACTCTTCATCTGATTACTTTTGCACTATGTACAGGACGATTTGAACTACTTGCTTAAACTAGGTGGAGGGTCAGTTTTGGGTGCAGCAGCAATAAAGTATGGCAGCATTCTCTTGCCTGAGATAACAAGACCAAACATTGTACTAGCTCTTGCTATGATATCTGCCCCAGTTGTTGTAGCAATCTTGCTTTTGATCAATGAAAGTCGCAAACCGTGATTGTTTTAACTATACATTGCAGTTCATCTGACAATCAGATATGTCTCATGATACAATGCTAAATACTTCAAACAAATTTCATCTTTGGTTCCTTTGAATCTTCTTTACCATTCCAAGGAAAGTCATCCGAGCAAATGCCACGGTTACCATAACACCACAACAAAGTCTTGTACATGATTTGTATTTGAGTATATCCAAAAGTTTCTCATATATGAATGAAAGAATTTACATCAATTTTCCATCCTAACCTTTTAATGGCAAACAAATGATACTCTGATAGGTGACTATTGAAATAAACCATATGCTAGAGTTTACATGGGGCAAAAAGCAATTAAAGAATATTCACTGATGATGTGATTGAAATTCTTCAATGGTCAGGATCCTTTTTGCTACCCTTTGGCGGGAAGAAAATTTATGGCCTCAACGGTGGTATTCGAGCGGGTATATTATTAACATTTGTGTCAGTCAAAACAGCAGACTAGAGGTTGTCTTTGAACCATTTTAGAACTCCATTTGCAACGGACCTGCAACACAGTAGCATTTCCGATTAAAAATCCAGAAACTTAAAAAGAAGATAGATTACGCAAAAGAATAACATGAATTGAAATGCACGGAAAGTGGAGAATAAGAAACTTCGTTATGAATTAAATCAAGAAATGCAGAGAGAGAGAGAGAGAGAGAGCACAACTGCATGCAGCATGCCCCTATTAGGATTGCCAAAGTCTGCTCATTTTTACATGTCAATGGAGGCCAATTTGCATAAAGACACAGAAATTCATGGACAAGTTATGGGTTCCCATCTAAAAGGAGTATGTCAAAACAATTACCAGAGCTAAAGAAACTCATGCAAACTTGAGGCTATATATTTGATGCATGCTCCTTAAACAAGAGTATGGCATTGCAGTTTGAAATTTTCAATGTTTCGGGTGAAAATGATAGCAATGAAATAATGCACACATAAGAAGGTTCTGATTAACCATGAATATTATTCCGAATCTTATGTTAAAAACAATTCAACCAAACTATAAGTAAGGTCAGTAATTACCCAGCAAAATCTTTCAATTTCTTCCAAGGGTCTTCTTCCTCTTCTGGCTCATCCTTTTCCTCAGCAGCAGAATCCATTTGTGTTTCTACTTGTTTAGCTGCAGGGCAAAAACCGATAAATAATAGTACCAGCAGATTTATTTTGTGTTACAGATTATTATGCTACTACTATGTGCTCATTCCCCAATAGATAGTCTCTCTTTCCTTTTTTGGTTTGTTATAAAAAAGTCCATTTCTCGAAAAGACAACTTATAATGCAATTTCCTAAGGGTAAAGCAATAAAACACCATCCTTAAAAGGTATCAATTGTCAAATGAGACTTTTTCTTCTGGAATGGAGGATGTAACATTTTCTAAAATACTCAGTAGCATAGATGGGAATGTAATATCGGATTGAGAGGTAGAAGAGACAAACATTGAATTTAACACAACAATAAGCATACCTGCTAAAAGAAATGATACATCCAATGTCAATAAAGATGCTATAGAAGACTAGAATGTATGGACGAGAAAAAACAATGAAAGGTGCTGTTTTAAGCTTAGTATACAAAAACTTACAGTTTAAGATAAGTTACTCACTTAACATGGTATAGAGCTCTGATTTTGCTTGGTCTTACGTTTCAAGACATCCCGCTTGCATTTTTATTTTCAGAGAGCACATATCGGTATCTTTGTATAATGCTCCACATTAGAGTGGGTCAACAGTAGGGGGAGGAATAGCACATCATATACTGTTAGCCACTCTTTAAGACTCCAGAAACCATAATTTTTAACGAGTTGGTAATTCAAAGGGAGTTAGTAGCGCAAAAAAAATGCTTTTATAGACCCAAGTAGGCTAACTTGAGTTGAGTTGCATAGATAATTGTATGAAATTTAGCATGTACAGTACTGCCTCTGTCCCAAAATGAATGACCAAACTTGCTCTGAAGCAAGAGCAATTTTGGTCATTCATTTTGGGACGGAGGGAATTAAGATGGCTGATATTCTTGCATTTAGAAACAGATGATCACTTCCATGCAAAAAATGTCTATAAGGACAGACAGTACTTCTCTTCTTTTCATTTTTCCCCCCACCTATTTCTTCTTTTAATTTTCTTTTTCATCTTTTCTCTCCAGATGACATGAGGATTCATGTTAGCCGACCCAAACTATTCTGGGACTAAGGCTTTGTTGTTGTTGTTGTTGTTGTAAGGACAGATAGTAAGACAACTTTGTTGCAGTTGAAGATTCCAAAATATAAATAAATAAAAAAGCACTATACTATGACTAGTGAGTTAGGACTCTTTCTGAGTGGAATGATAGAAACAAGTATTAAAGAAAATCTGGAAGAACGTTTCATTATGAAGGATACTGACCAGGTTGCTGAGCTTTACGGGGAGCTTGAGAACGGCTGCTGATAGCTGGATTCAGGGAAGCAAGCTCTTCAAGTAGTTCACGCTCCTTACCACTACATGAGAGTGGAAAGTGAAAAAGGTGACTAATGTACATGGAATCTTAAAATAGCTGCAGTTCCTTTTTAAGGGTAAAATTGTAGAAAAAATTCTACAACATCAACACATTAAAGAACAAAAGAGGGATAGGAAATTGCTTCATGTTTATCGTCCATCTTTGTGTCTACTTTTCACTATTACGAACTTTAATATCCCTTCTTAGAAAAGAAATCCCACTTACCAATTTTTCTGTTGTCTCAAAAAAAAGTCACATGTCAATAAAAGGAAATTATTTTAGTGCATGAAGATACAAGCAAGTAAAGCTACATTATCAAAAGTTTGACATGTACAATGCAACTCTTTTTGGGGGTAAAAAATTATACAGAACACCGCTTGGTGCGTTGGCGGATGACCCCTTATGGTACAATTTTAAGCATATAACACTCTCACGGTTAATGAGAGTTGCACCCGTCACTAAATCCCTTAAAAGTGACTCTCCATGTCATTCACGCTCCAACTACGATAGGGGAACCAAAAGTCTAAATGCAAAAAAATCATGTGGTTTGGCCAATTTGGGGATGAGAACCCCCCCCCCCCACCCCACCCCCCCATGGAACACCACACACCAATTTTAAATAAAAAAATGGTTGCAACCCCCCTTCCATTAACCATGAAGATTATATGCTTAATACTGTACCATAGGGGGTTATCCACATATTGGCCAAACCATACGGGGGTTTCCGCATTTTACCCCTTTTATGTGAGACAGGGGGAGACCACATAAGCACAAGAGAACAACTGGTAACTTAAATCCTAGAGGAAAGTAATGTATCTCTACTATAATAAAGCAGGGTGGCTAATAAATAGTAAAGCTATATTGCGCCTTTCCCGATTGCCAAATTTCCCCTTATTTTAAGTAAACTCACTCCTCAGCTACTTAAAATCTTCCCTCCACTATATCTATCAACAACCTTCAGCTATATACTTTCTAACTCTTCTAAAATTATACTGAACTACTCCCTCCGTCCCACCTCACTTGAGACCTAAGAGGTGGGCACAATAACTAAGAAGAAAGAATAAAATATGAAAAATGTGTGGTAGAAAATGAAGAGAGAGAATGAGTGGGGTTAATAGTAGGTTGGTTGAATGAATTGAGTGGTGGAAAATGAAGAGAGAGAATGAGTGGGTGGGGTAGATTGAATATAAAATTATAAAAAGATTACCATTTTGGGGGTCTCAAGTGAAGTGGGACGGACCAAAATGGAAATAAGTCTCAAGTGAGGTGGGACGGAGGGAGTATATAATTATAGACTCCTAAGAAAAAATGATGCAGAAGTATTTGTGTACGCATTTGTTACTACTACTAGTACATATAAAGCAAGATAAACAATTTCACAAAGGAGAATCCAATTAGGCAACTGCCACATTAAAACTTCATATAAATTCATAATTTCTCGTATCTAAGAAAAGGTGATGCAACTAAGCCAAAATACAATGAAGTCTGAACCATGATCGTTAAAGAGAACGGGGTAACCTATATTGCATTAAGCAGGAAAAACAGAGACTAGAAAAAATGATCAAAAGTACGTGAAGTGATTTAGTAACTTGACCTGGCTCGTAAATGAAATGAAAGAACTTTTAACAGTAACAACGATACTATGCTGGAAAATTAACCAATATCATACCTAACACGTTTTGGTATACTAACTTTGATTGTGAACAAATGATCACCACGGATTGAAGGCCTGTTTAGTTTTGGTACACCTTTTCTTGCCAAGACGAGCACATCCCCAGGCTGAGTACCTGGAGGGATCTGCAGTTCAGTAGGCCCCTCAACTGTCTTCACCTGTTTAAAAGACAATAGGAGCAACAAGATGTTAAGACTCCAGCATAGAGTATGAGATATTAAGTCAGTGTGATAGAACAATAATTTTGCACAGGGAAAAAAAACTACGAGTAGCATTTGGAAGACAAAAGTTTTCGACATACTAGCATTTTAGTTAGTAGGCTGCGCTAGAGTTGCCAGTAACATATTACTCCAGTACTCACTACTCCATGTAAATGTCGCAAATTATAAGAAAAGAAACACAAAGGAAAAGAACAAAGTACTCCTAGTTAAATCCAAAAAATGGAAACTGAAACCATAAAGAGAGAGAGAGAGAGAGAGAGAGAGAGAGAGACTTCCTACTTATGCATGCATTTGACGTACATAAAAAGAAAAAGTAAAGGAAGAGTGAGACACTGTGTCATCAGTAAGTTATAACGAGAAACGCACAAATGATGATTGCCAACTCAATTGGGATAAGGAGTATGTATCATCAAAGGGGAGAGACGGATGGGGAAGGAGATAAGATACACACTATCAAAAGGAGAGAGATTGAAGCTGCAAAGAATGTGATAACATCGCCGTAGCAGAAGGAACTTCCAAAACTAGATGTTGAAGGCAGATGGATTCAGCTCTTTTTATCTGATTAGCTGAATATCTTCTGAGTTTCTGTGTTCCAACTCACTGACTAAGCAGAGTTGACTGAGCTTACTCCTAATTTCAGTGAGTCAAAGGTAAAGCGCTACCCACCAACTCACTGAAACTTTTTGGATAGTAGAATCTGAAATCCAAACCGATTCACCAAAACCTCATTGAGAGAAAGAGAGAGACTTCCTACTTATGCATGCATTTGACATACATAAAAAGAAAAAGAAAAGGAAGAGTGAGACACTGTGTCATCAGTAAGTTATAACGAGAAACACACAAATGGTGATTCCCAACTCAGTTGGGATAAGGAGTATCATCAAAGGGGAGAGACGGATGGGGAAGGAGATAAGATACACACTAGCAAAAGGAGAGAGATTGAAGCTGCAAAGAATGTGATAACATCGCCGTAGCAGAAGGAACTTCCAAATCTAGATGTTGAAGGCGGATGGATTCAGCTCTTTTTATCTGATTAGCTGAATATCTTCTGAGTTTCTGTGTTCCAACTCACTGACTAAGCAGAGTTGACTGAGCTTACTCCTAATTTCAGTGAGTCAAAGGTAAAGCGCTACCCACCAACTCACTGAAACTTTTTGGATAGTAGACTCTGAAATCCAAACCGATTCACCAAAACCTAGTTGAGAGAGAGAGAGAGAGAGAGAAATCATCCAAAGGTAAAGTACTGAAGTACACAAATTTTACCCAAGAAACTACCTCTGTCCCAAAGTGGCACTCATTCAGAGACAGGGGAGTACTAGTTATATGGAAAAGCAATCACCTTTGCAACAGTCCCCAGAATAGCATCGAGATACGTTATTGAAACGACTGAACTTAGATTTATGCCATCCCTTTGAATCTCTGGTATTTCCTCAACATCAAGATATACATAAAGATCTCCAGGCGGACCTCTATCAAATAAGAAAATAAATTAGTTGACACAAACTAACAATGCTAACTACTAAACGTAATACAGCAACAGGATTCTGGACAGGAAGTAAGAATGTCAAGCAGGATAAACATATTACTGGTTATTTCAACCCAGACAGGTATGGCCATGCACATATTCATATGGA
The DNA here is from genome assembly GCA_026119855.1 of Campanula takesimana. Taxonomy (NCBI): domain Eukaryota; kingdom Viridiplantae; phylum Streptophyta; class Magnoliopsida; order Asterales; family Campanulaceae; genus Campanula; species Campanula takesimana. Next base: position 434,208 of record JAOWBW010000017.1, on the reverse strand, counting down.
CCTGTTGTATTGGCCAATATCAGAGACTGTAATCTACCTAGTACCTAATATGGTCAGTCAAAAGAGTTATCAGCCAACTTCAACCAGAGCTAGTATATATCAGCAGCAGTCTAACAACGTATTCCCTGTGTCTGGCCTACTAGCTGGCATAACCCAACTAGCTCTTTGGAGACGGACATAAGGAAGCTGAACTATTGAAATGATTTCCAACTGGAGTCTCACTTGGGCTGCTCTCTGATTAAAAGGGCACTTTCACTTTTGAAGATCATATCCAGGATACTTGTGGGATATCCAAAACAATTTCGAATTCAAATCTTAATGCTCGAGAAGTCTATACAAAGAAGAATATATTTCGGAAGATGCAGAGAATTGAGTGTTAAAAGGGCGCATTCTTGAAAAGTTCAATACTCTATATGTCCAAAAGAAATAGTTGCGACGTACAATGGCACACTTTTTTCATGCAGCTTTATGTGCGGCTACCTTCATGAAATTGCACTAAAAATAATCTTTTGGAAAAGCGACTCTTTATTGGGATGGACGAAAATGGTAAGTATGACTCTATCTTTGGGAAGGAGGTAATATTAAGTACGCTATTATGAGTTGATAGGAACAAAAAATCCGCACCAAGGTACCTCTAGGTCCTAGACACCAAAAATTTGAATTATTTTTAAGTCTGCGCCTTTTAGAGCTCCTACTAGGGTTCTATTATATAGAATAAATATGATTAATTATGTAGCTCCAATTCCTATATATGTCCATGTAGTAATGCTTCTGCTGTACTTTTAATTACCTGGTACCAGCATCACCTTCTCCTGCCACCCTCAGAATACTGCCCTTTTCCACTCCGGGAGGAATTTTGACTTTGATATCTTTCTTCACACGAATTCGACCCCCACCGGAGCACTTTGGACAGTATTCAGAAATCATTTCCCCATTTCCACCACACTTTGGGCATACAGAAACCTGAAGTCAAGAACAGCTGGTCAATATACCTGTTAGCATTATCGTGTAGGAGACTGAAATCCTATACCTAATTCTCAGGCTATATCCTACTCTAGCACCTTATCCAAACGACATAAATCATTACCTCGTGACGAGCTCAGATTTACGTAGAGAAAATCATCATAAAAGAAACACATTGGCGTCAGAGTATCGTTCAGTTACCTGTGAAAACAAGCCAAAAGGCGTTTGTTCTGTCCTCATCACTTGACCTCTACCACCACATGTTGAGCATATTCTCATCTTGGAACCTCTCTTTGCTCCAGTACCAGTGCAGGATGTGCAGGTCTCAAGGTGGGAGAGTTCAAATTCTTTTTCGGTTCCAAATACAGCTGCTGAGAATTCTAGTTTCATGTCATAACTGAAAGACATTAAGCATTGTGAACCAACTTCATTAGTTTTAATGAGCACCCAAAAGACTAAAAGACTTCAGTATGAAACATAGAAGCTGCAGATCGAAATACAACAGCCTCGTTAAATCATAGAGGGGAGTAGCCATCAATTATGTAACAGAATACAAACGCTACCTAATAAATTACATACCATTAGTTTCAGGATTCAAAGCATTTATAAGCCACTCCAAACTTATTTCAAGTTAAAGGTCAGGCCTCTCCATATACAACTCAGCTTTAGTACCAAACTACTGATTACATCTTTTTAATTCTACTTTACTTTCTCTACTATTATACTAGTATTTTGTCTTCCAGTTGAACAAAAAATAAACAAACTAATGAAAATATTGTGAAGCCGCTTGTAGAGTTAATTCTGTAATATACTGATAAGTAAAGTCAAAAATTATTTCTCGGTTGAGCTCAATTTCCAAATCAAATACTCCCTCCGTCCCAAAATGATCTTCATACTTTTTTCGATGTTATTGCTAAGGAACTTTGAGCAATAATTTTAGATTGATATAATTGTCGTAATAAAAACTAATATTTGGTATTGATAGTATTGTTGATAGGACAATTAAATCAACCTAAAATTAATGCTCAAAGTTCTTTCGCAATAACAGCGAATAAAGTATGAGATCATTTTGGGACGGAGGGAGTAATATTAAGGTTTATATGTGTTAAGTTACCAACTCATCTAAAAGCTTTAGCTGTTAGATAGGGACTCAACTATGTCTATCAAGTCGTAACACTTCCCCTCACATGTGAACAGGTCACAAGTATAGAGTTAAACAAACATGTCACCTGGCTATCAGAAACGAAACAAGGTACACTCGTCTCGGGTAACAAATGAAAGCAGGGTGACTTGGACCCAAGAGTGACCTAGAGAAACGAGAGCTTTGATACCATGTTAAATTACCAACCCATCCAAAAGCTTAAGTAAATAGGGACTCAACTATGTATATCAATTCTTAACAATAATCTCATCTCGGGATAGTCTGAATGTGATACAGACGACTCCAGGATAATACTCCCTTCGTTCCCAAAAAGGAGTCAATTGTTTCTTTTAGGCTCTAACATAAGAAAATGCACACTTTCTAATCTTTCCTTTGCACTAGTGTTACTTATATCTCCCTCTATCCCTAAATGAATGTCCATTTTTAAGAAATTTTTGTCCCAAAATGAATTGTCTTTTTTTAAAAAAAAATGTTTTTTCACCAAAAAATTTCACTAGTCTTTATACTTGCAAAACTAAATGCTTGGAAGAGAATTGCATGATTATATATAAATCTTTGCCGCTAAATCGTATGAAATGTAGAGATTTTCATGTCTCTTAAAATGAAATTTGGACATTCATTTAGGGACAATGGGAGTATCATTTTACACTTTGTTTGATGATCTAACTCCCATATAGGCATCACAAAAAAAATCTAAATATACCAACATTTATAATAGAGTCAATTTACTCATTTTTCCCTGTGTGCTGAGGAAAAAAGGCTATTTTTTGAGGAGGGGAATGTTTTAACCAAAAAGCAATACAAAACAGAATACTTTAGGAGACGATCTGTTGACAAGCTAAATGTACTCGAGAAGTTCTGTTCCATAAAGCAGTAAGCTGTAATAGCATCTGACTGTGCCCAGTATAAGCAATTTAAAATTAAACCAGTTACACTCACACATCTAAACAAAAATGAAAGCTCCACGGGACAGCTAAGGCAAGGAGTCGTTCACGAGTTCGCTTGCAAGAACTGGCCTAATAACTTTACATATTACATATATGTCGTAGACTCGTAGGGCCACAAAGAAACATAACAAGGATAGATTTGGACAAGATAAAAGTAACAGATTTCCTATTATGCAGCAGCGTAAATGTTCTTTCTCTCTTGTATTTAGCTATAAGCAACAAATGGAAGAATTTAAGCAGTCAATCTGTGGTATTAAAGTCATTATCAATACTGACTCACCGTATATCTTCGCCTTTTGTAACAGTACTACGGGAGCGTGTTCCAAATTCAGTCGCACCCATACCGGCAAAACCACCCATAGAAGGACCAAAGAATGTCTCAAAAAGATCAAAAGGATTTGTCTGCAATGATAAAAATTGCAAACAGAGTTGTGAACATTGCGAACATCATATGATCATTTAACAAGCGAAGTAGACCTGATCTAACAAGGACTTGATAGATAGTGAAGGCATTCAAGTTTAAGCAGACACTACTTCCACACTCTTTTTATGTAAAGGAAAACCAAAAGCTCCTTAAAATTTATAGAAGATTTATGAATCCTACCGCATAGGCACCACCTTGTCCCCCTATTGAACTGTTTAGTCCAGCTTCACCATATTGATCATAAAGAGCCCTTTTCTTATCATCTGATAGTACCTGACAATATTATACTTCAGAATTGAAAACATACAAAAAAAAATGCAAAACAAATGTGTTATGTACTTCAAGCAAGTAAATCAAAGATTTAAATTATCATACATGTTTAGTGAGAAAAAATAAAAGAAAAAAATGCAGTCACTCTGCAGGAGACAGAATGTCTCAATGGATCCACTATAACGAGCAGTGGTGAAGCCAGAATTTTTATTCAAGGGAGTCGATGTATTATAGACTTAATATGTTACATTACATAATAATAATATATATACAAATTTAACTAGAAAGGGGGTCAAAATTACACTTATGTGTGATTTTTTTTTTTTCCCAAGAAAAGAGGGTCGGAATTGAAATGTTTAATATTTAAGGGCCAAAATATTTTTTTCTATTTTAAGGGTAGTAAATTGTCAACTTTCAGAAGATAAAGGGGTCGCCTCCTCGCCTACTATGTGGCTTTGCCACTGACAATGAGGACCCAAATATCAGTTCTAGAGAATGATGTTCAGAATGAAGACGATGCGAAAAGGTAAATTACCCTGATGTGCATGCTCCCTATTAGAAGAGAAGCCTATTACACATGCTTTAACGTGTGAGGTAATGAGACAATTAAGGTGACGACTCCGATAGCCATTGTATGTCTGAAGCAAATTAACTGACAACTGTAAAAGCTAAAAATTGCCTCTAGAAAGTAGGAACGTATAACAAAGTTCAACTACCCTGTTGTATGTAGCGAAACAATAGAAAAAAGGACCATATCTTTTTCCCAGTGTTGATATCTAAGAGGTCTTTAATTAATAATTCACAAAAATACAAGGAGCAAGGAAATCAAGACAGCAAAGACACTTCCTCTACATACCTCATAAGCAGCACTGATCTCCTTAAATTTTTCGGTTGCTCCCGGCTGCTTGTTGACATCAGGGTGGTACTAAACAGTAAAATAAAAATGTATAATGTGAGGAGCAATATGAAAATGTCAAGCAAGCACTGCTCCAATGGCTACTAAGAGCTTCTCTGGAACATGAACAAGCTAAAAAGGTGCAGGTTAGATCGTTTCAGATATTAGCAGCCATCAGTTCATTGCACTAGGGCTTACAAGTTCGCACTCGTGGCATATAATTAGATGAAATTGAACCCGGAATTAGAATGGCCAAAATGAAGTATCTTTGAGACGAATTCGCTTCTAGAATATATAATGGCTCACTTAAAAATGAGAGAACCAAGTGAAAGCAGAGGGAATCAGACTCCCTTCTTACTAATAGAATAAAATTATTTAACACTGGAAAAAGCAACAAATATACAACTTAACTAAAAGACAAATCAAATAACACCTATTAAATCGAAAAGGAAGCACAATCATCCTCTTTCTGAAATGCACAAATGTGCACAAACATATGATAGAAATGTACATAACTGATAAAATACCAGAGGGCATGAGATTACACAATTCATCAATGAGCCAGAAATCAATTGGATAAAGTATAGAACTTCTATGCAACCAATTAAACCAGTTGTTAAGGAGCCCTAACATAGTGAACTCCTTTAGATATGCTTAGGGAACTCCTAAGCATATAACCAAAATGAAGCACAATCATCAGAAAGATAATTCCTCAATTACTATCCATTTTGTTTTCATATCACTCATCATTTCTACTATTGTTTCTGAACCAATGACGCTAATCGTGATTATAATACCCAGAGGCATCAAGGGAACTGTAATAGGACTAGCAAATGCTTGATTGATAATCTATTTCAAAGATCATAATTCCGTTATTCGCTCACAACATATTTTCCATGAAATATTAACCAGTATGTAGTATGACAGTTTCTTAGGAGAATTGCTATATGGCTCAACTGATTCCACAACACTGACCGGCTGTTCCAGTAGCTAACATCTTTGAGAAGGGCAAGCATTCAGTTACATGCTCACGCAAATTCGCATTCTAAGATACTAAAATTTATTAAAGCACCATTTTATCCTCAGCGGAATGCACCTCTTCTCGATTGGAAATTCAAGAGTGACCACCACATAGTGTAAATAGTTTCCTGTTTGATGGCAATCGAATTAACAACTTCTTCTTTCAGCCTAGTACTGCTAAGCACAAAGTTGCGCTTGTTTTGTAGTAAAACACAAATGGCGAGTAAAGCTGATTGTTTAATCAGAAGACCAGAATTCATTTCGGAATTTCCAAAATGCATAAGACTAGCAGAAAACCCATTGCCAAGTGTTGGAAGCAAGTTGCAAACTCAAGCATAGTAGATAATAACCAATGGAAACAGCATTGTGCCCTAGTAAAAGAAGGATACCTGGCGGGCTAATTTTCGGTAAGCGGCCTTGATATCCTTAATAGTAGCAGATTTAGGAACTCCAAGAGTAGAGTAATAATCAGCCGCAGCGGACACCACAACTCGTAATCGCTTCCTAGTTGATTTCTTGTTAAATTGAGGAGAGGAGAGAGACAAACGGGTTCCGCCGGCGAAGAAAGCGGAAGACGGAGCTGACGATGATGAACAAGCACAAGTGCTGGGAGGGAATGAATAATTGGAACGTTCGGGAGTGAAAGAGAGAGACGAAGGTAGGAGAGAGAAAGCAGTGACTCCCGTCGCCATTGACGAACTGACAATGTTCTTGGAACCAAGATTGTGTTAGCAGAAGAAGAAGAAGATGCAGACCAAGTGTTTGATCTTTTTCATTCTTTCGATATTGGTTCGAGAACGAACTGGAGGGAGGAAGAATTAGAGCATTTAGAAATGCTTTAATTTTAATGGATGGGAACGAAAAAGATGTGGTGCGACGCGCTTTGCACCCATCAGTATGTATTTACGCCTGTAAGTAACTGCTGCACAGCTATTATAATGCCACATCGTTAATTAATTTGATACTTAATCCACATGAAGGTGTGGCAACAACATTGCTTTTGTTCTGATTTTTTTTTAATTTTAATGCCATCTCAACAATCTATATTTTTTTCTCCCTTTGTGTAAACAAAAAAAAAATATCTCATTTTGACTTTTTATGGTCAATATAAATGAACTTTGAGCAAACATTGATGTCTATTTAATCATTCTAGTCTAGTAAAATTTAAAAAATTGTAATTGACAAATCATTAAGTGATTTAATCAATAATAATTTTTAATATTTAATTGTTATTACTAAGTTGACACCAATGCTTGCTCAAAGTTTATTTATGTTGACCACAAAAAGTTAAAATGACACTATCTTTTGAGACAGAGGGAGTATATTTCATAAGGGCGACTTAATTTTCACATTTGTTTTATAAGAATAAAAATGATAATAAAAAAGCACTCTTAATATGATTACTATCTTTTCACCATTTCTTCAACTAGCATTTCCCCATCTCGCATTCCGGTAGCTACTCCATATTTTTAATAAAGCAACATTTGAGACGAATGAAAATGAAAATAGGACATTTATTCCGACATAAGCTAGGAGTATATAGGGGTGAGCAATTTTTTTAAGAACCGGACCAGACCAGTACAAATGGTTTGGTTCCGATTTCAAAATATTATAGAACAGACCAGTTGTGCATATACTCCTTTCGTTTCATGTGAATTGAGACTTATTTTCCTTTTCGTCCGTTTCACCTCAATTGAGACGGCCCAAAATGACAAACTTTTTAATATTTTATATTCACCCAACCCCACCCATTTAACCTCAATTGAGACTGCCTAAAATGATAAACTCACGTCCCAGACTCCTAATCCTCATTCAGTGATTATCACTTTTCAACTTTCATTTTTCATAATTCATATCTTTTCAGTTTACCCAAAAGGAGTGAAACCATAATCTTATCTCTTCAGCTACGTCGCCTCTCTCTCTCTAAGTATTGGTTTATTTGAAAACAAAAAAACTTCAAATGATTAGAACTGAACCGGACCAGTAGAACCAGAGCCAGTGAATTGGTTCTCACAAGGACAGGTTTGGTTGCGGTTCTAAATTTTTATAAAACCGGAGTATTGATTCCGGTTCTGGTTCTGTAATTTTTTGTCAAAAAATGAACCAGACATCACCCTACTAGGAGTATAGTATATCTTAACCATAGAAAATAAAGAAGACTGATACAGCATTCTAATCAACATTAACTTAACATTCTCTTACATTAATATCTGCCAAAATCGTTGTTCTATCCACAAGCTACAAGAGTTCAATAATATAAAGCATTGAACACAGTTGTTCACTATGCCTCTTAGTACACAAACAACACTATGAAAGAAGTGAAAAAAAAAAAAAAAAAAAAAAATCTGAAATACTTTACTAAAGAGCAGCTTTAGTCTTCCTTTTTTTTTTTTTTTTTTTTTTTTTTAGTTTTATTTCTTGACAACAATGGAATCAATTGAGGCTTGTATATTTGGTTAGAACAGGTCACCCATCAATGACTTTAAATCATGACCCAAGCACAGCCTCAATTTAACTTGCAAATCTAGTCCTTAAGAGCAAAACACACATAATTTATATCAAACAATAGGCAAACACAATTTTGTGCTGCTGTTTTCACAAGGTTTGTCGCCATAACCTTAATCTGCCTCTTTATTAGAAGACGTCTGGATGGAAGCGCCCAGGAATAGAGTTGTTTTCCTGAGCCTGGCGTAGATGCATTGTCAGTGCATAGTTGTTCACCTTCAAAAACATGACACGGTAATATAAAATTCATTAGCATGCAAAAAGAGGGCACCAGTCATAAGAATTTGATTTAGAAAAGACTGACCTCAAGTGTCCTCATCTGCTCTTGATACTGGGAAACCAAATGCTTCAACTGCTGCACCTCTTGGTTCCTCTCATCATACTCTTTCTGACGCTCGTGTTGAATAGCTACAGCACGTTTCAGTATGGTATTCTCCCTAAGAAGGATTTCTATCTGTTCCTTGAGAACCATATTTTCCTGGAAAAAATAAATACGGGGGGTTATTACATCCAGTTTCCTGACCAGATGAGATGTGTCTGAAGGATAACTAACGATCTTAATGATTCGTGCATTAGGCAAGTACTATATCCCAACCCCACAGACACACACCCTCTCCCCTCAAGGTCTAACCATCTCCCTAAGACTAAACAGCACAATCACACTGAAGCACCCCAAGCGTGTTTTCTTCCCAGTACTGAATAAGGCAGTCAATCAACAGCATACATCCTCTACCATAATTTACAGTGATGATAGATCAACAACAACAAACAAACAAACAACAACAAACAAACAAACAACACCCAAAAGAAGGAAGGCATGATAGCCAGTATGCACCCACAACAACAACAACAACAACATTACCCCAGTGCCGCAAAGGCTCCCACCTATGGTGGGGTAAGGGGGGGTCGGATGTACGCAGCCTTGCCCCTGTATTAAAGCACAGAGAGGATGTTTCCAGATGACCCATGATGAAAAGTGCGTCGAAAATTGCATGGACTGACTGCTGCTTCATCACAAAGAAGAGCAGACAGTTTAGTGACCCATTTTGCTTTATTCCATCATATTCCCAAGCCAAAAAATAGTGAGTCTTTGGCTCCATCGGAAATGATGGAAAAAGCCAGTATGCACCCACGTACAAGATAAATTAATACTAACCTTTGAAAACTTTCTGCTGTCTCCAAACCAGCATGTCCACCAATGATTTCTCTAAACTCTCAAGCACTCTCATGGCACGGGATCTAGCATCATCGATGCTAGTAGCATTTGTCATTTCATTAACAAACAACTCCACCCATTCGCACCGCTTCTGGGAACGCTTCCTTGAGCTGAGAAGTTGTCCAACGGAACCGCCTCTTCATTACTAGTTGCTGCACCTGTAATTTTTTGTGTCAGTGGGAAAATTATAGCCCGAAAGACAGATGAAGTTTTGAAGAAGTGCAATTATGGCTTTATCTGAAGGAAACCCAACGTTTTTCAATTCATGAAGAACCTAAACATTAAAACTCGGCACACTGTATAGAAATATTCAAAAAGAAAGGAAGAGAAGCTTTAACAATATTTCTCTTTTTTTAGAATGAGGTAGCAATTTGATTGGGTTACATCCCTCAGACTCTAGTTTTCTTTTTTCTTTTTTTTTTTGTAATAAACTCCAATTAAAACATAGATGTTCCTAAAATCCAACGTGCACAGGCTTCCCCAAGCATAGGATAGATCCCTCCCTAGAGTAGAGGCATCTGTCAGTATACCAAACACAATTAATCTCTTTGTGATTTTTTGTTCGACATCCAGGGAAGAGGGGGGGGGGGGGGGGGGGGCTGCGGATTATTTAGTAGAAACTATTCAGATAGATAGACCAAGATCCTATCGACACCCAACAAAAAACTGATATAACGTGGGTAACAATTGCAGGAACAAAGGACCACAGGTTCTAAGAGATTCTATGAAACTGAATTTCTACATATTCATGAATCTCGAGGGGAAAACCAAAACAGATACCAATTGATTTATGGGAAAATGTAATGAACTGATGCTAGAACCGCATGGTAAAGGCGAGGGATGGTGAAAGGGGTGCGCCTAGCGACAACTATGGAAAACGATCAGGGATTCAGAGGAATGTTCCAAAGAATTCTTGTCTATGACAGTATGACATGAAACACGCTCACAAAATTCAATTCACCTGAACATAAAACACAAACCGACAAGGATCAACCCAGTTCAGTGAAAGAAAGGTCAATTTGCAGCCCAAAATCATATTGTTTCCGAAAAGCTGAAGAACGCGACTAACCCAGCCCATAAACATGAAAACCAACCTAGGAACTAGGTTGTATAAGCATGGGTGGACCAAGTCATTGAAAAACGACGCTGGTGTCAGAACAGGATGATTGGCACTATTCTTGCAAATTTTGGCAAAAAGTGAAAGCTTCATGTGAGATCTTCCTCTCAAGATGACTACAGTTATATCATTGGTTTGTGAGGTATGGAAGATCGGCAACTAAATCTGGGCAAAGAAATGAGGTGGAAGTTGTTTACACCATCAGATCAGGGCCTAAATCAGTCGAGCATCACTGGCTTGTTTGTCATCTCTCGACTAAACAACCAGACAAAAGAGTTGTAGGCCCCTATTGACTCTCTGACCTCGCTGCTCCTGAGCTTCTCAGGAGATGGAGGAATGCCTGAACTCACCTCTTGCCTAAAGCGAACAAACTCCCTTCGATAACTACGAAGTAACAAGTAATAATACAAAACAAATTGAAGATAAAAAAAAAAAAAAAAAAAAAAACTTCGCTATTTTGGAAGCTAAATCTGGGTAAATTAAATGTAGTAAATGCAGTTAAACAAAAGCGTAAAAACCAAAAGTAACAACAAAGTGAAAGTTGGATTCGGGCGGGAACATACAAGTTGGTTTTTTAAGAGAATGTCCAAAATCATATATAATTCTGTCCATGAGGCAAAATACAGAGGAACATTAATGTGTATCTACCTTAATAATTTGCATAAAAGTTTATCTCTTACCAAAATCAAGACATTTTTTATGACTTGAAAATCCAATTGAGTCTCCCTTTTTATCCTCAGCTTATTTCAATCAAATGAAACATTCTCTATCTGGCAAGTTAAATACAATTCTAATCTGGAAACCGTCCTAGAGACCGTTTCATGATAATGTACCACACATTCCCTGCTTCCAAATTCTAACCAACAAGTATGTGTCAATATTTTAACAGTACTTTCTATCAATACTAATAAACTCAATATACAACGCTCCTGATTTATCATTTATAATTCTATAACCACAAATTCCAAAAATCATCAACAAAAGGAGACATGCACAGCAGGATATCAATGACAACAGAACTTAATAGTAACATGCAAACTCAATCATCTCAACGGCCCAAAATTCAACTAGATAATTACCTTTATTATCTGCATTTGATTTTGCAGCAGAACTGGCTCCAAGACAGAGCTCATGGAGACTCTTTATAGCAGAATCCAGATCATTTCCACACTCCTCTAGCGCCTTCTCAAGAAGCTGAAAAATAGAATAGAGCAATCAGTAAAATAGATAATTCACCCCCAATTTCCTTACCAATGCCTATAAAAATCAATTTCAAGTAGCATAAAATGAATGAAAATTTATCAACGTCGGTCAATCAGACCGAATCAAACCAGCTCATAAATAACTATCGACCATTCAAAATTAAAATCTAAAAGTTCTAGTACTCGATTACTATTGACATCGAACCCAATCCACGAACAAAAAAAGGACAAAATCTTAGACAGACGGCAAATCTGTAAAACTGACCTGTTTGTCCATGCCAGGGAAGACAGCACGGAGCTGCTCAACAAGCGCCGGAGTCGAATGCGAGAAAGGAGAGAAGCGAACCGGTGAGGAGCAACGAAGCTTCTTCGAGACGGGAGGAGACGCTGAAGTCGGCGACGATGGAATGTCTTCGAAGAAAGATCTCTTCCCGCACACAATCGCAGACATCGTTTAATCAATCACCGATTCCGAAAACTCTCTAGAGTTTCAGATCAATATCAATCCACCGTTTTCAGGATTGTTGGTTCATCAATTTAAGGATCAATTGGGGTAAAAGTAGGGTTAGGGTTTGTGTAGTTGGATTACGGTGAGATAAAAGAGGAGGAGAAAAGCGATACGAAGCTTTACTTGTCGTATAAAATACTGTATGTTGTGACGTTTAGGAAAGCGGTGGATTATGGGGAAAGGCAGAACGACGCATTTATATAGCGCGTGATTTGGGGTGAACTTATCCTTTGCTTCATAGTGGTAAGACCATATCTGGATTGGTTTATATACACAGCCCCTATTTCCACAGCCCCGTTAAATTACCAAACTACCCCTATATATATATAATTTTATTTTTTTCAATTTCACTCTCCCTCACGTTCGCTCCCTAACCCCTCTCTCTCTCTCTCTCGGTTTGAAACGACGAAGAAACGAACGGTCTCTCTAACGTCTCTCTCACCGTCATCGCTCACCGTCGGCGTCGTCTTTCTCTCTCTCGCTCGCTCTGTTCTTCTCTCTCACCTCTCTCTCTCACAGTAAAAAAAAAAAAAAAATTCGAAATTGAAATGGTGAAACTTAAAATACCCAAGACCGCCGCCGGGACCGCCGCCGCCACAACCGCCGCCCACATCGCGCCGGGACTAGCTCGTCTACAGCGCCTGTGAAAAAGGTAAGCAATTTTTAACCTTATTTTACATTTCTATATTCCCAAAGTACGTTGTATTTTTTGAAATTGAAATTGGTGTGTCTCGTGTAACACCACTCGAGATGCATCTCGGGTGTGTTTACACGAGACAAGACTCGTATAAACCCACCCGAGATGCATCTCGAGTGGTGTTACACGAGATGGATCCTTCTGAATATGTGAATTATCAGTCAGCATTGTGTTCATTTATTTAATCTACTGTAACTGTCGCTAATGTATTGTCTCTTATTTGTGTTTTTTGTGTCGGAGGCATATCGAAATGAATGTTAGAAGGAAAGGGTTGGAGCATACAGGTAGCGAGGACTTCGCAGAATCATTCATGAGGACGTTCAATTATGCAATCTCAGCCCCTAACCCCGACGAATGGGACTTACTTACGTTGGGCAGAGCTTCGTGACCGTTTCAGATCTTATCCTGCACTATTGGATTACCTCCGCGAGACATGGCTTAATTTGTACTCTCAGAATATTCTGTCCATGCACACGGATGTGTTAACACACTTCGGGACCCATACCACAAACAGGACTGAGGGTGAGCATAACAGGTTGAAGAAGGCATTGGGGAGTGCTTCTTTACTTTTGACACACTGTTTAAAAAGGCTCATAAAATCATAGATATCCAGCTAAAAACTATCAAACAGGGTATGAATAGATCAAGGACCAGATATCCAATTGATTTGAGGACCCGCAATCTATATCGCAACATATTCACTAGAGTGTCAACGTAGCCTTTCGCATTATCAGACAAGAGCATGATCGAATTCAGAAAATCAAGCAGCGTCATAATGGGGGTTATGTAATCACTGAGGTCTGCCTGCGGGTGTTACTACAGGCGGACACATGGACTTCCATGTAGTCATGAGATTGCACAGATAGAGAGAGTGTCAGGGACGGATTGAGCTGTCCACGATTCATGAGTTTTGGAAGAAGTTGGACATTGAAGTAGACAACCCTTCATCTAAGGAGCCTGAACCGGTAAGGAGACAGTTATTCAAAACGATGGAGCCGGATCATATTTCAAAGCCGAATGAACCCCGGGCCGGAAGTTCCAGAGAACTGTCAGATTGGGAGCATACTAACAAATTTTTTGGAGTCCCCGCTCCACCAAACTCAACTGGCAAAGGGTATATATCTTCATTCAATTATGTCTCAATTTTTTTGCTGTTGTATGTTGCTGTTGTGCTGTTGTGTTGCTGTTACTGTTTAACTGCTGCTGATGTGTCTCGTGTAAGTAAACACGAGACATATCTCGTGTTGCATTACACGAGACTTGTCACGTGTAATACAACACGAGATATGTCTCGTATGGACTTACACAAGACACATCCAGCAGTAGCAGCATCAATTTTTTTTAACACTTTCAAACAACAGTATGAATGCTTCTCACTCTTTTTTCTTTGCCCTATTTCAGGTCTAGATGTGCATTCATTGCATCAACCCAAGCGAGTTCGGAGTCCACCCGCAAACGGAAATCACCTTCAGGACCCACACCATCTACCCCTGCTAGTACTACTACGTCTCATCCACCAGTAGCTCCTTCCGGTCGTGGGAGAGGACGGGGTCGAGGCCGAGGTCGAGGTCGAGGACGAGGACGGGATCAGGGTCAGGGTCGTGGAGAGGGAAATGGACAACCCAATTATACTAGTTTATACAGCTCCCCGTATGTAGAGTCTTTTCCGCCTTTCATTACCCCGCGTATTGGAGGCATCATAGATGTGGCATCAGATGGACATTGGCTATAGAGCCGTAGCAGCACAGGTATACGGAGATGAGGAGAAGTGGGCTGAAGTTCGCACAGAATGTTACAATGAGGTGCTTGCTCGCCAAGACCTTTACGAAAGAGTTCTACCTTGGATATCGGTAAGAGAACTCTTACGTAAGATTGCTTGCTATAGCCGGACGGCGCCCAGTGATTATTGGATGGAGCTCCCAGATCTTGGGCACATCATTGCCACGAGGTATAATGTGGCGTTCATTTCTTACTCGACTAGCGGTGGTATGCTATGCCTTCCAGTGACTGCACCAGTAAACCACCGGTGAACACAGTTGTGGTGGGACAAGTCAATGGAAACCATTTTATAGCGGTATGAAACTTAATTGTCTCATCTATATTAGTTATATTTAGTTGTCTTACTTATATTCATTATATTTCATTGTCTTGTATTTAACTGTTATTACTTTTGCAGCTGCGCATGTTAGGCAATGATTACCCAATACCACCACCACCAAACCTTTATCGGAACCGCTGTGATCCAACCGCAAGCCAACTACTCCTCCCATACCAAGATAGGATAGCAGAGTTCAGTCAACTCTATGAGGAGGATACCGATGCAAGAAGACAAAGAAGATTACATATAGGATAGTATATGTGTAATGGTTTTTGATTTATCCAGTTTGTATGAATGTTTGAATTATATGCTTATCCTTGTTAACACTTCCATTTCGTATACAATTAGGCGATAGTATATGTGTAATGGTCTATTGATGTTTTGTGGAGATGTCCTATTTGAGAATCAAATTTCATTCCAAGTTATGTTTATTGTTGCTTTTGCTGTTGCGGTTCCAATCTCGTGTGTACTTACACGAGATGTATCTCGTGTATATGTACACGAGATGTAAGCTCTCATCTCGTGTAAGTATACACGAGACGTGCAAGGGCAGCGATGGAATTAAATGGGCTGTGTATTTACCGGGCTGTGTATATAGTTTTTGCCACCATATCTCCATAGTTTGGGATAAAATTGCACCATTTTTTATAATGGTACAATTTTTTACACTAAATATTTTTACACTATTTATTTTAAATTATTCTTAGATATGAGTATTGTGTGTAAAAAAAAAAACTAAAAATTCATTTTTTTTCACATTATATGAATAATATAAGATTGTATAAAATTTATATTGTAAAATATTTTTATATCTATCAAAAAAAAAGGATAGTGCAGCACTATCTGTTATACTAAATTTTAAACAAGGGATAGAAAGTTGCTCTATAATAGATGAGTGTTTAGAGTTCTGTTGGAGCAAAACAGTGCTCTATTTTGAAGTTTTAAAGTGTCATTTGAGTTTGCCTAAGTAATTTCTTATTTAGGGGTTTTTTACGCGATAACTACGCTTATGACTTACACAACCTATCTCCTAAATATCACTCTTATTATGTCATTTTCAATAAATATTTTATTATTGCCACTTTTATCATTTGGTTTGGCATGTGTTTGTTATTAGTTATAATATACATGTAAGTAATTTCTTATTTAGGGGTTTTTACGCGATAACTACGCTTATAAGTTACACAACCTATCTCCTAAATATCTCTCTTATTATTATGTCATTTTCAATAAATATTTTATTATTGCCACTTTTATCATTTGGTTTGGCATGTGTTTGTTATTAGTTATAATATATATGTATCTATATATACTCCCTCCCTCATTTGAAAGAGTAATAAAATCAAAGCAAAAAAATGTTAAATTAACTGTTTTTATCAGCAGCTAACAAAAATAATATTATTGATAGTTTGATACTATTTTGATTGTGCATTACTAGTTCTTTTTAGTTTATCAAAATATTTTTTACTTATTAATCAAATGACAATTAGAGTTGCCACTTGCCATGATGATGAAGCCATCCAAGCGAGTGAGTCATTAGTTCATGAGTGGTACATTGTATGGTATACAAAATTATACAAGAGATTTCAACTCAAAGAATAAAAGAGTTTTTTAGAATAATTTAAAATACATTAATCATTTTATTTTTAAAATTGCTAGACTTACTTGTACCTAATTACCTATGACAAAATTGCTATTCTTAAAAACATCGTTGTGATCGTCTAGATGAGACAAATGAAACTTGATAGGTAATGATATGGTTTTGAATTATTTTTGAAAAAAATATATTTTGTAACAAATGAAAAAACTGAGTTGTTCATCGCATGAAATGTAACACTTGTTGTGAAGGAATATAATAGTTAAATTGCAAAATGTAACTATATTTATTATAAAAGGGCTAGTGACAATTTAGACCCTAAAGTACCATACCACCCTTCCAATCGAGCTTTGCATGTCTTTTTTCGCCAGATCGGACCCTGGGGTGATTCAGTTTCGCCAGTTAGGGCCTTTTTTACGGAATTCGTTAAAAAGTCAGTTAAAAGGCATGTGCCGTGCACATGACTAACGAAATTGGGTTGTTTGAAGTTGATATTTCATTTAAGGGGCTTAATGAAAATTTCCAAACTTAATAGGGCTGAAATCAAAACAATTATCAAAATATTAAATAAAACCATATAATATAATTTTATTATCATTACTTTCATCAATTTTTTAAATTTACAAAATTTTGAATTTTTTGTTTTTAAAAACTATTTATTGATTTTGTTAAACCATAAATTTTCTTTTCGAGCATTCACTATTTATATATTTTATCTTATATAAATAATCATTTTCTTTCAAGACAAAATGAAAAATTAACTATTTTATTTTCTTTTTTTTTTTATTTTTTTCGGCTCATTTGATAGACTGGTACGTATAAGCATTACTCCCTCCGTCCCATCCGAATTAGGATTTTCTCTTCCGACACGGGGATTAAGATTATGGAATAATAGTAATATATTGTGAAAAGTGATAATGAAATTGAATTAAGAGATTTAACATTAATGATTAAGCACTAATCATTTACCTAAAAACTGTCCAAATATAAAATTTGAGTAATGTCAATTTTTTTAATAAATTCAAAATACAAATTTTACATTTCAAGCAAATTATCATCACCATTCTCTCCACCATTACTACCACCGGCCACCACACCACCGCACCGCCACCACTGCACCGCCACCACCTAGAGCCATGCCAAACACCGCCACATGAACACACACAGATTATACACACAAGCAAACCAGAAATCAAAAATCAAAACTTCAAAAATCAAAATTAAAAAAATCCAGATTTTGGGGGAGAAAATAGAATCAGGGAATAATGGTTTGAGGGGGGAAGTACCCTTTCATCGGCTTACAAGAAAATCACCCCATTACTGTTCATCTTCTTCATCACCCCCAAAATCCAGCTATCTCCATCATCTTTCTTAAGCCCCTATTTCTTTCCTACTAATTTCTCCCGTCTCTCTATTCTAAAACCCAACTAGCTATGATTGAAAGGGATTGCTCCCAAATCCAATTGAAAATTATCTTTAGTTCTCTCTCAAAATACACCCATCCAAGGTCTTTGCATTTTCTCTCTAAAAAACGAATCCCACCACCTTTCTGAACCGCCGACCAGAATGCCACCAACACCGAAAAATCATGTTCCCCATCCGGCGCACACACGGCAGTCCCCGTCGTCTTCGTCCGACGCACACACTGCGTCAATTCTGGGAACGTTGGTGTGTGTCAGAGAATGGGTAAGGGTAATGATTTGAGATTGGGATTAGAGAGAGAGTAGAGAAGAAAGAGAGAGAGAGAGAGAGAGAGAGAGAGAGTGTGTGACGAGAGGTTGAAGAAGGTGGGATTTATATTTTTTTTCCATCCCTTAGGTTTCTCAATTGATGCCGGAAGAGGAAGGGGGATGGCGGCCGGAGTTGGGGGAGACGAGGGAGAATCGCCGGAGGTGAAAGAGTGAGAGAGAGAGAGAGAGAAAGGGGTTTAGGGATTTGATTTGGGATTTTTCCCTTTTCAATCTCATTTTTTTTTTTCCATCCCTTGTTTTTTGAAGATGTCATTTATAACCTCTTCAAACTTAATCGCAATTCAAACAACCCAATTCCGTTAGTCACGTGCACGGCACATGCCTTTTAACTGACTTTTAACGAATTCCGTCAAAAAGGTCCTAACTGGCGAAAATGAATCACCCCAGGGTCCGATCTGACGAAAAAAGACATGCAAGGCTCGATTGGAAGGGTGGTATGGTACTTCAGGGTCTAAATTGTCATTAACCCATTATAAAATGAAATTGTAGTTTTGCATAAGGTTTTAAATAGTTTTATTATTTTCTAATAAGAAAATAACAACTAACATGTAAAAGACTATATATATGAGTATAACTTGTACTACAAATGATTATATAACAGTTTTTGTAGACTAAATATTGCCTTTTATTTCTTAAAAATATCAAAAAAAAAAAAAAAAAAAAAAAGAGTAAGAATGTATGTACATAACCTGTTACATAACAATTGTTACTTTGTCCAAAAAAAAAAAAAAAAAAAAAAAAATTGCTTAAAACTAGTCGGTTACATTACAGAATTTCAGTTGTTACATTCAGCGTTATTTTATACTCTAAAGTACTTTTAAAAGATTATTACATTTTGCGTACATACTTTCTTAAAAGAAAAAAGATAACATTTCTCTGAAAGACCGTTACATTCATTTATAGAACTAATTATATTCATGTATACAATTTGTTATATTTTAATTTTCACTTTCTCTAAATAAAAAACAATCACACTATTTAATATTTTCACATATTTATCCTGACTTAAATAAAATCTTGCTAATGCCTTCTTCCTTCATTTATTTTCGTACTTAGACGGCTGTTGGTATACTTAGAGCCGTCAATTTGGGCTGAGCTCATTGGGCCAGCCCGGCCCGCCATAGAATAAAGGTGGGTTGAGTTCTAAATATACTAAACCCAAATACAAGTGGACCATTTTGGGCTAGCCCATTTGGGTCGTGGGCCAAACGGGTTTGGGGCGGGCCAGCCCACTTTTTTTTTTTTTTTTTATTTATCTTTTCGTTTGCCGTCTATCGATGTCGTTTAGTGAATAGTAAACGTGTGCGGTGTGCTGATGAACGAAGAATATGAGAGATTGTGGTACTTTACTTGTTCTTTCCATTTGTGTGGTCAAGTTGTATAAGTCAATTTTCATGTCACGACTCATGAGCAGTAAATCTAACTATATTTTGTTTATTTGATTTTTGTTTGTCTTAAAAATAAGCGGGTGCTGCTTTGCCTAATCCTTTCCTTAGATGATATTCATAGAAAAAAAATGAGCAGGTCACTAGTGCACGTGATCCCCTTATTATCTTTATTGTAGTAGCTATTATCGTTATTTATATTTATTGTAGAAACAAGAACTTTGAAATGTTTTTGGGAAAGATAGGCAGTCTTCGAGGATTTTTTTTATTGGGAGTCATTGTCTTTAAACTTGAATATACTTTAATTACTTTGTTTTTACCTTTTTGTTTGTAATAAAAAATGATATTGAACTATATCAAAATGTGATTATGGACTTTTTCTTCTAAAAATGTTGCTGCCTTGCTCATTCCTTCAGTAATCAGTGATATTCATAAATAAATTAAGAAAAAAACCATTGTAGTCTTAGCCCGTCTGACCCGCCTGGCCCACCAACCTAAGGTGGGTTGGGTTGGGATTTAATTTTCCCAGCCAGCCAAAAAATTGGGCAAGCCCGCCCCGTTTAGTGGTGGGTTGTGGTGGGTGGGCCCGCCCATATTGATAGCTATAGGTATACTTTACTCGTGGACTACAGTCATTCGTTAAACGACCACGTTAGCCCCCTCTGGATCTTGAAGGTGCATCTCATCCATATGAGTGAACTGGAGAGCTATACGCACTTACCCCCTAGGCAGGGTGCCTCATCGGTCGCTTCGGCGATTCCCATTGTTATAGACCTGCGCGATCTTTTGCTGCAAAACTACTGTTACATTTTACAATAAAAATAGTTACTTTTTCAATTTTCCAACTGTTATATTATTATAGAAGTGTTACATTTAAGGCGATGAACCACTCAATTTTTTTTGTTTGTTACAAAATGAGATTTTACAAAAAATAATTCAAAAGCATATCATCACCTTTCTAGTTTGATTCGTCTTATCGAGACGAACACAACAGTGTTTTTACATATATATTTTTTGACTTTAAAATTTCAATATATTTTATTTAAAGGTGATGAAAATTACTTTTTTTTAGAAACGACACGTGGCAGCCTTTGGGGGAAACGAGATGGCGGGTATGGGCTATGAGCGAACGGGTCGCCCGTTCACCACGTGGAACAGTCTCTTAGAGACTGCCTCATTACTTATGGATAGGCCTGGCAATTGTGCGGTTTGGGTCGGGTCGGGTCGGCCCCACTTCAACCCGTTTAAATTGCCGTGTCAAATGAGTTTGGTTGAGACGGGTTGGGTTGGCGGGTTTAGACGGGTCGACCCGTTTATTTTTATGTCCGTGGTGCCTTAAATTTATTATTTCTACCTATTTGTGTTTACGGGTTAAAATTGGTTGAAACGGGTTGGGTTGGGTTGGATCGACCCGTTAAGCTTAAAGGGTTGAGACGGGTACCCCGTTTCAACCCGCTAACTTAAATGGATTGGGTTGGGTAATAATGGTTTGGGTTGTGCGGGTTAGTGGGTAATGAGTCAAAATTGCCAAGCCGTCTTATGGAGTATGCGCTTTTTAGGAGATCCATTATAAAACAAATGTATCCACTACTAGTTTTAATATGGTTAATTTATTTTTCTGTATGTGTATTTCTGTTGATTCAATAATATATGATTTATAAATTTGATAGGTGGGTGCTCAAATGAGAACATATTTACCATTAGATTAAGATAAATTAATGATTTAGATTAGATGTCATTTTATATATAAAAAAAAAAACTGTGGCATTTTTGTAGTCTTTGTGAAAGTCGGGAGGTAGAATGTCATCTGACAGTCACCTTTCAAAACATGTCACGTCATCATCCAATTTTTCCTCAAATTTCAAATTTAAATATTCATAAGTCGGAAAATTTTTCGAGAACACTGTTTCCTCGTCTCGACGAGACGAATCAAGCTACATATCTGAAGATAGGGTTTCGAAAGACATATTGAACAACAATGAAATTCTCAAAATATATTTTGATTCAGTAGCTACATAGCGCTATTGAATCGGAAAAATAGATATATGCCTTCGTACTTAGGTTAAAAATGCAGATTTACCCGTATACAAATTAATTGTCATATTTACCCATGTACTAAAGAAAAAGGTGAGTATATTGGATTCAGTAGCTACGTAGCTATTGAATTGGGAAAAATAATCGCCGGCAAATAGTCGTCAAAAAACTGTCACCGGAAAAATAGTCGTTGGAAAACGGTCGTTGGAGGTGGCCGCCGGAGGAGACGGAGATTGGTGGCCAAAGGTAGCTATGATGGCTGAAAAGAGAAAGTGAAACGATAATAAGGAGAGTGGCATTCATCATGTAATTTCGCGTCATTTAGTTGAGTGTCCTTCTAATAAACTTAGACCAAGTTGTAAAATCTGAAATTTCTCATCCTTTACATTAAAATCAGAGACTATGATATTTGCCCGAAACAAAAATTAGGCAAGTGTTTGCATAGAGAGACATTCACTCAGGGACATAAGGAGTAAACTAAGTCTAGAGCAAGTACAGTGTAGAGCTGAGGAAGCCAGAGGTTTAGTTATGACATGCCTGAGGCCCATAGTTTATGTTGGATGGCCCTCAATGGTTCACAATTTCAAAGCAGTCTTCTAAAAAAGACGCCCGTCTAGGCCCCACCTAAACGTTATGCATTCATGAAGCGTCCAACTCCCGCCTAATATATTATAACAATTTCTGAGTTCTCGGCCCCGCCTAAGTCCGTTTAGACCCCGCCTAGGCGCTAGGCCCTGCTGCGACCGCCTAGCACTCTTTAGAACTTTGTTTCAAAAATAGAAATGGAATTTCATCAATAATTCCGATAGGCAGCCATATATTCAGAGTAATTATATGTCACCTCGCTGTTCAAACCAAACATGTGAAATACAAAAGACTTAAGGACCCATCAGAGATACTCTCTCAAAGATTTTAATAAACAAAAATAAAAATAAAAAAATGAATGCCCTATTTTCTAAGAGCTAAAAATTACAAGGCAAATTAAACAGCCAAGTGTTGAGTGTTACATATGGTACATATATGCCTCTTCTGGACTCCAAGTTTCATCGCCAAGTCTTGTAAACAGCACTTTGGCTCTGAAGAACAAAAGTTTGAATGGAACCATAACTCCACCAACCAGGCACTTATCAACGCTCCAACTCTCTTCTTCCCTCAACAGATTATCCATCCTGCGCGGACAGAAATCAGAAGAAACTTTTATGTTATGTTCATTTCACGTAAGCAAATTGCAAGTATATACTCCATTGATCTTCTCATTTGTCATTTCTCATTGTCTCAAAAAGTTCCTCTTATTTCTATAATCTAGGCTTAGAAGTGCATAAGACAACACATGGCTAATGAAGCAAGTGTTCGCATTCTTAAAAAGTTTGAATAGTCAAATGTGAAGATTATTTTGAGACGGAGGGAGATAATAAGTTTGGGGAGCAATGTGAATGTATTAATATGAATCTGATGGCTCCCACACAGTGGGAACAAGTGAGCTAGGAATAACTAATATTCCCGCTTTTAAAAAATAAATAAATAAATAATACCAGAATTAACATGAAAACAAATAAAAAGAAAAAACATACAATGCAGCTTATCTTATTGGCTAGGCTCCACAAGGACATATAGTGGTATCCCATTCAGCCTGCAGTTACCCTGTAGATGAATCAATAAATCAGTGTCCAGATGATTAGCTAAACTTTAGAAATCACATATAGCTATTATAGTGAATGAATCAGTCATTTAAGCATCATATAACAGTTGATCAGTTCCAGGAAAAGAGTCCGGTACAAGGAAAATGCATTCACCAAGCAAATATATTTGACAGAGGAGTTAATTTTAGTCTATTTCCTGGATTAGGTAGAGAGATTGAATTTGTGTTTGTCACCTCGCCATGCATATCAGGACCCCGTAAATTTACTTCACACACCTGGCTTTCTTCACAGTGAAATCAGTTCATCCTGGTTATCAGCCATCAACCAGCAACGGAATAGTCGAAAACACACAGAAAATATTGTACTCCCTCCATCCCATAATAAATGTCGCATTTTCCTAATTAGTATGTCCCTTATAAGTGCCACATTATGGGACGGAGGGAAAATCTCATAGATCTTTGCAAAAAGAATTTAAAAGCATGTCACAATCAGGTTAACAATGATACGCAAATACCTTAAAGAGAACACAATATTTTAGTGAAACAATTAGCAGGAAGTGACAACCTAATATTTCTCGTAACTTTCAAGTGAAAACTCGTATATTCAATAATTCAGTCATGAAATGTTGCTATATAAATTAACATATTACACTTTTTTGCTTCCAATTACTCAAGTATGATGCATTTTGTGTTGGGTGCGAGGGTGTGTGTGTGTAGTATTAGTAACATCTGCATTCAATAACTAGTAGGCTCATAAATACTGTCAGAAGAATAAGAAGACATTAAACATTGATGTAGAGTAAATATTCTTAGTTCTGATACAAGGCATGCTATAAAAAAAAATTAAACAAAACAGATGATTAGAAGGACCTATGATGGGTTTTTTTCTTTTTTTTTTTTTGGAAAAGGAGCGAGCCTACATATAAAAGATAGACAAATTACCTTGACCTCTGGCAATCCAATCACACACGCACACTCAATGACTTCAGCTCCCACACGTTCTAGAAAACGAACATTTTAAATTAGCTATTTGCCATGAGGCTAAGATACATGGAGCAAATATAATGAAATGGAATGATGAGCATTAAAAGCATCTCCAAAGGTTTACCTAAGAGCCTTATGGCTGCAGAGAGTGTCCCCCCAGTAGCCACTAAATCATCAACAACAACTACACTTTCCCCTGGCTGAACAGCTCCAACATGCATCTCTAAACAATCAGTTCCATACTCAAGCACATATGGTTCTGAGATAACCTCACCTGCAAAAATTATAGTACCAAGTTCAAAGTTAATGGGAGAAAAAATAGTAAGGACGCATTAACAGTGGCAGGAAAACTGAAACTGATTTGGCATTAATAAAGCAAACAAACTAAAAGTTATTCACTCCACAAAATAGGTAATTTATGACAGCTTTATCAGCATCAGATATTGATTGGAGAATATCCCAATTTTTAGAAAAATTAATCTAGACCACGTAAAGTTGAGCACAGATAATACCTGGAAGCTTTCTTGGTTTACGCAGAGGAACAAATTTTGCACCAATGGCCAATGCAATTGAAGGACCAAACATAAATCCCCTAGCTTCAACTCCTACAATAAATTTCACATTGAATACGGAACCATTGTGCAAGCTACAAGAAATCAAAGATTCAAGCACCACAGTTCCATATGAGAGTAATGTATGCTCGAGTAAGACATCTAATTTTGTTATCAATACAGATCTTCTTAACCCCAAGCAATCTTTGTTCGCTTGAATGAAGTTAAGTGACTATCACATCTATTCATTCACAGAGCCCTTTAACTATAAAGAAAGGTCAGAAATAGTAAGTTACAAAAAAAAACAGTTTTTGTACATAACTAACAGAAGCCTTTAACTATAAAGAAAGGTACACAATAGCAAGTTATAAAAACCTGTTTATGTACATAACCCCTAGAGTAGTAAAGCTATCTGCAACTAACAAAACTGATGAGAAGCCAAAACAGCTCTTCCGAAAATTCAAAACTACTCATCTTTGCACAGTGGCTTTATAATCATTGTTCATCTATAATTCATCCTAACCATATCTCCATTTCCATCTCTCATTGATTTACAACGGCTTTCTACAAGTTTCAATCATAAATAATTGAGTATGCTTTGCTAGTACTCCCTCCATCTCAGAGTATATGTCCACCTTTCCTTTTTAATTCGTCCCAGAGTATATGTTCACTTCCAATAACGGCAAAGAATCTTTCCTATTCCTCCCACTCATTATCTCTCCTACTTTACTTTTATACTCACAACACCAATCAACTTACTAATCCCTCCTACTCATTCTCTCTCCTACTATACTTTTATACTCACAACACTTAAATCACATTCACCATTTCTTAATCTCCGTGTAAATGAGAGGGTGGACATATACTCTGGGACGGATGGAGTAGCTTTTTACCTAAAGGATATAAAAACATGTTACTTTCAAACAGTGAGAATGCCTCAGATACTTGTAGCTCATGCCGATCAACATAGACCCAACAAAAAGATTCAACCATTAAAAACTAGAATTGGCTCCACCAGTTTTTATGTTTTAATTAACTCGGAACTGTGATGATGGAGATTGATGACTCTGATTCTTGATTCCATTATTATTTTGTTTCTTATAGTAACCGCAAATCAAAATTAGTCCAGCGCCTACACATACCAAGACTCTACAAATATTCTTGTATCCGTTTTCCGGTGTAATCAATTCAGACAAAAACATCACTAGTTGTCAGTTTCTCTGAAGAGAGGACTGCTCATTTAAAATTTATTCTGAGAATTGACTACATTTACCATTAATTTTAAACTATAATGGTCTGAATAAAATAAACTTGTTGATCCTCGTAATGATACTATAACTTGTCCCACAGAAACAAGACAAAGAAAAACAGAGCGCTTTGCTTTGTATGTTTTCCGTAAAAGAGAGAAACCAAGGTAGTTTAATGTGTTTAGAAAGAAAACAAATACCAGCAGTCTAGCAGAAACGATTTTAAATATTAATTCAAAACTCAAGTCAACTTAGGGACCTAGTAAGGATAAAAGCACTACCCCAAATCAAATTATGTTAGCAAAGAGACAAATGATCTCAAATTATTGAAATAAATAGAAAATCATTTACATCAATAAAAAAACTGGTTTAGGGAAGTGAGGGAGCTGAAATGCAACTTCATCAAAGCATAATTAATACTCCTAATTTAGCTTTGAAATTAAGCATAACAGAGGATAATTCTCTTGAAATTGGATAGGAGAAACAGCTGGAACATCCATTTCTTACAATATAGTATGTGACCGGAGAGGGAGGCAGAGAGAGAGAGAGAGAGAAGGATGAGAGGGATACCAGCAACCACAGAGATTTTCCGGTCCTTGTAGCGATCAACAAAAATGTCAACAGTGTACTTGAAAGCCTTGTGATCCAACAAGAGCGTCGTAATATCTTGAAACATAATTCCTAATGAATTTTCACACAGAAAGAAGCAGCATATAAGTTGTTCGACGAAATTCCCCAAAAAAACAAGAAAAAGACGGAAGAAAGCAAATACTAAGTGATTTGGAACCTGGTTTAGGGAAGTGAGGGACGACTCTAATGGCGTCAGAAATGGCCTTCAATCTTGGGTCTCCCCTTAATCCATTCTCTTCTGCAAACATTTTCTTTCTTTCACTCTTTTTTTTACCAAAAAATAATATAAAATCCCAAAACAGCTACTACTACTTCTTTCTTTCCCGTGTGTTCAAGCAAGAAGAGGGCTGGAATTGAGGGTTGTGTGTGTTTTGGAAAGTAGAAGTGTGTATCTTCCTTGGCAAAAGTGAGAAGCCACTGATGAATATCCTAGGATGAATAGGCAGAGGCTGTAGCTTCTCAGTGCCTACTTGTTTTATTTATACACCTCCCCCTCATGGCCTCATCTCTTTTTTCTTTTTTCATTTTCTTTTTTCAGCTTTGAAACTAGGATAAAATTTGAAGTTTTGTTATAAAATTAATTGTCAATTAAGAAAAGTAGCGCAAGTTTTTATATGCTAAGACTACCCACAATGGGTGTATGAATAGGTGTATGAAAGTTGGGGGAGGGGTATGAAACTATTGTGGGGGTGGTATGAAAGTTGGTGTATGAAATGTGTGTATGAAAAATTTCATACGGGTTGAATTTTGGGGAGAGCCTGCGTCAGATTCCACGTGGCGAGCCCCAATTGGACCGCAAAAGGCGCGTGCGCCACACGGCCCGACAGGGCGCGTGTGGCCGCGGCCGGCGGCTTTTTTTTTATGTTGTTTTTTTGTTTTCCGACACGTGTAAGCACACCATTGGTCCGCTGGATTTTTTGATTTTATTTTTTAACTCAATTATTTGAGCTGAATTATCACCTAGTAATTTTTTTTATTTTATTTTTTTTTCGCCAAAATTCAGCATTTTTTTTCCCTATAAAATTATGCAAGTTTCATTAGATTTGGACACCAAAAAAAAAAACTATCTTTTCTCAATTTTCCTTCTCCATTTTAGCCTACATTTAAAAAAAATCATCATCTTTTGAGTGAAATGGATCCCAATAATAATCCTTTCAACACTCAAAATTCCCAAAATTTTTCACCATTCAACTACAATCCTAATGATTTAATAATTTTATTGTCTTTCATTAATTATGTCGCGAGCTAAGTGTATTGTAACTTTTCTTATTTTGAATAATAATTATCGTCATTTATCTAATTATTTAATTGCCAAAAAGAATTAATTTAGTGTAAAATATTATTTTAATTATAAATAATAATAATAATTATTATTTTTTACTAATCATAAAAATAAAGAATATATAAAAAAATAAAAATAATATATAGTAGTGGGGTATAGAATGATGAGTGGGAGGGAGATGAATTTTTTTTTCCAACTAACCATTGTAGGGGGGGTGTATGAAAGGGGTGTATGAAAGATGAGGTGGATAGGATAAAGTGTTAAAAGTGGGTGTTGAATTTTTTTTGGTGTATGAAACCATTGCTCATAGTCTAACAATATACTCCATCAGTCCTATAGTATATCCGAAGCTTCGCTATTTTGGTGGGGGCACATATTAAAAACATGATAATTGTAACAAGGGTTGTAAGACCATCACAAGGGTTTCAACATCCATTTCCATTCAGCACTCACTTTAACACTTCACATCATTTTCTCTCTCTTCCACTTAATATTTCAACTATCATTCAACTTTTACACCCTACAATGGTTTGTTTAATTAAAATTCAACACTCTTCCAACTCATCATCCTATACCCCACCATTTTTATTTTATTTTAAATTCTTTATTTTTATGAGTAAAGTAATTATTATTATTATTATTATTATTATTTATAATTAAAAAAATAATTCACACTTGGTTATTATTGGGATCCATTTCACTAATTATAGAGATTTTTATTTATTTTTTTTATGAATTTTGGTGTAAAAAAAAGTAATTTATTGTAAAATAATTGAGCTCAAATAATTGGGATGAGAATATATCCGGAATTATCAAAAACCAATCCATGGCTGCCAAGTGTCCCAATCAGGAAAAAGAAAAAAAAATGACTTCTGGCTCACACGCGCCTTGGTCGGGGCGCGCCTTGTTGGCCCAATCACAATGCGCATGTCTCAAAATCCGGCCCCTCTCTTTGTTTCCACATGTTGAATACCCTCCCCTTTTCAACACCCCTCCAACAACCATTGTAGCCATTCAACACCCTTCTCTAATCCTCCATTCAACACCCATTTTCAACACAATTGTAGATGGTCTAAGAGGAAATAAGTTAGTGGATATTACAAGTGAGATCTACAATTTAAATGTGTGTGGAGGGAAAGTCAGTGGATATGACAATTTGGGGCTCACAATTTAAGTACTTCCTCCGTCTCAAACTTATTGTTACTTATGTCCATCTCCACTCACTCACAATACTTATTTTTTCAACCTACTCCCTCCGTCCATTTTAAATTTACAAAAATGAGTTTGGACACAAAAACTAAGAAAATGATTAAAAATGTGATGTGTATATAGTTGAGTGAGGGTGATAAAGTGAGATAGAGAATAGTAATTGGATAGTTGTTGTGATTATAACAAATAGGTCCAACTATTTAAAAAAAATCTCTTCACTTTCTTTCTCTTTCTCACCTACAACAACTATACATTTACTATTTTCAACCATATTTTATTTCTCATTCCCACTCAAAACACCAACTTTTCTAGTATTATCTTCTCTTAATTCTCGTTCCATAAATTCTATAAAAAGATTGTTTTAGTGCAAAGGGAGTATATTAAATTTATTGACAAAACTTTTAAATGAATTTTGCTAAAAAAAAAAAGGAAATTAACAAATTTTTATATGATAAACTGAAAAGTGAAAAGGTAATAAGTACTCCCTCCGTCTAAAATGCTTGTGATTATGGGTGGAAATGGTTCGGCGTAGCTCGGTTTGGGGTAATTTAGGAGCCAAACCGCTATACATCGGTTTGGAGAAATCCCAAACCAAGCTGAACCACAAAATATTCCAAGCCGAGCTGAGCTAAACCATCACGGTTCGGCTCGGCTCGGTTTGAACCACGGTCTGATTTCGCAGTTTAAACCGTGGCTTAAATGGGATGAGATTCTTTGTTTGGAGAAGCCATAGAAAAAGTAGCAATCTGGACTTTTGCAGGTGCTACAACTTAATGAGTCTTAACAAAGAGCTATCTTGTTGATACTTAATCTGTTTGTTTTATTTCAGTCATGCTTATACATACCAAGAAGAGTAAAATAACAATTCATAGTGAGGATCTTACTTATTTGTAGTATTCATCCCTTATGTGAAGCCGTTATTGGTGGAGCTTACCCCTGCTGGGGTAGGCTCAAAGTCCTAGCAAGGTCTCAGAATCAAGTAATAAAAATGAGAGTAAGCTGTGCTTTTTTCCCGATTAGAAGCCGATAGACGGTCGCTATATTTCGCGTAATATTCCATGGTTCAACTCAACGGTTTAGCTCCACGGTTCGGCTCGTGGTTCAGCTCGAAACGGTTCGGCTGGTTCGGCTTGAAGGGTCAGACCGTGAGCCGAACCGAACCGTGTGGTTTATCAATTTTCGAAACCGAGCTAAACCGCACGGTTTGGCTCAGATCGGTTCCGAACCGCGGTTTGAGCCGAACCATTCCCCCCTACTTCTGATTTTAAAAGAAATTGTTTTATCTTAAAATATTTGCAGAATTTAATTTTTTATTAACTTTTGACACATGTTACTTTAATTACTTGTATTTATGAATAAATAATTATTATTATAAAATCATTTAATTTATGTATTTAATATTTAAAACACTAAAAAAACAGTTAAATACTTCCTCTGTCTCATTTTAAACATCAAAAATTGCCATTTTGGTCGTCTCATTTTAAACTTCAAAGTTTAAAAAAGAAAGTTTTTAACATTTCTTTATTTGTGGACCTCACATATCATACTCACAATAATTACATTTTTCTAAAAATTTTTGAACTCATATGTTTTTGAATTACATATAAAATGGGACTGAGAAAGAGTATGTCCTTTTTTTGAATCGAAAGGAGAGAGTAGTAGTGCTCAAATTCAAAACCCGGAGATTAAATTTCGAAAAGATGAATGTGATGGTATACGAAATGGACAAGAAGGTGGTAAATGACAATTGGGTAAAATGACGAAAAAATACGGCTACTGATTGGGCAGGAAGCAGAAAGATAAAGAGAATCCAGTGGCAGGCGATCCAGTGGTTCCTCACAAGTCACACCTAAAGTTAATGACGTGGCAATGTCTCGTCAAATTTATGTAACAAAGATTTTGAAAGAATACCCGAAAGATTTTATTTGGTGGGCCCCACATCAACCCTTTCGCAGAAACGAATGGTCAAGATCAGGTGTTTCGATACGGGGGTTTGAGCTGTGTTTGCGTGATGTTTTCAAGTAAAGCTAGCTAGTAGTAGTAGTAGTACTAGTACTAATACGCATTGAGGATGCACCATAAATGCGGTGTACCGCAATTACTATGTAGGGTGGGCGTAGCACACCAAAATTATCCCAACATGGCAAGTGGGGTCCCATGTTTGTTTCATCTTAAATGCCACCAAATCTACTGCTAGATCTCATTGTTTATGTCACGGAATATTACACCCCTCCAATTTGAAATGACTTACCATCTCAAAAATATCGTGGCTAAGATGATTTAAAAGAGTGACAAATTAATACTTCCTTCTCCTCATATTAGATTATAGGTTCCTCTTCTCATTTACATAATCATTTACATGATGATTAAAAAATAGTGAGAGTGACGTAAGTATTGTACGTATAAAAATATAGTAGGAGATAATGAGTGAGAGAAAATAATAATTTCATATGTGTTGTGAGTATAAAAATAACTAAAATATAGAGAGAATGAGTAAGAGGAATTGAAAAGATCTTTTGCCATTTTTTGAAATTGACATATACTCTCTCCGTCCCAGCTCACTTGACACTTATTTTCATAATTTCTATAATTTTGTCCATTTTGTCCCAGCTGACTTGACAATTCCCAAAATAGCATATTTTCTATAATTTTATATTCACTCTACCGCACCACTCATGCTCTCTTTTCATTTTCCACCACTCAATTTATTCCAACACTACTATTTACCAACTCATTCACTCTCTTCATTTTCTACCATAAATTTTCCTTGTTTTATTCATTCTCCTTAATTAGTGTGCCCACCTCATGAGTGTCAAGTGAGGTGAGACGGAGGGAGTAGTACTACATATACTCTGAAACAGGTGGAGTATTTTAAATATGTGAATAATTGAATATGGTAAGTGGATAATTGAATAGAAAATTATACAAAAGTAAACATTTTGTAAAAGTAAAATTTACCGATACTAAAAAAAGAATTAGTGTAATTTATTTTGGGACAAAGAGTAGAGTGCAAAAATTAGTACTCACGCTGTCCTACAATAATTGTATTCGTTTTTTTGCTATGATAGTACGAAATAAATTTGAGCACTAAATTTAAGTCAACTTAATTATATAAAGGAAAATTTAAAAATAATTATTGACAGTGTTTATATATTGGTGCAATAACAAGTTCTATATTTTTATTATGATAAATAAATCAATTTAAATTTAGAGCTCAACGTTCCATTGTACTGGCGTGCAAAAAACAACGATATTTGTTCCGGGAACGTAGGGAGTACAAAGCAATTACATTGTTGATAGTACATTATATGCTATGAATATGAAAAATAAGAACAGGCAAAAATGTGAGGTAGGTAATAATAAGTGTGATCCTACCGAAAAATTCTGGGTCGACTAGCTCCCAATGTTGTCAAAGAGTCAAAGGATATTCGTTACTTGTCCTTTGTACCAGTGATCTAATTTGGGTGCCAGAGGTGGTTGATTCATTTGCAAGTTGCCTTAAATCTCACGTTAGTTCGACTTTCGGGGAAACTTATACAAGAAATTGGACCTAAATCCAATTCATATCATTTCAGCGACTAGCTCTTCGAGACAAATGAAATTCAACTTCATGTCGGCACATACTGCCTGACTTGTAGTAAGAGGTGAAATCTTCGCCTAATGCCAACTGTTTCTATCAGGTAAGCTATTCCCTTATGGGGATGTCAAGTCTTGAACGTCTATGATTGAGTCTAGAGGCGACTTGATCCACAACTCAGGACACCTTTCATGCAACTTGTACCATATGCAGAGTTGGGCTCATCTTATAACAACTAGGAGGCGACGTAGGCTACTTGGCAAGTTG
The DNA here is from genome assembly GCA_026119855.1 of Campanula takesimana. Taxonomy (NCBI): domain Eukaryota; kingdom Viridiplantae; phylum Streptophyta; class Magnoliopsida; order Asterales; family Campanulaceae; genus Campanula; species Campanula takesimana. The sequence continues at coordinate 401,031 of JAOWBW010000017.1, read as the reverse complement.
GGCTTTAGTATGAATCAGGCCGCTTTATTTATCATAAGTTCGAGTCTGCAAGTCACATTTGAATTTGGCTACATCAAAGTGAATTGTTGCTATGAGTAGGTAAGCGAAACTTATCGAATACGTAACCTTTGGCATGGGATGGAGGGAGTACGCACTTAGGTATTAGTAGTCATTCTTACCGACGTTTTTGTAACTAACAAACACTTGTTTTAAAACGGGTAGTAGAATTTTTGAATATAACCGAACCGTGAGTTAAAATATGCAGTGTCATGCTTTTTTAATAACTAGCAAGCGCGCATGTCCACTTTAAATGTAGTGCTAAAGTTACAAAGTAACAGTCATTCATACTGATGTTTATAAACACAAATAGTGACACTTTTCTAACTATCAGTGCTGCTGTTAGAAAGTGTCAAACTTATTTACTGATATTTATAAACATCTAAACTGACACTTTTTATAAGTGTCAATGGCAGGGTAAAAAGTGTCACTCGTTTATACCTGCATTTATAATATTAAAACTGGGAGCATTAGATAAGTGCAAGTAGTAGTGTTGATGTGTGACTATGCATATGTTAATAGAGTGTCAGCGTTAGTGTTATATATTGCTAGTTGTGTGTTAATAGCCCCAATGTGTTCAATAAGTTTTACGTATTTACAAAATTATTGTCAACGCATGTGTTTTAAAACAAATGTGAATTATTTACAAAAATGGCTATTTATTTTAAAACAACTTCCAATTTTTATAAGAATAACACCGCACTTTTAAAAAAATGTGTTTTCTAATATTCTAATAAATTCGTGTTTCTCAGTGATTGGATTTATTCAGAATTTCCAAAGATAAAATAATTCGGCTGTTTCATACTTTCTACGTTCTGAAACAAACTTTTTATGAAGTTTTTAAATTGTGAATTAATGAAAATTGTTGAAAAAATAGTTGGTATGGTTGAGAAGAAGAGAGAAAGTTTTTTTTTTTTTTTTTTTTTGTATTTTTGTAAATGAGAGTTTTTAATGAAACACTTAAAAATAATAAATAAAAAATAGTTTGAAGATGGAAGAAGTAATTATTAAATTATTAAAGACAGCAAACTGAAAAGACATTGAGTAAAATGAATTAAACTTACTCCCTCCGTCTCATTTGAAGCTTCATCTTTTATCCAAATGGGTGTTCCGTTAAGAGCTTTATTGTAATGCCTCATCCCACATCGGAAAGATATGGGCTTTGATTGTGATATATAAGCCTCCACTATACTACCATTGAGCACCAATAACATCAATGGACTTTTGGGTGGCCCTGTGTAAGCCAAGTGGACCCAGATCTTTGTGTTCAGTGGGCCAGTTTGTGGTGCTTATGTAGTGGGTCGGGCTTGCGGGCTCGGGTCGTTACAAATGGTATCAGAGCGGACTCCCGACCGTAAGGCTTGCGAGCTCGCCTGGGAGGACGATCTGGGTATTGTTTGGGCCTTGCCGGGGACGGCAAGAATTTAAGTGGGGGTGTTTGTAATGCCCCATCCCACATCAGAAAGATATGAGCTTTGATTGTGATATATAAGCCTCCACTATACTACCATTGAGCACCAATAACATCCATGGACTTTTGGGTGGGCATGTGGTAAGCCAAATGGACCCAGTTATTTGTGTTCAGTGGGCCAGTTTGTGGTGCTTATGTAGCGGGTCGGGCTTGCGGGCTCGGATCGTTACATTTATCCTTTCTTAAAATGGTAAAAATATAGGCCACACTTGTCATACCCACTCACTTATTCATCTCACATACTCCCTCCGTCCCACACGAATTAAGATTTTTGAGTTGGGCACGAGGGTTAAAAAAAAAGTGTTATTGGAGTAAGTGTTGTGAGTATGAAAAGTGAAATTTGATAGAGAAAGTGGGGTAGAGAATAATGAGTGAAAAGTTGTTGTGAGTGTGAATGTGGGTCCCTTTGAAAAAAAAAAACACTTCCATTTTTGGGTTGTCCTAATTCGATTGGGACACCCAAAATAGAAATTTATCTTAATTCGAGTGGGACGGAGGAAGTACTTAAATTATGTGGCTCATTTGTCATACTCACTAACTTTACCCTCTCACATACTCCGTCCGTCCCACCTCACTTGAGATTTATTTCCATTTTGGTCCGTCCCACTTCACTTGAGACTCCCAAAATTTTAATAATTTTATAATTTTATATACAATCTACCCCACCAACTCATTCTCTCTCTTCATTTTCCACCACACAATTCATTCAACCAACCTACTTTTAACCCCACTCATTATCTATCTTCATTTTCTACCACACATTTTCCTTATTTTAATATTTTTTCTTAGTTATTGTGCCCACCTCTTAGGTCGGCCCCACTTGTCATTCCTACTACTCCCTCCGTCCTAAAATACTTGTAGTTTGAGGGGTTGAAGTTTGTCCCAAAATATTTGTAGTTTTGTTTTAATCTATACATCTTTGACATTGTTTGTCAAATATACCCTTATTTATGATGGTAGTTGTCATTGTAAAAACTTTTAATTCTCTTGGTATTTGAAATGTTTCAAGGATAATTTAGTGCATTAGACATGCATTGATTGTTTTTCTTAATTTGTGTTAAAATTCTAAAATTACAAGTATTTTGGGATGGAGGGAGTAACTTTTTCCCTCTCACAACCCTTCTTACACACATCGCTATCTTAATTTATGTGTCATCACCAAAATGGTGAAGCTTCAGAGTCCAAATATTCTGTGCCGCATTGTGTACCACTTCATGTGCCACAAGTGATCTAATGGCTCACAGTTATTGAGATTGGTATTATAATACTCCCTCCGTCCCGGCCTAAGGTTCTTAGTTTGACTTTACACGGAGATTAAGAAAAGTAAATGTTGTGAGTATGAAAAAGTAAGTAAGAGAAAGTATTAGAGATAAAGTGTGTAGAGAGTTTTTGTTGTGAGAATGACAAGTGGGTCTCATGGTTCATTTTAGGTAATAAAGCAACTAAGAACCTTAGGCTGGGACAGACCAAAAAGGAAAGTAAGAACCTTAAGCTGGGACGGAGGGAGTAATATTTTGCAAAATGTGAACGATTGGATTGCAAATGATGCATGGAATGACACACAAAAATAGCACAAAAGATCTCGACTCAAAGCTTCAAATTCAAATAAGACGGAGTGAGTATTTAAAACCAATGGCAGAAGATAACGTCAACAAGATTCGTTGATCTGTTTGGATAAACATAAGTTTGTCAATCTTTTGGATAATCTCTATCTTTAGCTTTGTACGAGGTTTGACCAGGTCATGTCCCGTTTAATACTCCTTCCTTGCGTTACATCTGATCTTACTACTCCCTTTCTTTTTTGGTTTTCTTTTTGACATGTCTTATTTTAAGGTTTTTAATAAGCGTGTCTAAAAACTTTAAATCGGCACGAAAAGTGTATTTTTATTTTGGATGTCTCATACTTATTGTTACTTACTTAAAGTTTTCATTTTTCTAAATCATATCCACTCACAACAACTATCTACTAACTTATTGCTCTCTTTCTACTCACTCACAATACTTAATCGGACAATGATACACATAGTGAAAACTCAAAGGGAAAACTCATAGTGAAACACTATAATCCGTTGGATGAGTTTTTAGCAGTGGGGTCCACAAAGATTTATTACAATCTAACGGATTACAGAGTTTCGCTATGAGTTTTCCCTTTGAGTTTTCACTATACATATCATTATCCTACTTAATTTTCCAACATATTTTTTTAAGCAACATACACTCTCATTTAGTGAAGTAAGTATAAGACGAAGGGGGTATAATTTAAAAACTTTAATTTTCGTGCCTTATTTATGTTTAAAAACTTCAAAGAGGAATTCATATTAACAGGTCTCACATATAATAATCACACTAACTAATTATTTTACATTCTTTTTTTTTTACTCACTTTTTCATACTCAAAACACTTTAATACAATTTATATACTCAGTCCGTTCCAAAGAAGTTGTAACGTTTTGTCATTTAAGGTATTTCACAAAAGTTGCAACAATTCAAAAATTGAAACTTTTTATTACTTTTATAATGCTTCACTCATTCTCTCTCTTCTTCCCAACTACTCATTATTCTCCAGTCATTCTCTTTCCACCCCTACTAATTATCTCTCTTCCTCTCTACCTTTCATTCTTAATACTCCCCATTTGAAGCTTCACCATATTGGTGATGACACAAAATTTTAGAAAAGTGATGAGTGTAAGAAGAGTTGTGAGAGAGAAAAAGTTAGTGGGTATGACAAGTAGGCATATAATTTAAATATGTCAGAGAGTAAAGTTAGTGGGTATGACAAGTGGGCCCCATAATTAAAGTATGTGAGAGGAAGAAGTGAGCGAGTATGACAAGTAGAGCCTACATTTGTTACCAGTTTAAAAAAGGATAAAGCTTTCAACGGGACACCCATTTGGGTAAAAGGTGAAGTTTCAAATGGGACGGAGGGAGTTTAATATTGTATCCTTAATTTTTTAACTCCAAAGTAAATGTTTCTGACTTTTCTGAACGGAGAGAGTATATATTTTTCACTAAAATCAATCTTTTTTGAATTATACGTATGTTTTTAAGAAAATTAATATGAAAGGGACGGATTATTTGTCACGGGTAGAGTATCAACCTACACTCAAGGAACTTTTAGTCACTCCTACTTACCAAATCTTTTGAAAAGACGATACACTATCACGTGCAAATCTTAATTATGAGAATCTTTGCCATAAAGTTACACTCTCTTAAGAATGTTTACGAGTTCTAAAGAAATATTAGTAATCGATAATGATCACTCTCTTTAATAAAACTATTACTTTCTCTGTCTCAGATTATATATCCACATTTATACATACACTCACACTCAAGCAATGAAAAAAATAACTTTTTTTTTCTAAGTCATAACTTTTACGGGAAATATGACAATTTTGCCCATGTACTTATAGTTAGGACGCAGATATGCCCCCCAAGTCCATTTTCCGCAAATATGCCCTTGTTTAATTCTAAAAATAGGGGAAATTGGGACATCGTTAAGTTTTTGTTCAAAGCTTAACGAAAACGTGGACTAGGATGGGTTTTTGGTCATTTTACCCCTCCACGTCGTTTAATTTTGCCAAATAGGCATGCTGATTCACCCAATTGATACTACGTTGTTTCACCCTTCACTCCAAAGATATAATTTCTGCGTATAAATTAGGGCTAGTGTCGGCGTTGTAAATTTAGGGCGAAGTTGGAGATAGCTGCGACAAAATCGATGGTATTAAGAACTGAAATCATTTGGGAATCACAAGAAGAGTTCAATCTTCGATTGAGTAGTGGATGAATGAAAGAATGCTATTGTCGTATCAGGGCACCCATGTGGACTTCGTGGACCGATGACAACCCAGGAAGAGGGTTTCTAGGATGCCCATTTTATGAGGTAAAATTAAATTTTTAATCTTGAAAGCTCGAAATGATTGTTAAACTAGGTTAAAAGTTCAATTATTTAGTGTGTTGATTGTTCTATTGCTCTAGGATAAAAAAAAATCATGCAAGTACTTCGAGTGGATTGATCCAGATTTTAACGAAAGGTACAAAAAGATTATTGTCTCAATGAGGTCGGAGATGAAGTTGTTGAAGAAGGAACAAGCATGGTTCAATCATCAGGAAGAAAGAATGATGAAAAAGAATGCAAAACTTAAAGGGAAGCTAAATGAGTGGAGTTGGATATTTCAATGGCAACACACAGTGAAACAAATTTGCTTTCAAAAGCCAAAGACAGAGCGGAAATTGAAGATTGAGCTCAGGAAGAGATCGCTAAGGAGATTTGGTTTTGGTTGGCAACTTTGCTTCTTGTGCAATCACAATTGGTGTAGTTATAGGAAATATGAAACTGAACCCTCTGTATACTTCAAAATTATTGCCATAAATCTTGTTGTAGTAATTGAGTGTTTGAAACATTCTGCTTATGGTTTTTGTTTGTTTTGGATTGTTGAATGGTTTGTTGATGTAATGACGTTATTAATCAATCAAGTTATGGTGAGAATGTGAGTATTTCTTTATTGAAGTGTGATGTTTTGTTTTGTTTGATAAAACTATGGTTTGAGAATCAGCATGCCTATTTGGCAAAATTAAACGACGTGGAGGGGTGAAATGACCAAAAACTCATCCTAGTCAGCGTTTCCGTTAAGTTTTGAAAAACAAAAACTTAACGATGTCCTAATTTCCCCTATTTTTAGAATTAAACAAGGGCATATTTGCGGTAAATTGATTTTGGGGGCATATCTGCGTCCTAACTATAAGTACAGGGGAAAAATCATCATATTTCCCTAACTTTTACAAGACTTTCTTTTCTTGTGCGCGTGTGTGTAACAGATATACTAAGAGTGCTTTTAAATGATTTTTTATTTTTATTTTTAGAAAAATATCTTAAAACGTTCCTTTTAAACGATTTTAGTAGAATGTATTTGTAAACATTTTTAATAAAATAAGGATGGAAGAAGTGTAGGCCTTGATTTTTTTTTATTATTATTTAACACTAATTTGTTAAACCTATCGTTGAAAGTTTTTTTCTTTTAAAAAAAGGATCTTTAAACTACAAAACAAAACGAATTGCTTTCTCTTTTTAGTTTTGTGAAATTAAAGTAGAAGAACTTTAGGAAGTGTTATCCAGCAACTTATGATTGGAAAAAGGGCCCGCGAAGAAAATATTGGCACTGTTCATATGCACGCCTGGTGTAGTGTCCCCCAATAATTATCACCCGATTATTGCACCCTTCTCTAGGATTAGGAATAGAGTGATTGAACAGTTCGTTTGTTTGCTACTCCCCGTCCGGAACAAGTTATTAGTTTGACTTTACACGAAAATTTAAAAAAATAAATATTATGAGTATAAAAGAATAGTAAGTAGGAGAGATAAAGTGGGTAAGGAGTTTTTGTTATGAGAATGATAAATGGGCCCTATGGTCCATTTTAGGTAATAAAGCAACTAAGAAACTTAGTCTGGAACAAACCAAAAAAGAAAGTAAGAACCTTAGTTTAGTCTGGACCGGGACAGAGGGAGAAAGGCTATTATCACTAGTACACATTATACTAATTCACAACATAACTTTAATTTTAGAGAAATTAACAAGTGTGTGGATAGTATTTACAGCAGTGTATAATTTTGTCAGGATAATTAAATCAACTTAAATTTACTGTTCTAATTTTTTTCGTACTAAACTAAAAAAAAAATGCGACATTTACTTCGAGAGGGAGGAAATATCAATATTTAGTTTATGAATTTTATCACATCAGTACCGTAGCTCTACCGTCTTCAATCTAAACCATAAGAGGGGGAGTAAAATTTATCCAAACTTCAAGGGTGAGCACCGAAATTAACCTTGTCAGTAACTAACAATTATCATGCATGATCACTTAGTTACTCTTTTTTGGCATTCATTTCTTATATCTTTATTTTAGATTTTGGCAATTTAAAAGAATATCAAATGAGTGACCAGCAATAAACTTTTAAGATACTTCCACTTTTTAATTGTTAATTTAATTTAATTGAAATATAATTTCATAATCAGGTTGATAGTGGTGCCTTTATAGCAAGTTTTAAAATTTTACTGAGTAATCATAATTATTTTCTCTAATTTTTTGCTTAAAATTAAATCAAATTAATCATTTAAAAATTATCATCACGGGAAGGGTGAAAACTATTTATTCTCTCATCAAGACCCGTTTCATACGTGTAACACTCTCACAAGAGATTTTTGCTAAAATGTTCTCATCCATGAAAACATATTTGTGTGTTCTCATGTAAATTTTTGTCAGATTCTTTTGACATAAAGGAGTCTTATTAAAGCTTCTGAGACAATTAAGCTTGTTGTCCCGGATGAAAATTTGTTATTATCGCGTGTAGGTACTCAAAAAAAAATCATTTGTCAAGATTAAAGCTTTTCAAGAGACTTACAGTATCCAATACTCCCTCTGTCCCAGCACAAATAATACTTATTTGCCTCTTAGGCCGTCCCAGAACAATTGAGACTGCCCAAAATAGAAATATTTTAATATATTTATATTCAATCAACCCCACCATTTAACCCCACTAATTCTCTCTCTTCATTTTCCACCACTCATTATATTCAACGAACACTACTATTTACCCCACTCATTTTTTCTCTTCATTTTCACCACACATTCACTACTTTCTTTTAATTATTGTGCCCACTACTCTAGTCTACTTATGCTAGGACACGGAGGGAGCACTTGTGTGGTGATTATGAATTCATTGTGAGTATGATCTTAACACTTTTGGTCCATAATCTATCTCTTGTGCACTTTTATGTGAGATGGATCCTAGTCCTAAAATCATTGGTAGATTGAGTCCTTTTTTCTACTATTATATCGAAATCTATCATACGTATCTCTCTTCTCTTCAATTTAAAATATTTACTCCTGTCAATTAATTTGTTTAAGAATTGATTCAAAATAACACGTACAGAGGCTTCAATTATAAGCAAAGACATTTTTTTTTATTTTTATTTTTTTAAAAAACAAAACTTGTTAAATGTATCTTCATTTAATACTCTTGTAACAAAAACATTTTTATTAAAATAGTAATTATTTAAATACATGTGCACATTTATTACACAATCAACATGAGAAATATGAAGATATATTAGTAACTGTAATATGTTTTGTTTGTAAAATCAAAACAATTAATTAACTTTGACTATATTCTTAATATGTCCATTTTCCCCCCCTTATAATTGTGGCCGAAGGTAGATTTGAGCTACAATTATTTTAAATCTAGATTTCGTTCTTATATAGGAGTATATATTTGCATTGTCATTAAATAATTTTCTTAAGTGAAATCATGTATAAAAGAGATCCGATTAATAAAAAGTAATACATTTTGTTTTAAAATTACAAAAACATTTTTTTTTTAAGTGAAACAAATAAAAACCAACAGTTATTTCCGACCAAGCATTTTTTTTTTTTTTTTTTTTGACGTAGATGTGGTTCGTTTGGTGCCTAGTCGAGTGCTACCATTAAATCATGGCTTCATTATTGATTGATAAATATGTATATTGGTAACACAAAATTATCAGAGAAAAAAAAAAAACAAAACAAAGCAACCAGCCAAAATAAAATTTTATAAGCCAGGGATCTTCGCATGCTACATATGATGATGTGATCTATTGCCCAACTACAAAGAGTGGATTATTTTTTTCGAAAACACAAAGAGTCCAAAAATCCCACTAATCACCTTCTAGTCTAGTGGTATCGGGCGAGTGTGTTAAGGGTTTCCTTAGAAGAGGTTCTGTATAGATCTGTAATAGACTCCATCGGAGTTTGTAAACGATGGTAATTGCCTTGAAATAAATGATATGCTACAAATTGTAAAAAAAATAAAAAAATCCCTTGCTTGAAAAAAAAAAATCCTTAGTGAAAATTCCACTCGAAACTATCTAGTAGTTGTCTTCAAGTTAGTTCTTGTGAAAGACCCTTTGGGTAAAAGGACCCCATGTCAAATTTCAGCCTAAGATTAGCCAATCAATCGGATAAACTTGAGGTTTTTTCATGCTAGTGTAGAAAAGAAAATGCATGTAATTCAATCAGATAAAACCAATAAAATCTCAAAGAAAAAACTGGTACATTCTACACCAGTCTAAAATTTCATGATATGATATGGAGTACTCCCTCCGTGCCACAATAAGGGTTAGTTTTGGTCAACACTTGAAGTTCAACCGATATTTTATACTAAACTATTATTAATGTCCATAAAAAAAGGGCAAATTACAATTTAGGGCCTAATGTCTACGAGGCGGTTGCAGTTTACGGCCTGACGTCTAAAATTTGGCGATTTAGGGCCTGACTTGACACTTTGTTAGCAAAATTGGGGTTTTTAACGGTTTTCGTTAGAAAAGTCAGTTAAGTCACATGTGATTGACGAAATGGATCGATATGAAATGAGAATTAGTTCTTAAGGGGCTAAATATAAATACTTAAACTTAAAGTCACCAAATATGAATTTTCAAGTTTTAATTTAATATTTTGAAAAAAATAACTAATATATGAAATTTTTATTTTAATTATTTTTAAATATAAATAAATAAATTATTTTTGACAAAATTTTTTGATATTTTTTTCCCAAATCTAAATAAAAATATTTATATAAAATTTTAAAATAAAACAAACAAATTATGAATTTTCTTTGAATTTTTTTTTCCAGATTTAGATCTTCGCTTCCAACCTCCCATTTTCGTCATCTCTCTAGTCTCAAAACACCATTGACCACCATCTCCATCAATTTAGATGGACAAAACTTATCAATTTTCTCTGAAAAAAATACTTGAAGGGAAATGATTATTTATTTAAAAAAATTAAATCAAAAATTTAATATATTAGATATTTTATTTAAATATTTTAATTTAAAATTTGAAAACTTATATTTTGCGACTTTAAATTTAAGTATTTATATTTTACCCCTTAAGCACTAATTCTCATTTCAAATTGACCCATTTCGTCAATCACGTGCAAATCACATGTGACTTAACTAACTTTTCTAACAGAAATCGTTAAAAAGCCCCATTCTACAACGAAAATGTCAAGTCAGGCCCTAAATCGCCAAATTTTAGACGTCAGACCCTAAACTGCAACCGACTCGTAGACATTAGGCCCTAAATTGTAATTTGCCCTAAAAAAAATTCAAGAAATGGTTACTAAATCACCAATAGAAACACTATCAATAACTATTTTTTATTTTACGGAGATAAAGAATTTAGCATGAAATGTTAATTAAAGTTAGGTTTGACCAAACGTAACTACGGAGGGAGTACATTCTACACCAGCCTATGCAAATCCTATCTCAGCGCAGATTCAGGTCAATTTCACTTCCCATTCCATGTCAAATTTCAGAGCCTACAATTTTCCTTCATATTTTCTACTTTCAATTACAGACTCCAAGTACTTTATATGGAAAAAGACTATTTCAACCAAATAATAATCTGGAAAAGTGGTCAAGTACCGTACCCATAATGCAGCTAATTTTAAGCAAGCCTACAAGTAAAAAATCGGAAATCATATAGCTGTGATATAAGACTACTAACACATTACTTACAGAGTATATACGCACATTCAAGAGTTTGACTTGTATTTTCTGAGCGTTTCAGCAGCAAACTTCAGGAGCCACAAGTCACCTACCAGTCGCAGCAGGAACAGCTTCTCTAGGAAGTATATTCGCAAGCCACCCCGACTTATTGCCACTACTCTGCCCTTCTTGACCGTTGCCATCCCCAGTTTTACCCCCCTTCCTAAACCTCGACCCCACACCATTGATAACAAAAATACCAAGCTTCATCGAAGTAAATACACCAAATGCAATCACTAGTGGCCTTACACCCCAGTGAAAATCCTCAATGTGCTGGTACTTCTCTACTAGTCCAGGACACTTATCAAAAGAAACACGTTCCACCTCACCTGGATCTGCCAAGAACCTATCTTGATTACCATTAAACACAAACCTTCCTGGGAACTCCACCACTAGACACCCGTTTGGAAGAATTTGTGAAATTCTACCTGTGGCCCACGTTCCGTCCCCTTTTTGATGCCATACAAATCGAGGAGAGAGGATATTTTTCTTTAATTTAACAAACTGTCCAACAAAAAATGGCTCAGCCATTTGCAGTTGGGAAGAATGGCCTTTCCAGAGAGTATCGAGTCCAAGAACACCAACCTCTACACTTCCGTCACGCCTGATGGAGTGTAGAATTCCAACAGATGAGTGATTATTACTGCTTTCTTCATTCAAGCGGACCCAATCACCGACTGCCATGTCCGAGGTGACCCGTTCCAGGGTTGTAACGTTGACTCTCAGAGGGTTGTGAATTCCGTTTACTCGCACGAGGACAAATCCATCTCGATCTGTGTCTTTCTCCAACCCGACTATAGTTCCTTCTGCTACAGCCATGTTTTGAGGCTTTCCACAGTTTAACATCCTTCTGGACCGAACTGCATCGCCTACTTGAAGATGATCCTTTGAGAGGAACCATGCGGAGTAGTTATTTCCACTTGTTTTCTCAAGCAATGTTCTGCTACCTAACCCAATCCATTCACCTTCAGTGTGAACAGCATTCAGCGAGCTGCGAGTTCAATTCCAACAATTTCAGTTGGGAGAATTTAAGCTAATCAACAACAATCAGGCTTTATTTCCACAGCAATACCATTTGGTTCATTAAATGCATAGAAGTAATTGAGATGTTAAAAGACCTGATTTGGAAGTGAAGTATGTATCCTTCTGGCAAGACATGTAAACTTGGCAGAACAAATTCGTACTAACAATATTCAAACTCATTTTATTAACGACAACAATAAATGATACTGTATTAATTTTCTAAAAAATACTTTGGCAAAATGCTTAAAGTCATTACTAGCTAGTACCTACCAAATTAAACTCGCTCCATTACTAGGAAATGATTCAAATATGGTTCCGAATCAATTACTACCTCTGTCCCTAAATGAGTGTCCAAATTTCATTTTAAGGGACACTGAAAATCTCAACTTTTTGAACAATTTGGTAACAACGATTCATATATAATCTTGTAATCTCCTTTCCAAACCTTTAGTTTTGCACGTATAAAGAAACCGGTGAAAAATTTTCGAAAAAAAAACGTTTAGGGAGAAAGTTATGTTAAAAAAAGACACTCATTTAGGGACAAAGATTTCTTGAAAATGGACACTCATTTAGGGACAGAGGGAGTACTCTTTTTCAAATATCCAAACTTCTCGAAAAGCTCGAACTTAAATGAGGTAAGAAGTGAATGGAGCATATGTGATAATGCTAAACTTTGTGGCCGGAAAACGATTTGAAAACAGTATTCATCTCAAAACATGAATAACAGCAAGATAGATTAAAACAAACCTTTCAAATACATGCAGAATATCTTCTACTAGAGGTCGATTCCGGAGATCATACTCAAAACAGCCACTAAGAACATTCTCAACTGCAGGAGGAAGTCCACTAGGAATCTGCGGCTTTTCTTGGTTTATCGCGACAGACTGAAATATCTCGTCAACAGATCTTCCAAACCAGGGCTGAACACCAGTCAACATCTCCACAATACAACACCCAAATCCCCAAGTATCAGTCTCAAAAGTTATTGGGCCTCTCACATTAGGTTCCCATTGTTCTGGAGCCATGTAGTTCGGAGACCCAAGTCTGAGAGCCAAATCTGGATCAGGCAGTTCAAGCCCAAGAAGTAGATATGGGATCCCAAAATCTCCTAGGATCAAATGGTCCTGTTTGTCAAGTAAAAGATTGGTTGGCTTAAGGTTCAAAACCAGGATGCCTAACGAGTGCAACTCATGGATTCCTTTGGCTAGCTCAATACCATATCTAAAAGGGTTACAAACACATGAGTATATGACATGATTGATCATACAGAAGAATAATGAGACAAACAGTTTTCCGGAAACATATCACCTCAAGACATCAGAAAGCGGTAGTTTCCCTCCTTTCATTTTGGCCATTCGATCACCTATCGATCCCTCGTAAAATTTCATATTGATGCAGATCTGCAAAGAGACCAGGAAGTGAGTTGATCTTGTGATCTACTTACTAAAAAACAAACCACGATCAAGTGATAAACAACGTCAATATGTATCAAGAGTCAAAAGAATGGATTCACCTTCTCAGATATTACAGATATACCGTGCAGCCAACAAATGCTTTGAAGTCTCCGGAACTTTGGAAAAAGCTCCTGAAATTTATCTATAAACTTGGACATGTCATTTTTCTTTATAGGATGTAACATCTTCACAGCCACTTCATGATGCTCATCAAAGTCTTGAGCTGATTGGTGATGTGTAGCTAACCAGACATCACCAAATGGTCCATGCCCAATTCTATGCTTAAGTTTCAATGACGAAGAATCTATTGATGGACTGGGCTGATCTGGTGTGGATACAACAGTTCTCAGATGGTCAGGATCTCCTTCATAGAGTTCATAATCGAAAGCTGGCGGGGCTGCTTCTTCAACTTCAACCATTTCTCTTGAATTATGAGATTCAAATTTGATGCTCTACAACACAAATTGTCAATCTTTAACTAGTGTAACCTCAAAATTCTGTTACTAAAAGAGTCAATAACAGAACTAAAGTATCACATGTCCTCTTTTATCTTTTTTCTTTATCAATTTAAGAAGGGACCTAACATTGTCAGGGTTGAAATCTAGTAAGTTGACCAACATTACGATAACTCAAGGAATAAGATCGTATGCTGGCCACTAAGTCAAAATAAATACCAAGGCTTAAGAATTGTCTAAGATTTCTTCATAGGACTGTTTAGGTGTGTTCTCCATGCATGATGAAAAAACCATGAGACACAAGGTGCAGTCAAGTCAGCTTAGATGGTATTTTTCTTTTCATACAATGCTTAATAGGAGAAAAACCCTATCCTAGGAGAAATTCTTAGGCTCTGGACAGCTTGTACTGTGGAATATTGGGTGCACCAATTCAGTCAGGCTCATATTGCTCTGCAGTAGCTAGAATCAACTAACACCTGGTACCAGAATTAAGGTAGCAAACGACATGGCTCAAAGACCACAACTGTGCGTAGCCACGTAGGACTATTTGGGATGTACACATAGTTATCAAAAGCGCGCCTAGGTGCGCCTAGGCTCCGGGCACACCTTTTGCGCCTTGGCGCGCTTTGGGCTTTTAATAACTATGGGACGCACCATAGTTATCAAAAGCGCGCCTAGGCTCCGGGCACACCTTTTGCGCCTTGGGCCTTTAATAATTATGGATGTACATGACTCCACAGTCCACACAACAGGCAACCATAGGATTATACTACCTCCGTCCCAGCTCAATGTGCACTTTTACTGTTCATGTGGTCAATTCATTCGAACTTTGACCATTGTTTTGTGAAAATCTAGCTATTATTATACAAATTTAAAAGTTGCTATTGTTTTATTATTAGGAATAGTATCAATAACATCTTTCAAAATTGCATAAAGATATATAGATTTTCATAAAATTAAGGTCAAAGTTCAATCAAGTTGACTAGAAAAGTCAAACAGTGCACATTGAGCTGGGATGGAGGTAGTATAATTTTAACAAGATGCGCTGGTTTCCAAATTCCAAACGGTTTTGTCGATTGGGCTTGGACACAATGAATATACTCCCTCCGTCCCAAAATGATCTTCATACTTTTTTCGCTGTTATTGCGAAGGAACTTTGAGCAATAATTTTAGTTTGATCTAATTGTCCTAATGAAAATCTATAACTTGTTATTGATACACCGTCAACAATACTATCAATAACAAGTTTTAGATTTTCATTAGTGCAATTAAATTAACCTAAAATTATTGCTCAAAGTAACTTCGCAATAGCAGCGAAAAACAATGCAGATCATTTTGGGACAGAGGGAGTACTTCACAACTCACAAAACTAACACCGAATCTACACAAAGAGCGACATGAGAGAAATGAATCACAGAGCCATAGCCTATATATGTGATCACTGATGGCTGGAAAATACTAGCAGTCATCAAGAGTTTACACTTTTATGAGAGTCAATTGCAAAACTGTAAAATTAGGTCAAATTCAAAGGGGGGAAAGCAAATTAAGGATTTGAAAACGAACTTACGACTGGAGATGGCGGCAAATTGAGTAATTCCTGCCGACCAGTTGCACAAACCTGATGCCCTAGTTTTTTGCTCAGAAATTCCGCTCTTAAAGGAAGAGAGAGAGAGAGAGAGAGAGGGATGAACTGGGTGAAGGTGAAGTGACAGTGGCGTGTGTTGAATAGTGAGCTTACTAGTGAAGGAATTGTATACGTAATGGTATCGCGAAGATGTACTCCACTTGTTACGTCCACCCCCTTCGCCGGGATAAGACTCTCCGTGCCGTGACAATATCACCTAACCGTCCCATTTGTTTGTTTGTGAGCTAATTAACCAACTAGCAATACTAATGGTACAAAATAAGTTCGCAAAATCTTGATCACAAAATGAGGTAACGATATTTTATTTGTTGCATCGATAATGGACCCGCCACACTCTACTTAAAAACACAAATGAAATCATTACACTTATAATTTTGTGAGCAAGATTTTGTGACTTTTTTGTGACATTAGTATTATCCTCAACCAAATTCTTTCATTCCCAACTCCTATTTTTTCCATTCCCTGTGAAAGATTTTTTTAAGGTCAAGTTGTCTATCTAAATTTAAATCTTAAACATAAAGTTTCTTTGCCTATCAAGCTTAAACACGTTTTGTCGGAAATTACCGAATGAGTCTTGCTTCACAAAGAATAAGCTTTGTCACGTTCAGGAATGTCAAGAATTCGATTTCTCCTTTTCACGTTAAAAAAAAAAAAAAAGAGAAAAAAAAAACTCAGAGAATTACTAATTCCTAAATTTCTACCAAAAGTTAGTTAACTCTAACTAAGAACTTTACATGTACCTAACTCAAGTTGCTAAAGATATTTTGTGTTTTGGCAACTTGAAGCAAACTATCTACCCCAATTATATTTTTTGCTACTCCTAATACATTGAATTGATGGCACCAAAATTTGGAAAGACGCCCGAGTAGAAATTGTTTTCAATGATTGTTTTCTCCTCATCCTCACGAGCATTTGACCAATCCAAGAACCTGTTAAGAGAATGGTTCTATTATTTCTCATCAAGCTATTGAAACATGATGAAGGAAAAAGTTTCACACGGCTTTTATTCTAGGAATCAAAAAGATATTCTATGACCAATAATCAATCGTACCATGAGATTCTTAAACGGTTTTTTTGTCTGTCATTAACTGAAATATGTTGAATGAATTGAAGCTGCATGGTTGATAATTAAACGAGTTAGAGCATGTCAGATCCGACCATACACAAAAACTAAAAGTACTCCCTCCGGTCCAAAATAATTGTTGCGTTTGGATCAAAATTTTGGTACAAAATAAGCGACAGTTTTGAGCTAAATGTCATTCTTACCCTTGCACTAGAACTTGCTTTGTTTTTATTAACTAGTGTAACACCCGTGCCTTTTAAAGGCACGAAATTAAATAATTAAAAATAACAATTAAATCATACTACAGTTAATAAAGATTTTATAAAATAATATTCATAATTTAATTAATAGAAATATTTACAAATTTTGAAATATTTCTTTGTAAACAACAATTGTTGTTTCATCAACAGTGTTTCCCTCCTCATCAGACACTAATACTTTTAATCCATCACGAGTAGTTACCTTAGACAAGGTGACATACAATTGATCATGGCTATGCATGTGTAAGAACAAACCAATTTATTATTTTTATTGCATATGATGTCTTCTACTTCTACGGGATTAGATGAATTTTTTTTTCCTAATGAATGTTCACAAAAAATATACTGAAATAATTAAGATAAAGTCCGTAAATATTTCAGCGCCACTTTGAGCCCATCATCAAGACCAAGCCCATAAACAGACATTTTGACAAAAAAAAAAAAAAAACCCTCTTCACCCTAACCCTAGTTTCCTTACACCGCTCCCTCTCTCATCTCTATTTTCAGGGCCACTCTCTCTCTTTCATACCTCTCCACTGCTCTGTCTCTCCTCTCTCTATCTAATAGAAAGTTTTAATCTGGCTACAGTTAACGGCGAGATGCAATTTTCGTCTCTCTTATTTTTGTCATTCGATTCACTATTGGTGATATCCAAGGAAATATTGCAAGTAATGGCTCGGCATAGCATACAAAATCAATGGCTTCCATGATAGACCATTAATTTCAAGCCCTTGATTTCGGTATTTCAACCTCGAAAATATTTTATTCCAGCTTTACAGACAAAAAAATGCGCATTATTATGATTTTTTTACTTGGCTAGTTTATGCTATGAACATTTTTTTCTTGTTTATGTGTTTCGATGTTTGAATCAAGTGATATAGCATGAAATATTTTCTTAAAGATATTGTTTTATTATTTTTATGAGTCAACATTCGTTTTAATACACACTTAGATGTACCTGTGCTTGAAAATATCTCAATTTCTGTTTCATTTTTATGTCAAAAAATTCGCTTTAGCGCTATTTTTGGGAAACAAATTACTAATTTTTGTTTAAAAAAAACTGTGAAAATTTTGAAGAGAAAAGAAAGTTGCTTAATGTGATTTTTGGGAAATAAATCAGTCATTTTTGTACAGTGGTTTGTTCATTTGCTATATATCTACTAAATTACTCCCTCCGTCCCAAAATTATCTTCCATTTGACTATTCAAACTTTTTAAGCACATGAACACTTGCTTCACTAATCATGTTTTGTTTGTGCACATTAAAGCCCAAATTTTAGAAAAAGGAAGAACTTTTTGGGACAATAAGAAACGGCAAATAAGTAGATCATTTTGGGACGGAGGGGGTACATCATATTGTCAAAAATGTATTTTATCCGTTTTTAGTGTTCAATTCTTAAAGTAATTGTTTAACAAAGTGAATCTTTGTCTACTGCAAGCAAATGGCTGCAAATAGTGGATGCCAAATTCTGATTTCGTATATCCATGCCTTTTGAGCATTAACATGTTTTAAGTTTCTAGCATTTTTATATTTTTTTCTGTTTTGCAAGGTGTGGCTCATATTATTCGCACAACCTTGGGTCCAAGATCTATGTTAAACATACTACTGGATGGTGCAGGAGGTATTTATTTCATAAATATTATTGTTAATATGGTAAAAGAACTATTGGTGTAGTCTCACTATATATGAATATGAATTTGCAATTAAAAAGGGTTTATACATGACTGTTGAGTAATATATGTGGCTTGTTGTATTTAATAGGCTAAAATTGGAAAATTTGGGTCAGATCTAACTACTTGGGCCACAATTAATTTTTTTTCAATCATATGTTTTATACTTTTGTGATCATATGATTTTGGGACTAACTATTGCAAGATGGGGTTTAGCAATTTTAATTTGTTGAGTATATCTTTCAACAGTTTTAACTCCTTTTAGTGTTTTTGCGATTTTGCGTCTGTTTTATGGTCACAATGTATCAACAATCTGTAGCTACCGTGATAACTTGTACTATATCTAGGCAATACGAGTAACTATGTTTATGGTGGATGATGGTCTTTTTGGTGGATGTGTATTATCATTGTGTTACTCTCAAAGGGAGTATTTTTTCCATAAGAGGTAAACTGCCTAGAAGCTAGAAAGCATGATTTAATGAAGAAGATAAACATTAGAAAAATATTTTTCCTGATTCCCGAATTTAACCCTAAAATTTCAGAATTCTGTTCAATTTCAATTTAACTTTCAGTAAAATCAAGTTCATTATATGAGATATGAATAACTTTGATCTAATCTAGTTCAAAAGCTGTATAGAAATCCAATCCCAGGTTTTTCTCAAGGCTCTTTATTCCTTTGTTGTTGTGCAGGTTGACAAAGTAAAATGAAAATATATACTCGTAGTTTTTCAAGATAAAAGAATTCTTCAGCACAGGTTTGTACTCGAGCTATTTTCAGTACACAGGTTCATACTAAAGTATTTTTAAAACATCTGTTCATGAAATTACTTTTCACAAATAAAAAATAACTCTTCAAATATAGTTAGAGGTGGATATTGTTGCTTGCATTTGTCCACTCTAAAAAGGAAACAGAGAAAATAGATTTAAAACAAATTTTAAAGAAATTACGGTTATTGAAAAATGAAACTTAGTTACTTTCATACCTTTTTATCTATGAGACTTAATTCAACTGTAGCAGGAAGCTTCATGGTATTTTCTAGTGGAATGGCTACTTCCATGCGATCTTTACCTTTAGAGATCAATTCAATCTTCCTTTCTTGAGATCATTTGCCATTGTAATGCAAAATGGTGAGATGAGTAAAGATTGAAGAATGTAAAGAAATGTCTCTTTTAAATAGTCACAGAATATCCTTTCATCTACCACTGGCTGTTATTTCTAGATTGTTACATTGATTAATTTTCAATTGTAATATGAGGTTGTTACATTAATTAATTTTCAATTGTATTTTTAGTTTATTAAATATAGTGCGAATTAATTAAAGTTACAATAACTGCAAGGGTATTTTAATCAGCTATTTGCAAGGGTTTGAATTTTAATTCAAGTCAAATGTCTTTGTGACTGTACAGTTACTTTCAGTTAATAATCAGCTATTTTCAAGGTACATTAAATATAGTGCGAATTAATTAAAGTTACAATAACTGCAAGGGTATTTTCGGGTTAATTGTATTTTAAAGTGGTGTATTTGGTAAAAAAGAGTAGAGATGAATGAATCTGACCTGTTTTTAGTCTCTGTGCAAGTTTGGGCGGGAAAAGATGTGGGTGTGATAGAAGAGGGGCTCTATCTACTTGATCCTTTACTTATATATTGATTGTTTAGTGTGAGACATTTAGGAAAGATGCATACTTAATGAGTAAACTGCTTTTCTGCCCCTCGTACTATGGCCCCAACATCAATTTGACACTCGTACTATTGAAACAACAAATGTATGATGCGTACTATAGTTTTATTAGCAAAATTAACCAATTTACTATTCAGTTGTTAATTTTTTTTAACGAACATTATTTTTTTAACGGGCATTAATTTATTTTAACAAAGATTAATAACTTAACGGGAATTTTTGAGGGAAAAATTGAAAACTCATCTTAACAAAACTAACTTTTGTTATCTCCATCATCTTCCCAAACCCAACATCCACCCCCACCCTTTCCCAGCCCAACACCGCCACCACCGCCCCCATCACCACCGCCACAAACCATCACAACCAGTCACCACTCCACCTAACCAACTCCACCATTTTCAATTCGCCATTCACCCAACACAACAAATACAGCAACAACAAAACAATCCAGATTCGAAATGAATTCTAAATTCGAAATAGAAACCAAAAAGGAAAAAAAAATTGATTACAAACCGATTGCATTGATCAAATTTGGGGTTTTCACCCAGATGTTCCAAAATCTGAAATAGAACCCACCATTAATTTTCTTCTTTAGGTGTAGAGAGAGAGAGAGGTCAGAGATGGGTAAAATTCGCCGGAGAAGATGGTGGGGGAGTGACTGGAGAGGGTGTGGGGATTTGCCGGCGCCGTCGACGGGGCCGATGCAGACCTTAGAGAACCGGATCTGGCGACAGTGAGAGTGGCGGAGAGTGAGGAGGTAGGGGAATTGAGCTGAAGATGGGAGGCGTTGAGACCTGGCGTTGAGGGGATTTGGTCGGTGACAGAGCAGATCTGCAAGGTCGCCGGGGTTAGGGGAGTGGTGGTGTCGCCGGAGGTGGGGAAGGGTTGCCGGAAGTGGGGAAGGTAAAGAGAGAAAGTGTGTGTGCGCGTTATGTGTCGGGGAGGGAGGGGAGGGTGGGTTTTGTTTGGGTCTTAGGGGTAGTTCTGTCATTTAGGTAAATTAAAATTGTGTTAAATTATTAACATCCGTTAAAATAAATTAATGTTCGTTAGAAAAAATAATGTGTGTTAGAAAAATTTAACAACTGAATAGTAAATTGGTTAATTTTGCTAATAAAACTATAGTACGCATCATACATTTGTTGTTTCAATAGTACGAGTGTCAAATTGATGTTGGGGCCATAGTACGAGGGGCAGAAAAGCAGTTTACTCCATACTTAATAGGGGTAAATTTGACACTTTTGTCATTAGATCATGATAATAATTGATTTTTTTAAGAATTGTACAAATGATAACAAGAATAGCAACGTCCACACTTAAACTAGCCTTCATGACATAAGAGATATTCCTTCTACCCTGAAATTGAAATGAATGTCCAATTTTTTATTTTTATTTTTCAAATTTGCTATTTTCTTTGGTAGTTTGATACTCAAAGTACCTAAAAAGACAAAGGCGAACTAGCCAAAATTTATATTGGTATCTCATGCAAAGTCTCCCAGTTATCCATCAAACAAAATAAAAAAGACTTGTGCCAAGAACTTGATCATTTTAATTTAATAATTAATGTTTAAATTACGAATAGAGAGAGGGAAGTTAACAGGGAACTGATGAAGAAAATGAAGAATAGAGAGTGAACACGGTTTCTTTGGGTTGAAGAAGTAAAACAATAGAGTGGTTTTGTTTGTAACACCGTTTCGACTGTTTCGTTTACCATTAAGCGATTTTTTTCTCAAATCTCTCTACAAAATTGAATCACTCATTCTATTAGCGGAACTGAAAAGGATAAATAATTTTCTTTTACTTTTGTTTACTCAAAACGACGTTGATGTTTGTATCAAAATATCAAAAAACATTCATGCTTTTGTTCTCTATAAATAAGGCCCAATATTGTATATATCATGTGCACCTCTACTTCCATACTCTCTCTAAAGTTCTGAGAAAAAAAGTGTTTTTATTTATTTGATTATAAATGTTGTCGTAAAAATGTTCATAATTCTATAAATGATCCTAATTGGCTAATTATGATTGGCTTAAGAAATGCTGCCTAATTATTTTGTTTGCAGTTACCGACAAAACAACTTCCAAAACTATAAAAACAACTTAAAAAATGAGTGTGTGAGTTGGATACCCTAAAAGTGATATGCAATACTCATTCCGGACTCAATTATAAGCAACAAAAGTGAATTTTTTTTGGACCTAAATATAAGCAACTCTAAGGGATTTCAAGACCATTTAATACTCTCTTACCAAAACTGCTCCTATTTAATTATTAATTTTCAAATACAAGTGCACATTTATTACACATTTAATATGAGGATATATTAGTAATTTTAACATGTTTTTATTATAAAATCGAGACAATTAACTAACTTAACTACTTTCTTAATAGGTGTGATTTTAGTTATTTTTGCTTATATTTGAGACGGGAGGGAGTATCATGGAAAGAAACTAATTGCAACAATAATTTATATCAAAACTCTTGTGTTTGAGAGTGAACTCTTACCACAAAAACGATGGAATAAATTTGGTTTTCTCACCACTATTCAGTGATTTGATTTACTCCATTCAGTCAAAATAATTATGCTTTTAGTCATTTTACAAGTATTAAAGAATACAATAACTACAATTTATTAATAATGAAAGTGGCTTTTCCCCGTTTTATTGCTACTTTCTTTTACATTACTTCACACAATTGATGTAGCACGCAGAGCCCAGCCATGGAGGTCCGCCCGCGCAAAGAAGAAGGCACGCCCGGACCAAGCGAAAGATCCGCCCGGACTCCCAAGGCAACCCGCCCGGACTCCCAAGGCAACCCGCCCGGACCAAGTACTGGCGCGACCGTGCGTATAAGGGAGCTCGGTCGTACAGAAAAGCAACTGAAGGATGAGGCTTGCGACATCAATAGCACGACCGTGCCAGATTTAGGGCACGGCCGTGCTCGGCAATCCGCCCAGGAAATTAATTATTTTCAGAACTATTTTTTGGTTTATTATTGGGTATTTTTGGTATTGTTTTATGAGTCCTTTTTAGATTAGGGTTTTTATTATGTCTAGCCTTTAAATACTCTTTTCTTTCATTGTATTGAACACATTGTGATTTTGATATTTTATTAAAGTTTGCTTCTTGCATCTTTGTGGTTTTAAACCATTGAAACCTTAATTGGTTTGTTGAAGGTGGATTCCTTCGGAAGGTGGATTCCTTCGTTCCTTCAAGAGCTTCATCGCTATTGTTGTTGTTCTTGTCAAACCCTAATTTGTGGATTCGAATTGGGTCAATTAATTCGTTGATTCAATTAATTGTTATCCGGTTACTATTTTATTTTATTCCGCCACAACCTGTTACATCAACAATAAACTAATTAATGACGTGTAACAAGTTTCAAAGCAAGGGTAAAAAATAATTTTAATGTTTTTTTTTCCTTTCTAAAATGACATTATATTGGACAAAAAATTGTTAAAAAGCGATAGTTATTTTGGATGGCAAGGAGTAAGGGGCCGTTTGGTTCGGCGGAATTTTATTAAAGGATTGGAATGGTCAATGGAATTGGATTCCTAAAGGAATTGGAAAGGAAAAAAATTGGTCAAACCTTGTGTTTGGTTGGCACGGAATGGAATTGAATTGCCATTCAATTCCTTGGTAATTCATGTTTGGTTTCAAGACAAAACTGTTGGAATGGAATAATAATAATAAATAATAATATTAATAATAAGAAATAATAATAAATAATAATAATATAATAATAATAATAATAATTATAATTATTATAGTAATAATAATAATTATAATTATTATAGTAATAATAATAATAAATAATAATAATAATAAATAAAATAAATAAATAAATAATAATAAGGGCAAATTGCAATTTGGTTCCTGACATTTACAAACTTTTGCAATGTTGCTCCCAACAATTTTTTTTCGCCAATTGGTTCCCAACATTTACATTTTTTTGCAATGTGGCTATAAAAGTAACTGAGCGTTAGTTTTCTAACAAATTTTATGTCATGTGACTAGCACATGACGTTTTAAGATATTCTTAAAGCTACACATATCCGATTAATATGATTCTTCTTTTGAACTGAAGCTAATATTTAAATCTACAACATATATATTTTTTTGGAAATTTATTGGGTAGTTGGATTATTTTTACATTAAATCTTAATTTTAAATATTAAAAAAATAGAAATCACGTAAAATATAATCTAAAAAAGATACTAACCCAAATATGTTCCATATGAAGTAAATTCTATATGTAGATTATCAGTTCGTAAAAATGTTTGATAGAAAAAAAGGGAGAAGAAGAGGACGATGAATCGTGGGAAAAGTGTATGTGGAATGGGTGTTGCGGGAAAGTGGCAGAGGGGTGGAGAAAAATAAACTGTAGGAAAGATACATATAGAAATTACTTCATATGAAACATACTTGGGCTAATATCTTTTTTAGAGTATATTTCACGTGTTTTTTTTATTTTTTTTAATATTTAAAATTAAGATTAAATGTAAAAATAATTTAGGTACCCAACAAATTTCTGAAAAAAATTATGTTGTAGATTTAAATATTAGTTTCAATATAAAAAAAGAATCATATCAATCGGATATGTGTAGCTTTACGAATATTTTAAAACGTCCTTTAAAACGTCATATGCTAGTCACATGACATAAAATCTGTTAGAAAACTAACGCTCAGTTACTTTTATAGCCATATTGCAAAAAAATGTAAATGTTGGGAACCAATTGGCCAAAAAAAACTGTTAGGAGCAACATTGCAAAAGTTTGTAAATGTCAGGAACCAAATTGCAATTTGCCCTAATAATAATAATAACAATTTTTTTATTATTATTATCATTATTATTTATTATTATTATTTTATTATTATTATTCCGAATTTCTTCAATTCCGCTAATGGAATGAAATTGATGGAATTGATCATTCATCCCATTTTTGGATGGAATGATAAATTCCTTCATGGAATGGAATTGGGCATTCCATTGGAATGAAACAAAAAAAAAAAAAACAAAAACCAAACATGCCAACGAAATTGGTCAAACGGAATTGGACATTCCATTCCTTTACTTTACCACGAACCAAACGCCCCTAAGTGATAGCAATCCCATGCAATGGATTTGGGCCTGGACACAGAGCTAATATCATCGGGCCCAACTATAACAAACGCATCCACAAAGCCCGCAGCGTTTAAAACACAGTCGGCCCGTCTCACGGCGTAAGGCTCACGCCACTTTAAAACTCTATATATCGCTCAATCGCATCAACGCTGAGCTCTCACGCTTTTCCACCCCTCCACCTCCACGAGTGAGAGAAAAATGAGTACCAGGAGTAATTTACCAGTATTCTTTTTTTCTCTCTTATCAGCGAGGGAAAACACTCATAAACCCTAGTTCCAGATTTTGTACTTCTCGACGACTCCCGAGTCTTGTTTACTAACGCATATCATGTGGATTAACAACGGTCAGGAAATGTGGAATAACAATGGTATTATTGCGCCGCCGGGAACCGGAGTAGGAGGAGACGCTATACTTCCACCTGTTCGACCGGGAACCGGAGGTGGCTCTATTCCACCGCATCCTGCCGCCCAACCATCCTACACTGTTTTGCCGTCGCCGGCTGAAGCTGAGGCTCGACTAGAAGAAAAAGCTAAAAAGTGGATGCAACTAAATCCAATGAGGTATGGAGATAAGCGCAAGTTTGGATTCGTGGAGACACAGAAGGAAGATATGCCGCCTGAACATGTTCGGAAAATCATTAGGTCTGTTTATCCCGCCTTTTGCTTATTTTTTTTATTGTTCGTTATTTGTTATGTTGTTGTGGTATTTGACAAATTTTAGCATTACAATCGATTTCGTGCATTGGGGATTTGGCATAGAAGTAAGTAGTTATCTATCAATTTAATGAAAATCCAAAAGGATCATTTGTTTATAATTGTACTAGGGTTAGATTATTGAAAATATGATTATATTTCTCCCACAGTGACCTCTTATTGTAGGATGACTATGAACAATCATTTGAGTCATTATACCCTGGTAAAAAAATAGCTAGTATGGGATGAAAAGGAACTTGAGATCGATGATGGTTCGCATGCGGCAGTCATGCAAAAAGATGAGATGTCTATGTACAATCTCAACATTTGTGAATCATACTTATATTTATAAGCACTTCTCTGATGTTTTCACTCGGTTATGATCTTGATGGTGGTTCATATCGTTTTGTTACCTTTAACAGGCTACTTGTCACTTGGTGCAATACACCTCCTTGCTAGCATCTTGGTACTCGATGTAAGCTACTCCTGTTTGTCATTTGATCACCGTAGTATTGCAGTTGTCCCACATTTTTTTTTGGACACGTGGGTTTTATGAGTTCATAAATTGTACTCCCTCAGTCAGTCAGTGGCAAAGTCATATATTCTTCTAAGCAGGGATTATTTTGAATATGAAATATTATAATCTAATAATTATATTTAGTTTAAAAGGGGGGGTAGACCGTCTTACTTTTTCTTAGTACAAGGGGGTGGGTTTTGTTTTGAGGCAAAAAAACAATATTCTTAAAATTATCTAGTGGTTAGTTCGTGCATTTAAAAAAAAAAAAGAAGGGTGAAATTGCCCTCTTATCCCTTGCCTTGGTTCTGCCAGTGCCCTCAATCTTGTATGAAATATATACGTGGTATGTTCTCTATCTATACCTAGGTGCTTTGAAGTTTGTTCCACATGCAGTCTACAAGCTTCTGGAGAACATGCCAATGCCTTGGGAGCAGGTAAAGGTCTTTGTCTTGATTGGTAGCTATCTCATTCCGACTGGATAATGCTGATTTCTCCCTCTTGCGTTTCCTGACTTTTTTGTACATGTTTGTAGGTCCGTGACATGAAGATTCTATATCACATTACTGGTGCCGTAACCTTCGTGAATGAGATACCATGGGTTGTTGAACCCATCTATCTAGCTCAGGTATGTCGAGCCTTATATTCATGTGATTGGATGCTAATTTTTAAGTACTAGAGTTTGTGAAATATTGCATGCCTGCTTTAGTTTGTATGGATTTTGATAACATATATATTTCTGTTTGCTACATCTGCATTGGTTTTGAATGAACTTCTGCAGTGGGGGACAATGTGGATATGATGCGAAGAAAAAAAAGAGACCGTAGGCACTTTAAGAGGATGCGGTTTCCTCCTTTTTGATGATGAGGAACCGCCCTTGGATTAAGCTGATAATCTTTTGGATGTTGATCCTCTGGAGCCTATTCAGTTGGAGTTAGATGAGGAAGAAGATTCTGCAGTATATACCAGGTTTTATGACCACAAGCCTCTTGTAAAGAGAAAACTTATGAATGGTCCAAGTTACCGGAAATGGCATCTATCCCTTCCTATCATGGCAACTCTCCATCGGCAGGGCAGCTACTTTCTGATTTAATTGTTTGCAATTATTTCTATTTGTTCGATATGGAGTCATTTTTTACCGCTAAAGCTCTCGAAATGTGCATGCGTGGTATGTTCTCTATCTATGAACTTGATTTGATATAAAATCTTGTATGAAATATATAGGATCAATTAAGGTGCTTTCCGTTGATAAAACCACAATTTTCTTTATTGGTGGCAGCATTAGGTTGTTTTGAAACATTCTATTACGCTGGTTCAAAGTTTCAAATGTGCTTGAAACTACTAAATTTTTCCTCTTTCGGGTCTCTCTGGTGTGAATGTTTCTCAATATACTTCTTTGCATGCAGGTGGTCCGAAATTTGAACCTATATATCGGGACATGGAGAAAGGTGATGAGACTGGAATGAGTTTAATGACATAAACAAACTTATCATCCGCTCGCCTTTGAGGACCGAGTACAGGATTGCTTTCCCTCATTTATATAACAACAGACCATGGAAAGTACGGCTCTGTATTTACCACACTCCAATGGTTATGTACATAAAGACCGAGGATCCTGATTTGCCTGCTTTCTACTATGATCCTTTAATACATCCTAGAAGCTCCTCTAGCAAGGACCAGCGTGAGAAGGAAGTCCATGAAGACGGCGGCAATGATGACTTCTGTTTGCCGGATGGTGTGGTACCACTGCTCAAGAGTACTCCAATTTATACTGATACAACAGCTGCTGGTATATCTCTTTTGTTTGCGCCAAGTCCTTTCAACACGCGGTCTGGTCGAACGCGTCGGGCTGAGGATATACCCCTGGTGTCAGAGTGGTTTAAGGAACACTGGTACGTATTGAGATTTTCTTTTATATGCTGTTACTGGAATCTTTTTATCTTATAACTACAGTATAACTATCTTATTTCTTATCTTGCAGTCCTCCATCATATCCAGTTAAAGTCAGGGTGAGTTATCAGAAGCTGTTGAAATGTTTTGTTTTGAATGAGCTCCACCACAGGCCTCCCAAGGCCCAAAAGAAGAAACACTTGTTCCGGTCCTCCAAGCCACTAAATTTTTCCAGACTGCAGAGCTTGATTGGGCTGAGGCAGGTCTGCAAGTTTGCAAGCAATGGTATAATATGCTGAATCTGTTGATTCACAGGAAAAATCTTAACTACCTTCCTTTAGATTATAACTTCAATTTGAAGCCTGTTAAGACTCTTACTACCAAGGAGCGTAAGAAGTCGAGGTTTGGTAATGCTTTTCACATGTGTCGTGAAATTCTGCGATTGACAAAGCTTGTAGTTGATGCGAACATTCAGTTTCGCTTGGGTAATGTGGATGCTTTTCCGTTGGCTGATGGCCTGCAATATATGTTTTCACACGTCGGCCAGTTGACTGGCATGTATCGTTACAATGCCGTCTCATGAGACAGATACGAATGTGCAAAGATCTGAAGCATTTGATTTATTATCGGCTCAATACTGGGCCAGTTGGTAAAGGACCTGGATGTGGATTCTGGGCACCTATGTGGAGGGTGTGGTTATTTTTTTTCCGCGTCATAGTGCCTCTTCTGGAGTGTTGGCTAGGAAATTTACTTGCTCGGCAGTTTGAAGGACGCCATTCTAAGGGGGTGGCCAAGACTGTCACTATGCAGTGTGTTGAAAGTCATTTTGACTTGGAGCTTCGTGCTGCTGTGATGCATGATGTTCTTGATGCCGTGCCAGGCAGTATTCTAAAAATCGCTACGCGGCGGAGCTGGGCCTAGCGCCTAGAGGCCTAGGCAGGGCCGAGCATTTAGAGCATTTTTTGTTTTTTTAATTAATATATATATATATATTTATATATACTAAAAATATTGTCAATTATTTTTATTATTTATCAAAAATTAATAATTTATTTTAACTAAAAAATAAATCATAACTATAAAAAGTATTTTTAAATGTTTCAAAAGTGAAAGCTTACACTCATTAACCCAAGCCCATTCACACATCTTTAGTCAAACCCAAATAAATTATCCTCCCACATTAAAATAACGAGGCCCAACCCATGTGCTATTCCCGCCTAGGCCAGCCTAAATCCCCCCAAACCGCCTGATCCGCCTAGACCCGCCTAGGACCGCCTAGACCGCCTAACGCCTAGATTGGCCTCCTAATAGAAAACCGCGGCGCCTGGGGGCCGCCTAGCGCCTAGGCGGCCGCCTAGCCCGATTTTTTGAACACTGGTGCCAGGTGATCCGAGCACTTCTGTTATATTTTTCTAATGGCATTTTTTTTGTACGACACCGAGTTCAAATTGAAGATTCCCTTCTTGCCCAATTTACATTTTATTTTGAAACTGTAGAGGGCATAAAGCAAAATAAGGCAAGTACCATCTTGCAGCATTTGAGCGAAGCATGGCGCTGTTGGAAGGCCATCATACCTAGGAAGGTACTGATAGATGTGAACTTTCAAATGTATTTTTCTCACTCAGCTCATTATGATGCTTACCATTGTTTTGTTTAGGTTCCTGGTCTACCCGTTCCAATTGAGAACGTGATCCTCCGGTATGTTAAATCCAAGGTTGATTGGTGGACAAATGTTGCGCATTATAATCGTGAGCGTATTAGAAGGGGTGGTTCTGTTGACAAGACTGTCTGTAGGACGAATCTTGGGTGATTAACTCGTCTTTGGCTGAAAGCAGAGGTGGTAGTTATTTATATTCTCTTGCTTACGAGGGGTTGCTTGATGTTCTCTAATTACATATAATTTGGTTATTGTTGTAGCTTTGATGGAAAAATTTCTTATGACTTTTCTTGTCCTTTCCGCAGGAGCGACAGCATAACTACTTGAAGGATGGTCCGTATGTCACACCAGAAGAAGCAGAAGCTATTTACACCACCACTGTGCATTGGTTGGAATCTAGGAAGTTTTTACCGATTCCATTCCCTCCATTGTCCTATAAGCATGATACGAAACTTCTAATTCTTGCTCTCGAGAGGCTGAAGGAATCTTATAGTGTGGCTGTGAGGTTAAACCAACTCCAACGTGGAGCTGGGTCTTATAGAGCAAACTTATGACAGCCCACATGAGGCATTGTCACGGATCAAGCGTCATCTGCTTACACAACGTGCTTTTAAAGAGGTATGATGTCTTAGAGTGCATTTTTTGTTTAAACTTCTGTACTTTCTCTCAAGTGTAATGACTAACTGAGAAGGAACCTCTTGTTTTTAGGTTGGCATCGAGTTCATGGATTTGTACAGCTATTTGATTCCAGTTTACGAGATTGAACCTCTTGAGATGATTACAGATGCATATCTTGACCAATATCTTTGGTATGAAGGTGACAAGCGCCATCTCTTTCCAAATTGGATTAAACTGCAGATTCAGAGCCACCACCGCTCCTAGTAAATAAATGGTGTCAGGGTAACAATTTGCTAAGTGTATGGGACACTAGTGAAGGACAGTGTGTCGTGATGCTTCAGACAAAGTTTGAGAATTTCTTTGAGAAGATTGATTTGACGATGCTGAATAGTTTTGTAGTATGCATTGCTTATTTTTCTCTATGGTGAATGCTATTAGTTTTCGGCGACTTTTTATCTAATATTTTGCCATCATGACTCTGCAGGCTTTTGCGTTTGGTCCTTGATCACAATATTGCTGATTATGTCACATCAAAGAACAATGTTGTGCTGTCCTACAAGGATATGAGTCACACAAACTCATATGGATTAATACGTGGTCTACAGTTTGCTTCTTTTGTTGTTCAGTATTACGGACTGGTGCCAGAACTTTTGATTCTTGGTTTGACACGAGCCAGTGAAATTGCTGGTCCGCCACAAATGCCCAATGAGTTCATTACATACTGGGACACTAAGGTGGAAACAAGACATCCCATTAGGTTGTACTCAAGGTATATTGACAAAGTGCATATCATGTTCCGTTTCACCCATGAAGAAGTCCGGGACCTAATTCAGAGATATTTAACTGAGCATCCTGATCCCAACAATGAAAACACGGTGGGTTATAATAATAGAAAGTGTTGGCCTCGAGATGCACGAATGAGGCTTATGAAGCATGATGGTAAGCATCTGGATTTTACCTATTAATATCTTATGTTATTTATAGGACACTTTCTTGTTTGTGATATTTAATGGAGGCTTACTGCTTGTGTTGATCTTGAGCAGTTAATCTTGGCAGAAGCGTTTTCTGGGACATGAAGAATAGGCTTCCTCGAACTATCACCACGTTGGAGAACAGCTTTTGTTCTGCTTACAGCAAAGACAATCCAAACCTTCTTTTCAGCATGTATGGGCATCTGTCATTGTTTTCATTAGATTTCATTTTTGCGTACAGTTACTTAGTTCAGTGCATGTTCTATTCAGAGATGTCGCATGCATGCATGGTACATGTTTTCTGGATTTCTCTCACATGGTATAGAGAATGTAGAGTAGTTAATTGGCCGATAAGGTATCCATAAAAGTAACATAAAGGTGGTTGGAGAAGTAGTAAAAAGAAAGTTATGAAGAAGCTTGCCTCTTTACTCTCATTTCATAGATAAACGGAAGGAGCCTCCTTTTTGCATAATGGGAAGCCTTGGGGGCGGGGCGTAAAAAATTCAAACCGGTGAGCCAATTGTGATTCCTATATAATAGTCTGGTAATTTGATTTGTCAATGTGACATGGTCTGGCCTAATAACAAAAATAGTGATACTCTGCACAACATTTTTCTTGTATGTGGGACTTCAAATTGAGTGCAATTATTTTTTATATTATTTGTGTCATATACTTTATTTAATGCAACTGCAAAATTTTAGGATATGGAGTGAGCGTTTAAATATCAGAGAGATAACTCGACAATTTGGATATGGATCGAGGGTTACCCTATCTGAATCTGAACCATTAGCAGTCCCAGGTTTATATTGTGTCTCCATGTGAAATGGTTTCCTTCCCATTCATATTTTTATTTTCACTTTTTCATATTTTTTTTGGGGGATGATGTAAATTTTCTGGATCAACATTTTTCACTAGTGATGCCCAACTTATGAATTTCTTTGCCGTTATTATTGGAAGTTTGTTTCTGTTTATTATTGGAAATTTGTTTCTGTAACTAACTTGTGCTTTCATGTAGGTGTGTGTTTGAAGTTCGTATACTGCCCAAGATAAGAATGACTCAAGAGGCATTCAGCAATATAAAAGATGGAGTTTGGAATTTGCAGAATGAACAAACAAAAGAGTGTACAGCAGTTGCTTTCTTACGTGTTGATGATGACCACATGAAAGTATTTGAGAATCGTGTGAGGCAGATTCTTATGAGTTCAGGCTCAACGACATTCACCAAGATTGTCAACAAGTGGAATACAGCTCTTATAGGTAGCTACTTTGTGTTCTATTGCATTCTTTATGTTCTTGTCCT
The DNA here is from genome assembly GCA_026119855.1 of Campanula takesimana. Taxonomy (NCBI): domain Eukaryota; kingdom Viridiplantae; phylum Streptophyta; class Magnoliopsida; order Asterales; family Campanulaceae; genus Campanula; species Campanula takesimana. Next base: position 367,905 of record JAOWBW010000017.1, on the reverse strand, counting down.
CTGTTTGAATGATGTATTCTTTCACTTCATTCTAGTGGTTGTAGGTTATTTCGATGCAACCTGTTCATGCTATTTCTCCCTGACTGTTCTATTTTTATTTTTTTTTGGTAGGTTTAAGTTTAATGACATACTTCCGCGAAGCAACAGTCCATAAACAGGAACTGTTAGACTTGTTGGTTAAGCGTGAAAACAAAATTCAGACTCGTTTCAAGATTGGCTTAAATTAAAAAATGCCTAGCAGGTAACATACTTTCTGGTTTAAAGAGTAATCATGCTCAACTGATTCACGGCGTCATGGTAACGTTCAATGGTGTTGTGATATCAGGTTTCCTCCGGTTATTTTCTACACACCAAAGGAAATTGGAGGACTTGGAATGTTATCAATGGGTCACATATTGATTCCGCAGAGCGATCTCCGGTACAGTCAGCAGACAGATGTTGGTCCACTTTAGGAGTGGAATGAGTCATGAGGAAGACCAGTTGATTCCAAATCTTTATCGCTATATTCAGGTATTTCGAAGTCAGAAATTCTCATGTTTCTTTTCTTGTATTACCGACTTTTTCTGATCGTTTTTTAAAAATTATTTTAACAGCCATGGGAAAGTGAGTTTATTGACTCGCAACGAGTATGGGCTGAATATGCTCTGAAGAGACAAGAAGCTCAGTCACAGAATAGGCGTTTAACCCTTGAAGATTTGGAAGTGAGTTTTTTCTTTAACTGTTGCTTCTTTTTTTTTTTTTGTCATTCTTCCCGTTCATCGTTTTGGGTCTTATGTCTTGGCTTTTGTTTGACCTTGATTCCTGCCAGCCTGAACACAGTTTGTCAGATAGTACGAAGTTTTTGTCATGGTATATGACCATTCACAGGATTCGTGGGACCGAGGAAGTCCTAGAATCAACACCCTGTTCTAGAAGGATCGCCACACTCTAGCATATGATAAAGGATGGAGAGTCAGAACCGACTTTAAACAGTCTCAAGTTCTGAAACAAAATCCGTTTTGGTGGACACACCAGAGGCATGATGGAAAACTTTGGAACTTAAATAATTATCGGACTGATTTTATTCAAACGGTTGGAGGTGTCGAAAGAATTCTGGAGCATACATTATTTAAAGGAACATAGAATGTTTTCTTTTCCTTTGTCACTCTCATTACTAAATTGACCCGAAACAAGAGTTTCAGTGTATCTGTGAACCTTCGTTCATAATCCAGATTTTGTAATTATTATTTACCGACTTTTACTTTTCCTTTCAGCTTCCCAACTTGGGAGGGTCTTTTCTGGGAGAAAGCTTCAGGTTTCGAGGAGTCAATGAAGTATAAGAAGCTCACCAATGCTCAGAGATCTGGGTTGAACCAAATCCCTAATCGTACGTTTACACTTTGGTGGTCGCCGACAATTAATCGTGCCGATGTGTATGTCGGTTTCCAAGTACAGCTGGACTTGACTGGGATTTTCATGCATGGGAAGATACCCACACTAAAAATCTCACTCATTCAAATATCTCGCGCTCACTTGTGGCAGAAGATTAATGAGAGCGTAGTGATGGATCTGTGCCAGGTTTTTGATCAAGAGCTAGATGCGTTGGAGATAGAAACTGTGCAGAAAGAAACAATTCATCCCAGAAAGAGTTACAAAATGAACAGTTCCTGTGCAGATATCCTCCTGTTTGCTGCACACAGGTGGCCCATGTCGAAGCCCAGTCTTGTGGAAGAGTCAAACGATGTGCATGATCAAAAAGCGAGCAACAAATACTGGATAGACGTGCAGCTTTGTTGGGGTGATTATGATTCACATGACATCAGCACACAGGTGGCCCATGTCGAAGCCCAGTCTTATGGACCACACGACAGACAACAGTCCATCTATCCGTCACCAACTGGCATGTTGTTTATTTCTTTGTATATCTTATATATTTGATTTTTTTTGTCCGGCCAATTTAACAGAAGGATATAAATACACAGGGGTAATGATTGGTCTGGACCTTGCATACAACTTGCATTCTGCTTTTGGTAACTGGTTCCCTGGTTCAAAGAGCCTACTTGCTCAGGCGATGAATAAGATCATGAAGGTACAATGATATCTTTAGTTTTTATTTATTTATATATAATACTCCCTCCGTCCCATCTTATACTTCAAAAACTTCTTTGGGTTTCCCAGTCATCATCACTTCAAAATCCCCAAAAAGGAAAGTTTTCAATACCTCTTTAATCAGCGGGCCCCACATGTCATACTCACGATAACTATCCGCTAATTATTTCCTACCCTACTCAAAACTCCAAAACAGTCTCCAGACTCACAACACCTTACCACACTATCTATATTTTGTAATAAAACCACTCCTTAATTTTTGTGTCCAAGATTTTTTTGAAGAGCCAGGACGGAGGGCGTATGATCTATTTCTAGGTTACTGAGAAAGCAGCACACTAAATCATGTTCATCTGTGCAGTCAAATCCAGCTTTATATGTTCCAAGGGAGCGGATAAGGAAAGGGCTTCAGCTGTACTCCTCTGAACCCACAGAGCCATATCTATCTTCGCAGAACTATGGAGAGATTTTCAGCAATCAGATAATTTGGTTTGTTGACGACACAAACGTTTACCGTGTCACTATCCACATGATGTTTGAAGGAAATCTCACAACTAAACCTATTAATGGTGCAATTTTCATATTCAATCAACGTACAGGGCAGCTATTTCTGAAGTAGAAGTGGCTGCTATTGTGAGGTCCTTGCCTGTTGAAGAACAGCCAAAGCAGATCATTGTTACTCGTAAAGGAATGTTGGATCCACTGGAGGTTCACTTACTTGATTTTCCAAACATTGTCATTAAGGGTAACAAGATGCAACTTCCATTCCAGGCTTGCTTAATGATTGAGAAGTTTGGTGATCTGATCCTTAAAGCTACAGAGCACTGATGGTTTTATTCAACATATATGATGATTGGTTGAAGAGTATTCATCCTACACGGCTTTCTCCAGGCTCATCTTCGTTCTCTTCATGTTAACAATGACAAGGCAAAGATGTTACTCAAGCATGACAACACAGTTGTCACCGAACCTCATCACATTTGGCCTTCTCTTACTGATGATCAATGGGTGAAAGGTAAACTTTTTCAGCTTATCCATGTGAATGTGTGTGATTAAATTCAAATTAAATATGCTCCATGTAGTTTATTTTTTACGGGAAACTAATAAATTATCTGGTGCAGGTTGAGGTTGCTTTAAGAGATCTTATACTGTCAGATTATGCAAAAAAGAACAACGTTAACACATCAGCACTGACACAGTCTGAAATATGCGATATTATACTTGGAGCTGAAATCATGCCACCATCTCAACAGCGTCAACAAATTGCAGAAATTGAGAAGCAGGTACAGTTTCGTTTGTTCTTTGACTATCAATTGCCCTCTTTGCCATATTTATTTGTATGCTGTAGGAGGTCCCATGGTTAGTCACTTACCTGGGTTCATATGATCATGTTTTTTCAGGCTAAAGAAGCTAGTCAGCTAACAGCAGTCACTACAATGATAACAAATGTGCACGGTGATGAACTCATTGTCACCACAACAAGTCCTTATGAATAAGCGGCATATGGCTCCAAGACTGATTGGTGTGTGAGAGCCATTTCAGCTACAAATCTCTATCTTCGTGTAAACCACATAAATGTAAATTCAGAGGATATCAAGGTATTGCTTTGATTCCTTATTTGAGTAGCATATTTGATGAACATTTTGTACTTTTGTTTTTGCATATATACTTACACTGGACTGGAACTTCTGTGCAGGAAACGGGCTATACATACATCATGCCAAAGAACGTTTCGAAGAAGTTCATATGCAAAGCAGACCTCCGGACTCAGATCGCGGGCTACTTGTATGGTGTTAGTCCTCCAGACAATCCTCAGGTGAGGGAAATCCGTTGCATAGCCATGCCACCCCAGAGGGGAACACATCAACAAGTGCATCTACCCTCAGGTCTACCTGAACACGACTTCCTTAATGACCTCGAACCCTTGGGATGGATGCGCACACAACCAAATGAGCTTCTCCAATTGTCGGTGCAGGTAATTCATGTTTCATCTTATATTTTTAATAATTATGTTTGCCTTGAAATTTATACGTCTTTCTTTTGTTTATTAATCACATACTCCCTTTGTCCCGGAATCAATGCCACATTTGACAAGTAAAATAATTTAAGCTTCTTTTCGTATTTCCTAAATTGCCCCCAGTCTTAACTAATGCTACGAAAATATGCAAGAAGACATCAAAAGTACTGCTAAAGCAAAAGGATTGGGGGGGGGGGGTGTAATGGCCACACTGTGCTTCTTCTTTGGGCACAGTGAGACCGTTATTATTTATATCCTATTTTAGTTGATGTAATCTTGCTGTATCTGCAACGTAGTATAGTAAGGCTGTGTTTGGGCATCTTCTTTTTAAGAGGGCAATTATGGGACATCACCAACCTTGACTAAAATGGAAACCGCGACATTTATTCCGGGGTGGAAGGGGTAATTGTTTATTTAGGAGATGCAATGTGTTACCGTGTGAATGAATGAATGAGTGAGAGAGAGTGATAGATAGTTCTATTGTAGTTAAAACTTTTAACTATTTTAAACCTCCTGAAACTGGTGACGAGCTTGAAGAAGGACACAGCTAGTTTGATTGGATGACCTTTTTGTACCTACATCTGGTCCTTGAACCTTTCCTGTTTGTACTGTAGGATCTGATCTCTCATGCTCGAATCCAGGAGAAGAACAAACAATGGGATGGAGAAAAGTGCATTATACTGACATGCAGCTTTACTCCCGGCTCCTGCTCTTTGACAGCGTACAAGCTCACCCCAACTGGTTATGAATGGGGTCGTGCAAACAAGGACACTGGAAGTAATCCTCATGCCAACTCATTATGAGAAGGTTCAGATGCTTCTCAGTGACCGCTTCCTTGGCTTTTATATACTATATGGTAAGGAAAACTTAATGTCTCATTGCTTTATCATAGTGCTCTTTTTATTTGCTATCTCGTTCTAACCTTTTCTATTTGCCTTAGGTTCCTCATGATGGTCCCTGGAACTATAATTTCATGGGTGTGAAGGTGAGCGTGAAGTTTGGAATAAAACTTGGAATATAACAATCACAGTAAGTTATTCATGTACTCGACAAGAAACTCAAGAAAATAACAATACAAAAAAATACAAAAAAAAATAAAAAATAAAAAAATAAAAAAAATCTACACATGCTTTTAACTTTTCCAGGCAATAACAAAAGAAAATGAGCCTGCTCTGCTGTAATCAAATAGTATTATGGTCGTCAAAGTAAGCAACACAAAATATTTGAATCTAAATACCAACCTTTTCAATTTCTTGTTTTGCTTCTTTTTCCTCAGAAACAATCTCTGAGCTATCATCAGCAACTGATGTTCCGTCGTTATAACCAGCAGCTTGAGGAGTATTAATTTTAAACAGTTGATCACTCTCTAGAGCAGCAAACTTCTCCTTTGCCTCTCCCTTCAACAGCTCCACCACCTCAAGAATAGTCGGTCTTTTTTCAGGTTGACTTTGAGCACATATGAGCCCAACAAACACAACTCTCTTCAACTCTTCTTCATTATAGTCCCCATTCAACCGTGGGTCCGGAACTTCACTCAACTTCTTTCCACAAACCAATGGCAAAGCCCAATCCGTGATTGTTCGCCTAACTGTTTGACTTACTTTCTCAATAGGTTTCTTTCCACTAGCAAGCTCGAGTAAGAGAATGCCAAAGCTGTAAACATCACAACTTTCAGATGCTTTCCCTAACATTGCGTATTCTGGGGCAAGGTAGCCTAGAGTACCCTTTACTCTTGTGGTCACGTGTGTGGCACCATCGGGAATTAGCTTTGCGAATCCGAAATCTGCAACCCTAGCGGTGAAATCTGAGTCGAGTAAAACATTGCTTGCTTTCACATCTCTGTGGATTATATGTGGGGTTGCATGGTGATGAAGATAGCTGGATAAAGTACAGTTGAATACCCAAAATCAGCATTCAGAAACATGATTTAGGAAGACCCCCCCGCGTCCCGGAAAGACAGTCTCATTTTACTTTTGATTGTTAACATAGGTGAATTTTTTTTTACCAAATATTAATGTCAATCTAATTGTCCTAGTGAAATTCCAAAAATTGAAACTGATAAATCGTAAGAGGTTTATCACTAACGGTTTTAGAATTTTATTGGGATGACTAGACTAACATTAATGTTTGGTCAAAGTTCACTTGTGTTGACCATAAAAAGTCAATTGAGACTATCCTCCCTCCCGGGACAAGGGGAGAATGAGAAAAGATAGCGATGGTTGAGATTCTTACACAATTCCTTCAGCAGATCCAATTGCAATATTCATCCGGCGTTTCCAATCCATAGGACATTCAGCAGAGTGTTGTCCATGGAGGTGAGAGAGCAAGCTTATAATCATACACAATTAAACGCTCTTGTCCTTCCGCACAGTAGCCACGTAAACTGAGGAGATTCTTGTGTCTCAGTCTTGCCAATATTTCAACCTCAACAGCAAATTCCATCTCTGCTTTGTTGCTCCAAACCTTCAACCTTTGCACAGCTATCTGCGAATATCCATGAGAAAGGAAGGTAGTCTATGCAAAAACTATACTGTATTTCTTACAACACAAAATGAAGACATGCACACATAAACAGGCGGGAAGGTAGTATAGGTGAGTTTACTTGTAGGTTTGGATGTGATCACTGCTATGCAAACACAAAAATCGGGTATTGCTCCGTCTGAGAGGTCATATACAATAATGGAGTTGCAAATATTTTTGCTACACTCCTCATTTTGTACTACTTTTTTTCTCTCTTGCAGTTGCAAATCGGGTACTGCCAAGTTGAAAAATTAAATTAAAATCCACAAAGTTTGATGGGGTGGGTTCGGTTTGGTCTTAGCCGGTCGGGCAGGGCGGCAGTTTACTTGAAGAGAAAATGTTGGGAGAAACTAGCTTCTCCATCCATAAGTTATAAAAAGTCTTGTTTTTATAGGGGTTAAGGTTTAGGATTTAAAGTTTAAGGGTTAAAAAGTGGACTTTTTATAACTTAGAGGAACTAGTTTCCCCCAAAACCAACTCTTACTTAAATTGATTGCTTTTTTCTGAAAGTCTTATTAGATTGATAGTTTTTTTTTTTTTTTTTTGAAGCATTATTAGATTGATAGTTTTTTTAAGGCAATTATTAGATTGATAGTTGAAAAATTAAAAAATGAAAATAAATATAAGATTATGTTTTTCCGGATGGAGCATATTTTTTTATTGCAATGTTCTTTTTGTGGGTCCGGCTACCCGTTTGATCCTACTATGATCCTTTCCTACTATTGCAAGTGCTTTCCTCTTTTAAACTGGAATACCATTTTAACTGACACGAACATTTGTTTGATTTTGTAGTTGGTACGCCTAACAATCATTGAGGTCGGTACTGCTGCACCAATGATATTTTTAATATTTTGGATTTGTTCTAAATTAGGTTAGAGGTGGTCTCTTGTGAGAACACCTAGATCCGTCTTATAGAAGAGACGGGTCGACCCATGACTCGTGTATAACATTATCCGCGAAGCGTAGGATCCCAATCCATACTCCACTCAAAATCTGCCACATGGCAGCGACTCATTGACCCAATTTTTTTTTCCCAGAAAAAAAATCGTTTGTTTTTTAGTTTTTATATTTTTTTTGACTGTTTTTTTCGTTTGCCAAAAGTAATACTTAGTACAACTAAATGTAACAACTGTGTTACTTATAAAGTAACACCAGTTTTACAAAAAAAAATAAAAAATAGCTCATTTTACTCATCTTTCAACTGTAATACTAACTATAAATACGTGTAACACTAACAATAACTAAATGTAATTATCGTTATACTGAAATGTAATAGTGTTTTTTTCAGAATATTTTTTATTTTTGAGTATTTTGATTTTATTTTTTAAAAGAAAGTAACGTTTGAAAAATAATAACTTATATACATGAATGTAATTATTTGTACAAGTAAATGTAACACTTTAGTAGATGAAATTGTAACAGATTTCTATAGATAATGTAATACTTTTACATGTATCATGATAAATTGAACCCATTGTAACTTATTATTTGAAAACATATAGATATACTATTATACAAGCAAACATAACTATTTTACAATGTTATTATACAAGTAAAATATAACATTTGTTTATAAAAATTGTTACTTTCTTATATATAAATACTGTTACATACAAGTAAAATGTAACATTTGTTTATAAAAATTGTTACTTTCTTATATACTATTATACAAGCAAACATAACTATCTAAAGTGTAAATAGTTGAATTATTACTTTTCTATACATATGTGTTACAATTATATATAAATATTGTTACATATAAGTAACACGTTCGTTATATTTTAGTTGTAATAAGTATTACTTATGGCAAACGAAGAAAAAAAAAAAAAAAACAAACAAACAAACACTGTTACTTTTCTGTATGAGTAAGTATCTTGTAAAACGCGTTTTACACTAGGCTTAGTGTAAAACGTGTTTTATTAATAACGGCAAGTAGGGTTTAAGAGACGCGTGGCATAAGTGTAAATATTTGAAACTTATGAAATCTCAGGAGGCATATTTTAATACTGCAGGAGGCATATTATGAAACTGAAGGAGGCATATTTTTGAACTCCACATCAGGCACTTTGTAAAACTATAACAGGCATTTTTTTCAAAGAGGTACTTCTAAATTTTAAAGCAAGAATGTTTTTTAACTGGAGGAGGCATATTTTCATACTGCAGGAGGCACATTTTTAAACTAGAGCAGGCATTTGTTTTCTTTAAAAAAGACAATGTTAAAAGTTCAAAAAAATCTCAGGAGGCATGTTTTGAAACTGCAGGAGGCATATTTTTTAACTAGAGCAGGCACTTATTTTTTCTCAAAAAAGGCACTGTTAAAAGTTCAAAAAAAAGTGCCTCCTCTAGAGTTAAAACATGCCTGCTCTAAAAAAGTGCCTCCTCTAGAGTTAAAATATGCCTGCTGTGAAGTATTGAAAAATGCCTCCTTTTGTTTTAAAATGTGCCTGCTGAGATTTTCATGAGTTCCACTTATTTACAAAATTGCCACCACGTCTTTTAATCCCTCTTAAGCCGTTATTTGAAAAACACGTTTTACACATAGTTAGTGTAAAACACGTTTTTTTACAAGATTTTGTGTTTCTGTATATATGTATTACTTTTATGTATACAAACTGTTACATATAAGTAACACGTTTGTTACATTTAGTTATAGTTACTACTCCCTCTGCCCCAGACTAAGGTTCTTACTTTCTTTTTTGGTTTGTCTCATACTAAGGTTCTTAGTTGCTTTATTACCTAAAATGGATTATGAGACCCACTTGTCATTCTCACAACAAAAACTCCCTACCCACTTTATCTTTCATACTTTCTCTTACTTACTTTTTCATACTCACAACATTTACTTTTTCTTAATCTCCGTGTAAAGTCAAGCTAAGAACCTTAGTCCGGGAAGGAGGGAGTATTACTTTTGACAAACAAAAAAAACAAAAAAAAATAATATAAAAAAATTGGGTCTATGGATCATGGATCCGGGTCATGATGTTCTCATACAAGTTTTTGTCATTAGGTTAATGTTCTCATTTCTTGGCAGCTAATGATATTCCTCCATCCCTTTCGAAATGATTTTTTCTCACTTTTTTTCCTTTTTTGAAGTTAATATTATTTTTTTATGTTGATACGAGGATATTTCAAATAATAAGTTTAAATTTATTTATTTACTTAAATTAAAAATTAAAATTTATTATAAATACAACTATTGTAAATATTATTAATAATATTTTTTAAAATATTATTAAAATAATAAATTAACCCACAATATTACTCATCCATTTAAAATAAGGGTAAATATAAAGTCACAAAAAAGTGTCACAAAATTTGGTTTACATAATAATGTGTGATGATTTTGTTGGTATTTTTAATTAAAGTGTGTCGGGTCCACTATCGATGCAACAAATAAAATATCGTCTCATCATTTTGTATCATTCATTTTGTGAAATCTTTTTGTGCCCCAGCATTATTGCCCTTAAAATAAACGGTCAGCTACATAATTGTGCCATTACTTACTCGAATATTAATTCAGCAGGCCCGTCTAATTGGGCCCTATGTAAAAGTGACTAACATTTGAGATGAAGCAAATTCTTGCATTTTGCTGTACAATTCAAGAAATTACAGATACATACATACAACACATTCTTTACAATCTTTCTTAATCACATACAGTACATTCTTATACATACCCCTATAAGAAAATAACTGCAAAAAGAATAGTTGATATCTGAAATAACCTTAAACAACTTTGAACTGCACCACTTGATTTAGGCCCATCTTCAACATGTTGCACCGTTCTAGCCGAACCGGACCCGCCCTCTGATATGTCACAACGACCAATACCCGAATCGGACAACGAGCCCAAATCATCCCCGAGACCACTTCTTTCATCGTAACACAGTCCTATATTGTTGTCTAGCTTCAATTTCCTTCTCATTCTCCATACCATTTCTCTCCCAAATGGTATAGGTCCAAATAACTGATTATTATTCAGTCTAAGCTCACCTATGGTATTTAAATTACGAAAACTCGAGGGAATTGAACCGTTTAGATTATTCCCATCTAAATGAAGTACGCGTAAATTTGGCAATTGGCCTATTGAGTCGGGTATGGGCCCGCATAAGTCCATGCTGGAGAGAATTAAGATCGTTAGATCGTTCAACCCTTTGAAACCAACGGTTGGGATGGCCGTTGAAGTCATTGGGTTGCCATTGAGGATTAAAGCTTGGAGAGAGTTTAAGTTCTTGAGAGATAATGGAAGAGGGCCTGTGAGACTATTGTAGCTTAAATCCATAAGCATGAGGTTTTTTAGTCCTTCAATGGATTCCGGGATGGGGCCGGAAAGGCGATTCCGGCTGAAGTCTATTTTCATTAGGGAATGGCATGTTCCAATGGACATTGGAATTGGACCCATGAGGTGATTTTGGTTAAGGTCAAGTATGCTCAATTGAGGGAAGTTTAGGCTTGGAATTGAACCGGTTAACATGTTGCTACTCAAATCTAACGACTTTAGACCGGTCAACCGGGTCAATGAAAACGGTATTGAACCGTTGAGATTGTTTCTGTGAAGATCGAGGATGTTTAAATGTGTTAGATTGCCTATTTCATTTGGGATAGGCCCAATATGGCCATTTTCCCTAAGAACTAGGGACTGCAGAGTGGAGCCCAACCGGCCCAAAAATGAAGGAATGGGCCTTGGGTTGTCAGTAAAACAACGGTAGAAGAAAAGGGTCCGAAGATGTGGTAGCTTAGTGATAGATGGAGAAATGAATGATCGGGTCGGGTCACATGTAGGAAAAGCCGTGTCGTCAGATAGTGCCCCGAACGATAGCGAAACAACATGGTAGACATTGTCATTGTCTGGCATGCACTCTATACCGTGCCACCTGCCACGACACACATCAGGAATATCAATAGCCCAATCATTCCCCGTGGCTTTCATGATATCATAGACTGCCTGTTGCTCATGGGGGTCAGTCTGAGCCCTGTTATTGTTGATTGAGTATCCGGTCTGAGGAGCATCGACTAGGGCGTTTGGGGCGCCGGAATCGGACATGATGACCGTGAAAGACATAATATGAGGGATGGACACAAGAATGAGTAGTGATATACATTTGAGTGAGTGAAAAAGACCCATATTTTGGGAGAAGAAAAATGTGGATATTGGGGAGATGAGAGGTGAGAATGAGGGGTTTGTTTAAAAAGGGAGTTTAATGAGAGGGAAAAATTGAAGAAGGGTTGGTGATGGGAGTAATAAGATCACGAGAAAGAGAGGAATTGAAATAAATAGACAAAGACAATGAGAGCATTTATGTGCTTCACGGGAAATGCACCCTGCTTGGGTTTGGACTTGGAGTCATACGGGCTAGATATTTATTTATCCATTTGGGCCTATGGGCTTTTTTATTGGGCCGTATATATTATTTCTAGGCGTTAGCTGTAACCACAATGGTACAGTTACAGGATACGGCCTACAAGTGACTAAGTACTAACAAGTAGAACTAGTAGATTTTACTTTTAGATTAGTCTTGCATCTAGTATCAATCATTGTCATCAATAAAAAGCTTAAAGGTGTTGTACCTTTATGCAAAGTCAATACTGCAATTTAATACTCCATCCGTCCCAAAACATCTTGCACTATCTTGAAAATGCACGTGAATTAAGGAAGGAGTATATAAATTCAAAAATATTGTGAGTGGGAAAGGGGTTGTGAGTATGATAAGTTGAGTGAGATTTACAAATGGGGTCCAAAATTAAAAGTGTGAGTATGATAAGTGGGTAAGGAGAATAGAAAAATAATAAAATTTTAACATTTTAAATTAGGAAATGATACTAACCAATACCAATAGACACCCAAAAGGAAAATTAGTGTGTTTTGGGAGTACTCACCAACATCTAACACTTGCTGAAACTAAATAGCCAGAATATAGTCTAAGTACATCCTTTTAAACTTTACTAAGGAATAATAAACAAATTATTTACATACTCCGTCCGTCTTAGCTCACTTGAGATTTATTTTCATTTTTGACTGTCTTAGCTCACTTAAGACCTCCCCAAAATAGTCAACTTTTAATAATTTTATATTGAATCTACCCCACCACTCATTCTCTCTCTTTATTTTACACCACTCAATTTATTCAACAAACACAACTATTTACCTCACTCATTCTCCCTCTTCATTTCCTACCACACATTTTCCTTATTTTATTATTTTTCCTTAGTTATTGTGCCCACCTCTTAGGTCTCAAGTGATGTTGAACGGAAAGAGTATATATTAAAATGCAATTTTTATTGAATTGTGTTTGTATGAATACCTCATTATTGCATTGTTTAATAATTTAATTATTTATTTTCCTTTTAAAATCATAAAATCAAAAATTCATAAATTTATTGGGCTTATTTACCCGCGCACGGTTGTAATACTAGTAGAATATTTTTAAAAAAAATGGCGCAAGGAGTATCGAATTTAATTTGTCAAAACATTTTACAGATAATATTTTATTTATTTGTATTTTTCATATAAAATTGGAATATTAATTAAACACTAAAATGTTAAGTATACAACCATGTTACTTCCATCCAAAAAATATAATTAAATTTAAATTTGTTTTTAATCAAAGTAAATTTAAATATCGGTTATTTCTCTATCTGCATTTGGACATCTATGTTCAAGAGAATATTTGAATCTTAAGAAGATTGTCTTTCGGTTTTGGATGGTTGGAAATGGGTCGGATAAATGTTGTTTATCCACATTTTAAACCAATTTTTAAAATATATAGTTTCGTTTTGTGTAAATGAAAACAAGTTTTAAAATTTAAATTTAATGTAAATTAGAAAAATGCATTTTTTTACTCAAAACAATTTATGGGTGAATGGAAAATAATGCTCAAAGTAAGCAACTTAGTAATAATTTAATTAAGAGTTTGTAATATGGAAAAATTTATCCCACATTGCCTAAAAATCACAAAGTTGAAGAGTATTTAAATTCCTACACTTGTGAGAGATAACAATCAAGTGTTATCATCATGTCATGAAACATAGTGGAACATTGGGCCAAGCATGCAATCAAGTGGGTAATTGGGCTAGTTTTGGTCTAGCTTAAGATTGACACACGGCCCGCGAAGGGTGGAATGTACGGTTTAGGTTGCAATTCGCTGGGAGATCTTGGAGCCTTAAAATTTTGGCGAGCTCACCCAGCTCATGGGTCGAACCGTTTGGGTCCGAGGTTCGTGACACATATCGGGTGGGCCGGTTTGCGGTTCGGTCTAGGTTGAAACGGCTGGGCCGCGGGTTGGATTCAGAGCGGTACATTGTATCTGGTCCGTTTGAACAGGCGTGAGTCGGTTCATAATGGGTGGAGCACCTGTTCGCTTGTTAGTTAGGGAGGTTCTCTGAATATGGATCGTTGATCGGTTGCGATCTGACGGCCATGATTCATCAGAATATAATTGCACCTACTTCATGAAAGACATCTGCAACTCTTGGAAACCTAGAAATAGCTCCTCCATTTAAAATGAGTTTAAAATGTCACTTTTTTATATTTGTAAATGCATCTTGATGATGTTTATTTTAGACTGGAGATTTTTTTCAATAAGAAATTGTTTCTTTAGTTAGCCATCAACTTTATATTTTTTTGATTCACATCCTTCATTTAAAATGAGTTTAAAATGTCACTTTACCATTCCGGATGGAACACAGTCACACACCTCTATCTCGGTCAGTTCGGACCGGAACAAACCAGTTTGGCTGGAACGAGCCGGCACATGACTGAATTTTAAACGGAATGGAATTTAGCTAGTTCTGCAAAATAAATTCCGGAACTGTGCGTACCGGGCGGAACAGACTGGAACGGAACAGAATTTATAACTATGGTTAAAAGTATCGTGAGTGGGGGGGTCAAGTTATGAGTATAATGATCTAAAAGTTAGACTCATGACTTAAATGTGTGAGTATGCAAGTATGGTTGGATAAAAGAAAATAATAAAGTGCAAATTGCAATTTAGTTAACCGAGTTTATCATCATGTTTCAATTGGTTATCCAATTTGTACTTGTTACAATTTGGTTACTGAATGTGTCTTTTTGTTGTAACCGGGTGTAATTTTGGATGGACCATTAAAAAACTAACGAAATGGATGAAAAACGTAACAAGTTTCTTTCAAAATTACAATGATCAACATTACAGTTTAAATTATATCACTACACCCCTAAGCTCTTAATGAAAATTAAAAAACTGACATAATTTGGCATTAATCTAATTTACACATACCTCCTCCCTTATAAATAAATTTTCATAACCCCACTTATTTCATTTTTGGTCAGGCCATAAAAGAAAAGAAAAGAAAAAATAAAATGAAACTCTCCCCCCCCCCTTACAGATATAATCACGTTACCCCATCTCACTTCATTCTTTACCCCCACCATCTACTTCCCCATCCAAGCCAAAAGAAAAAAAAATCATGACATACCATCCCCATCCCATCTCCGATCAACACCGCCACCACCTCCAACTGACCTCTTCTTTTCTTCACTTTGGATACCCAAATCTGGGTTTTGATTATTAGAGTTACGATTTCAAGCTTGTTTCAATTTTCAATTTCTGATTTTCAAGACCTGGGCTTCGAGTTTCGATTTTAAATCTTTGAGTTTGAAGGATTTTTTACTGTATCTTTAGGTATGAAGTTTTTTCAAAACTAAAAGCATGAACAATTTTTGATTTTGAATTGAATCTGGGTTTTGAATATTTGTATTTAGGTCTTTCCAAAGTGGGTTTAGAATTTAATTTTGGGTTTCAATTTTCGATTTCAGATCTTTGAGTTGGAAGGATTTTCGATTGAAACTTTGGGTAAAGGAGTCTTGAAGTCAATATCATGAACATTTTTTCATTTTCGAATGTAAATCTTTGAAGATCAATGATTTTCTATTTAAAATATGGTTTCGATTTTTTTGCACTTAGGTCTTTGCATTTGAAGAATTTTGACTGCAAATCTCATTTTGTTAAATATTTTTTTTTGATTTTCCATCTTTGATATGCTTGACTATGAAAATTTTATTTGTCTGGTGGCATGGTGAAGAAGATGACTTGGGATAAATTCAAGCTTGAATGACATATAAGCAATTTTATTTTTGAGTTGAATGACAAAATTTCCCCTCATATAACATGCATATGATCAATTTTGTTAGTTTTTTTTTTGTTTGATGGAGGGTGTAAAATGGGATGATTTAAACTGTACGAGTGATCATTGCAATTTTGAAAAAAAAATTGTTACATCTTTCATCCACTTCGTTAAAACATAGGGGGTGTTGTGGGATAATTTAAACTGTAGGGTTGATCATTGTAATTTTGAAAGAAGCTTGCAACGTTTTTCATCCAATTTCGTTAGTTTTTTAACAATCCATCCAAAATTACACCTGATTGCAACAAAAAGACACATTCAGCAACCAAATTGTAACAAACACAAATTGAATAACCAATTGAAACATGATGACAAACTCAGGTAACTAAATTGCAATTTGCCCAAATAATAAATGTGGACATTTTGAACACAAAACATAAGTAAAAATTGATGCAATTTAATTATAAAATGGATGGGGTTTTCAAAATTAAATCTACTATTGTAAAAATGCTACGAAATAAAATCTAAGATGTACATCAATTTCAATTTTTAAAGATAATAACCGCTGTAGTAGTATTTGCTATCATGATTCATTTATCAGTTGTAAACTTTTTTCTTATGATTTTTTATCGTAATGTTCTCAGGCATATGATAATATTTAATTATGACAATGAATTTACATAAATATTAACTTTATTTTAAAAATCTAAACATATTTCTACGAAACATTTCTATATATATGTGGATTCGCTGATGTAACTAAGTACTCACTCCGTCACAATTTAAAATTCAAAATGTTTTTAGGTTCAAGAATTAAGAAAAATGTGATGTATTGTAGATGGTTTAGTAGGTGAGAGAAAGTGAGGTAGGAAATAGTTAGTGAGTAATTGTTGTGGGTATGAATTGTGGGTCATACAAATAAAGAAGTATAAAAAAAAAACTATTTTTATGTTTTAAAGTTTAAAATAGAACACTCAAAATAAAAAAATTTGAAGTTTAAAATGGAACGGAAAGAGAGAGTATTATTTTATGTCCTAAGAACCGTCTGCTTCTTATTTTCTTTTTTCATATATCATGGAAAGTGAAATATGGAGTGAGTGTGTATAGTAAGTGAGTAGTCCTTCTGTCACACTTGAAATAAAAACTTCTTTTCTTAGAGAAAAATTTGGGGGAAACTAGTTTCTCAATAAGTTATAAAAAGTCATGTTTTTATAGGGTTTAAAGTTTAGGGTTTAGGGTTTCATGTTTAGGATTTAAAGGTTAAAAACATGACTTTTTATAATTTATAGAGGAACTAGTTTCCCCCAAAACACACTCATTTTCTTATGTGGAATTTATGGAAAATGTGTAGGTGGAGTATGTGTTGTGAGTATGAAAAGTGATGTAGGAGAGAAAGTGGGGTAGAGCTTTTGAAACGGAACACGAACCTATTTTGCTATTCCGGTCATAATAAATAAAAAAATATTATGAGTTTGAAAGTGAGTTCCACTAGATAAAATATTTTCATTTTAAGGTTGTTGTATTTTACGTGGGACATCCAAAATAACAAATTGTCCTAATTCAACAGAGATAGAGAGAGAGAGTATAACATAAACTCCAGTTCATTCTTTTTTCGTCAGTCCAATAATAAATTGCATTTATCAAAATGATTAGTTTTAAACTTCCTATTTCATTTTAATTTTTACAATCCTTACTCTTCTGTTACTATTATACTCAGGTTGTTTTTTTCTTAATTTTTGTGTTTGCTAATATGATGCACTTATTATTAGATGGATGGAACATTATAATTTATTTTGAACTTGTAAATTTTTAAATAAATACTTTGAATAAACATTAATGCAATTTAAAGGGATGGATGAAGTATTGTATATTATTCATTTCGTTTCAAAATGATAATTTAATTTTAATTTTAAAAATATGAAGGAGAAATGAACCCAAACTGAACGAGTTGGTTTTGGGGAAACTATTTCCTCCATAAGTTATAAAAAGTCATGTTTTTTTAACTCTTCTTAAACTTTAAAAGGCTTAAACCCTAAACTTTAACCCCTATAAAAACATGATTTTTTATAACTTTTATGGAGAATTCCTCCAAAATTTTCTCAAACTGAAAAGGGGAAATGACAATTTAGGGTCCAAAGTTTGGGGGATGTGTGCCAATAGGGGTCTGATGTATCAATTTTGTCAATTTAGGGTCCAAAGTTGCAAAAGTTGTGCAGGTTAGGATTTTTTAACGATTTTGTTAACGGAATCCAGTTAAGTCACAAGTGTTTTGACATGGGCTTAACTGGAGTTGGTTTTTATTATTTGCATGAGCATATTGTCATTTCAAATGTAGAAAATTAATAAAAAAAAAAATTGAAATATTAAATTTTACTTTCTTATATTATTATTTTTTTGAAAGTAAAGTGCCATTGCATTAAATTATGGGCAAAAGCACAAAAATAAGAGTAGGGTCTCTACAAATATTAGAGGCTCAACCCAAAGATAACCAATCATTACAACGGCATTTAAAAGTACACATGAAATACGAAAAGAGGGATAACGAAAGGTGTTTGTGCATAAAGTTGTACCAGCGTTGGCCTTCTTCCACCTTGAACCTCTAGTAACAATACCTTGGAACACGCAGATGCCTCTCCAAGCGTAACTTGGACACTGCCATTTATCGGCATTCACAAAATCCCCCATCGAAAATATTTAGCTCTGAAGACACGTTGATTTAAGGCTTCTGGGCTAGTAGTACATCGCCAACCGAAGTTTCCAAGACATGTTATTATCCCCATATGATTCCACAATAAATGTCGGATAACAAAAGAAAATGACAAGACTCTCTCACAAGGGAGAGAATGTAAGGGCTCTCACAAAGGAGAGAATACAAAAGGCTCTCACGAAGGAGAGAATACAAAAGATCAAACACCACATCAACAACATTCCTCTTCATTTATTTAAAATACAAAAGGAAAAGCTAAAGAAAAAAGCAGGAAACAACCAGATCTGAAAGTAGATTTAAAGAGAGCGATCTCTATTCAAATCTAAATCCAGATCTAGGAAGAACACAAAACTTAATGAAAAGCTAGAGATTTGTTAATGGAGGATTTGAGAGAGAAGAGGGAGAAAGAGGGAAGCGGTTATAAGGTGATGCCGTTTTTATTTTACTTTCTTATATTAAATTAACTAATAATTAAGACGTCATTTACCGAAAATATTTTTTCAAGAAATACAATAAAAATATTTTTTTCATTAGAACCACTTTAAAATAAAAAGTATAATTTTTAAAAAGGAAAAAGTGTAAAAAAACTATATTCCAAAAAAAAAAAAAAAACCACTTTATTTGTTTAGAAAGAAGAAAGTGGAGATTTGGACAATTCGTTTTTTTTCCTGTGGTGGTGGTTAGTATTGTTTCATTATTAATATTAGTATTCCAATTATTATTTTATTTATAAAATTATTTTTTATTTTTATTATTAATTTTCCTTGTTTATAACTTCATTATTTGCGGTTAAAAAAAAACCACTTTAATTTTTTATTTGCTTATTATTTTATTTATTATTATTTTTGAATTAATTAAAATTATTAGAAAATTTAATAATAAAAGTGAAAGAAAATTTAGGGTCCATTGTATAAGGGGTGTGTGAAATGACAGCCCAGGCGAACATCCAAAACTAACTTCAGTTAAGTTTTTCTGTTACTTAACTGGATTTTCTTTGCAACTTAGTCCAAAAACCCTTAATTGACTAACGTTGTTAACTTTGGACCCTAAATTGACAAAATTAATACATCAGACCCCTATTGGCACACACCCCCCAAACTTTGGACCCTAAATTGTCATTTCCCCAACTGAAAATTAGGGATACTTTTTCTCATTTTTTTTCTCTAGTCAAACATTCCTCAAACTCTTTTCCATAACTTTCCAAAAAAGTTTCTCTTACCCAAGAAATTCTCCAAAAGGACGTCACCTACTTCCACTTTCTTTCCCCTTACTTCTTCTCCAAGCACATAAATATCGCCCTGATAAGTTCATAGACCTATCACTTTGATAAGTAGTATAGCGTTTCTTATAAGCGTTTCATTACACCACCGACTCAGCTTGGCCCACTCGCGTCTCCTGAGCATCCCGCTCACGCGCCACCCCTTTCTACTAGCCACGTGGCCTTACCTGGAGACGAGAACAACCCGCGTTATTTTTACGCAATAGCGCGTGTAAGCAACGACTCATTCACGCGAGTAGATATGATTTGATAGCTCAGTCTGTTTTTGTCATTTCTCTTCATCCCAACTTATAAAACCAGAGAGAGAGAGAGAGAAAATTTAAAGACCGAAATATAAAGGACAGATAGAAAAGAAAAATAAAAACATCTATAAAACCCAACCCCTGCAACGCCTTCTTCTTCCCCGCGCTCACTTCTTCTGCAATTCTGACTTTCTCTCTCTAGAAATCATTTGAGAGCGAGATAAACAGGTACGGCTGTACTAAAACTCTCTTAAATTCTGATATAATCGTCTCTCTCAAGTCGTATTGTTCTGTTTGAATTTGATTGTGAGGGGATTTATTTCTGTCTGATTTTGGTAATTAAAACCCTAATTTTTGATGTTTTGATGGTGTTTAGCTAGTTTTTAGAGTGATTAAACGGCTTGGATCTGGTTCGATCAGACGGAGGATGACGCCTCATAATAGAGAGCTCGTTTTTCTGATACTTCAATTCTTAGATGAAGAAAAATTCAAGGAGACATTGCACAAGTAATTTTTTGTTGTAACATTAACTGAACTTCAATTTTTCTTCTTATTTACTTTTGTCTTTTGCTGAATTTATTATTATTACTATCTTGTCCGAAATGTCCTTTTTTAATTCTTGGTAAAAGATGAATGTCAATTTTTTTTTTCTTGATCAAGAATAACTATCAACATTCATTCATTTTGGGATTATAAAAAACAATTAAGAACATTTATTACTTCTTCCGCTTTGAATTAGATAATCTCACTTTGATTTTTGATTTTACAGCTCAACTAAATTTGATCGTAATTTTATGAATATCCATTTTTCTCTTTTTTTTTGAATTATACAAAGATCATTGCATTTTTATATAGTCATGGTCAGTGTTAAGTTGAGTTGACATAAGATCAAAGTGAGACCACTCTTTCCAGGACAGATGTAATATATTTTAAATTAAATTGTTTGTTGCTGAGTTGTTTGAATGAATTTGTATGAAGGTTGGAGAAGGAGTCAGGGTTCTTCTTTAACATGAGGTACTTTGAAGATGCTGTGATTAATGGGGAGTGGGAAGAGGTAGAAAAGTATTTGTTGGGGTTTACAAAGGTTGAAGTTAACCGTTTCTCGTTGAAAACGTTCTTCGAGATTCGAAAGCAAAAATACATTGAGGCTCTGGACAAGTAAGCTTTTCATTTTTGTGCTTTGAAAAAAAAAATGAAAAAAAGAAGCTAAAACATTATGCTCTTTTACTTCTATTATATTTCTGAGATTTTACATATGAGATTTATTGTTGGTTTATCTTTTTATTCTCTGTTTTGGTATGGCCTCATTGCAGGGGAGATGATGTAAGGGCACTGGAAATTCTCAAAAAGGATTTGAAGGTGTTCTCTGGCTCTAATGAAGAACTCTTTAAGGACATGGCGCACCTCCTTACATTGACAAATATCAGGCATTTTCAGAACTCTTTTTAGTCTTAGTGGATGTTGATGAGATTGTAATGGTTATTTGGTTGATGTTCGATACATTCTAGGTTGAGTTGGTGTTAGTCCTATTACGGAAAATATTTTGAAATTATTATTTACAGATAGGCTTGAGCTGTACCCGTTGCCAACCCAAAATGTAACAGATGCCAGCCCAATATTTGTCGCTACGTGGATACCAACCAAAATTTGTCGTGGTGTGAATGCTAACCAACATTTGTTGTGGCTTGTATGACAAAGTCCGTGTTTGTGTAGAGGCAAATCTATCGTGCTTAATGCATTGGATCGATACCTCAAGTTAGTTAGACGTAAAGTTTCCTGTTTTGGCGTTTAGCTTGATCAATTATTATATCGTCTGGTTGAATATTGCACAGAGGATTTTTTTTAAAAAAAAAACCTAGAATGAGAAATCAGTCAGATAAGAGATTATTGTGATGATGTGATTAGTGAATGAACTGTATATAAATGAAATGCCATCACAATCATGATGATTTGTGATTGTGGTGGTGGTTGATAATATACAATATTTGCAGAAAATTGACTTATAATGTTAATGGTATTGTGAATTTGAAATCCTTTAACCAATGTCTACCAAATTTTGTTTTGGTGTGCATGGAAAAATCTAAGGTTTTAACTTGGGGGGAGAATCTACTGTGTTCATAAGTACTGGTTTGTTGTGATGTGTCTGTTAATGGAACCTGTACGTTTTCAGGTTTGAATCATGCACCGAGGCTGCATTTCTCCGAGACAGAGAAATGAACTAGTATGCTATTTTTGATCAGTGAATAAACTAGTATGTTATCTCTAGCCTGCATGGTGGCGATACAATTTGGAGCCTCTACTGTTTGAGTACATGCCGTCATTGTTTGGCGCGCTCTAAACTTTCATCAGATGGATCCTCAATCTCATTTCTGTAGTTCATATATGATAGTTGCTTACTTCAATGAAGCGTCTCCTGCTGTCAATATTTGAATTTCAAGCTGATTACTTGTTCTGGAAACAAATTTTTTTGACATACCAATATGATTTTTAAGAATCAATAAGAAAGAGAAGTTTAATGAGAGAGGGGGGTACCTTATCTATCTTGGTAAGGCACACTTAAATCCTTCTATGGATGGGCGTTTCAGACATAACATATCGATGCTCGTTTCCTGCCAATTTCCTGAGATTTGTGGTCAATGGCGGTCTTTGCCCACAGGCCACAGCTGATATTTGGTTAGAGTGTAAACTTAATGCAATTTCAGGAAGTTGCAAAAGGTGGACTAATTTATATTTGCTGATATTATTTTCTATTTTACTTCTATTGATTGGTTAAAATATCCATTTTCAGAGAAAATGCACAGCTCGCTAGTTATCGCGATGCAAAGTCAGCGAGGCCTATATTGTTTGCTGAACTCAAGAGTCTAATTAAGGCAAATCCACTTATCCGTGACAAGCTTCAATTTCCCAGCCTAAACAAATCCAGGCTGGTGTACTTAATTAACCAAAGGTAATAATTGTTCTACTACCAGTCGGACAGCTACTTGTCTGTATAATTATCATTACTTAAATAAATGGTCTTCTTTTTTTTTTTCACTGTTATTTTTTTCAACGTTGCAGCTTAAACTGGCAACATAGTCATTGTAAGAATCCAAAGCCCAACCCTGACATTAGGACACTCTATGTGGACCATACTTGTGAGCAACCAAATGGGCGGGCTCAGGCTCGGGCTCCATCCCCTCTCACTATTCAGCTAATGGGTGGCGTGCCTAAAGTAGGGGGTTTCCCTCAACTATCCGCTAATCATGTAAGTTCAAGGGATCAGCCATTTTAGAGTATTTGTTACTATCTCTATATTGGCACTATTTCTTACGGTCATTTTGGTTTTTCGTTTATCATCTTTTTTCTTTCAGGCGTTCCCGCCTGCACCAGGACCTACATTTAATACACCTCTTGGAGGATGGATGACTAACCCATCTGCTCTAATCCACCAAGCTCTTTCTGGAGGGACGCCAGGCTTCGGCGCTCCTAATAATGCAGGTAATCTTGTTTTCATGTTAAATAAGTATATTGTGTATTGTCTGATGGGTCATGAAGTAAGAATATGGTGTATTGTCTCAGCTAATTGTTACGAGTATTATTTTTTCTTATCTTTTTTTTTTTTTTTTTTTTTTTTTTATATTATCTATGCTAAAGCGTTCTAGGAGTCCTTCTACTACTAACAATCCAGAAATGGACTATGAAACTGCAGATTCTGAACACGTTTTGAAGAGATTACGTCCTTTTGGGATTCCTGAGGAGGTACTACTTACATTCTATCTGTTTCTTCTAAGCAATCATTAGGTTGTGATAACATCATACCTACATTTTCTTTTCCAGTAAATGTTTGAATTTGGATATTGCTCTCATGTTGGTTGATATATGGATTATCTAATTAGATTTTATTGAACGTGGTGAAATCATGAACTTTTTGTTAGTCGTCTGGTTCTAAACTCATTAAAACCTTCGCATGTTTTCCCCCAATTGTTGGACCTCTAATTAACCGTTCTTCAATCGTGACCTTTTCAGGGCAACAATATGCCTGTCAATATATTGCCTGTCACATATCCTGGGCAGAGCCATACCCAACGCTTATATTCTTCAGATGACTTGCCCAAGACTGTTGTTGCCTATCTGAATCAAAGTTCTGCTGTGACGAGTTTGGATTTTCATCCTTCACATAAAACTGTGCTTCTTGGTTAGCTTTCATTTGTAACAACCTGTATTTTTCATTTTTCTATTATTCTTCTTATTTTAGGCAAATATTAACTATATGAAATAACTGGTTTATGTCAGTTGGAACAAACATGGGGGAGGTTTCTATTTGGGAGATAGGTAGCAGGTTGAGGCTTGCTGTTCGAGATTTCAAGGTTTGGAAACTTGGGGTATGTACAGAGACTCTACAGGTATGACCGTTTTCCTCCTTCAATTCTGTGTAAGGTACTTAAATTGTTTTTAACACAATGTAATCATTTTCATCATAGCAAATGCTAACATCTCCTATTATCTTCCATAGGCATCGTTGGCCAATGAATATACCGCATCAGTAAATCGGGTGGTGTGGAGTCCTGATGGCATCCTGCTCGGTATGTGTTAATATTCTCTCTTTTATTTGGAAAAAGAAAAAAGCTCAAGAAGAGATAAAATCTTTTGTCTCGTTTACAAGTTTTGATAATGTGGGTGGTGGATACTAAACTAGTGTTGTAACTGTTGTGTTTCAATTTTCATTTTCATTTTATTTTATTTTGTTTTATATATGTTTCAATGATTCAGGTGTTGCATACTCTAAACACATTGTTCACATATATGTCTACCGAGATGGTGGATTACAAGACCACCTTGAGGTGCGTGAAATTTATTGAAAGTTTATTTATAACTTATGCTTCACTGAGTGCATATGTGAAAATAAAAGCAATTTAACTTCGCTTGCAGCTGATCACCTAGAGTTTGAAACCTTATACTCCCTTCATCCCAGATTGAACATTGATCAATGATTACCAGTTAATTTAGTTATCCTAATGAAAATCTAAAAATTGTTATTGATAGTAATTATAATGTATATCAATAACATTTTTTTTAATTTCGTAATGATAATAACTTAATTATAATTATGGCTCAAAGTTTCATTCAAACAAACAACAAAAAAAGTGAGGACATCATTCTGGGACGGAGGGAGTATATGGCTGTGCTGTGTATTGGATGACTGAATGTTCTTTCTTTTCTTCTTCTTCCAGATAGATGCCCATATTGGTAATGTTAGCGACCTTGCTTTCGTGATGAAACCGAACAATCACTTGTGCATCATAACATGTGGAGAGGACAAGACGATTAAGGTTTGTTTACGTTTTACTTATATTCATCTGGCTCGATGAAGAGGTCATACCTTGCAGTCACAAATACTCAAGTATAATTGCAGGTGTGGGATGCTGCCTCCGGTAATAAGCAGTATACATTTGAGGGTCATGAGGCACCTGTCTATTCTGTATGTCCACATAACAGGGGAGACTGTCAGGTATCTATTTATTGACTCGCCTCCTCCTTATCACTATTATTCATCTGTGTGCGACTCCTCTTTTTTTTTTTTTTTTTTTGGGGGTAATTTTAATACTCCCTCCGTTTCAAATTATCTGTCGCTTTAGGAGTAAAAATTTGTTTCAAAATATCTGTCGCTTTACTATTATCAATGCACTTTTATCCTTTTGTCTCAATTATACCCTTATTAATGATGGTGAAAGTATCTCTCATGCAAGCATTTAATCACCTAGAAAGTTGAATTATTTAGGGGCAAATGGGTCTTCTTAATATGCATTAATTACATTTCTTAATATGTGTGAAAAAGTCTAAAGCGCAGATAATTTGAAATGGAGGGAGTATCTTGCAAAGGCCTTTCTATTTTTGTTTATGCTTACCTCTTTTTTTTTTTTTTGTAATCCTGGTCAGTTCATCTTTTCAACGGATGTTGATGGGAAGATCAAGGTTTGGTTACATAATGGCAATGGTTCAGTAGTTGACTATGATGCACCAGGTCAATCTTGTACAAAATTGGTATACAGTGCTGATGGTTTAAGGTATGATACATTACCTTCCAGGTAAAAATGTATCTGTTCGTGATCTGATTTTTGAAAAAGAGATGTATTGTACTTACCATCTCTCTCTCTCATATGGAAAAAATGTAGGTTGTTTTCGTGTGGGACTAGCAAGGATGGGGAATCATACATGGTGGAGTGGAGTGAAAGTGATGGTACTGTGAAACAAACATACCATGGTCTTGGGAAGAGGTCTGTGGGTGTCGTGCAGTTTGATACAATTAAGAACCGATTCTTGGCTGCTGGAGACGAATTTTCTATCAAGTTCTGGGACATGGATAATGTTAACCTCCTCATGGCTATTAATGCAGAGGGTGGATTGCCGGTCTGCTCGATTTGATGTGTTTGTTTATTTCCTTGTTTGGTAAACTGTAATATACAATACAGTTTTAATTACTTGCTACTATTATCTTTCAGGCTTCGCCGTGTATTCGGTTTAATAAGGAAGGGATGTTCTTTGCTGTATCAACTAGCGAGAATGGTGTTAAAGTACTTGGAAATGCTGAAGGCATCCGTCTTCTACATGCCGCCCTTCAGAATCGTGCCGTTCAGAATCGCACCAATGAAAATCGAGCCATTGAGAATCGCGCAGTTGAAATTGGTGCCATTGAGAATCGCGCCGTTGAGAATCGTGCCATTGAGAATCGCGCCACTGAAAATCGTGCCATTGAGAATTGGGCCAGTGAATGTCGTGCCAATGAGAATCGCGCCATTGATGCTTCCAAAACAAATACTTGGAAGCTAAAGGAGATTACCGAGCCATCCCAACTTAGCTCACTGAAACTTCCTGACAATATGCTCACTGATAGAGTAAGTGTCTTCTACTTTTTTCTCAACTTTCTTGAAGTATACATTACATATTAAAGTAATTAAACTGCCTGATCTTTCTGACAGTTTGCTCATGAGATGTTTTAAAGTTACAGAAACGGTCCCAGTGATTCGATTTATTTCATGGGAAATTGAGTTGACATGTTTGGTCTTCATTAAATATTTTCTGACCATCCACATCCATACTTTCAGATCATGAGGTTAAAGTATACACATACAGGTGGTGCCATACTAGCATTAGGAAACAACGCGGTGCACAAACTCTGGAGATGGCAGAAGAATGAGCGCAACAAGAGCGGGAAGGTACTGGAGTTATTATTTTCCCATTGATGTCTCCAACATTTCGTTTTGTTTTACTCTGTCTTTCTTGTTAGGCTTGCTCTTTAAATATGTTTTCCCTTGTAGGCAACTACTAGTGTTCCACCGGTGTTGTCGCAGCCTTCAAGCGGATTTGTAATGACCAATGATATAAGTGAAATTAATCGGGAAAATGTTGTTCCCTGTTTTGCAATTTCGAAGAATGATTCATATATCATGTCTGCTTCAGGGGGAAGAATATCCCTATTCAATTTGCTTTCATTTAAGGTTGGCTCGGGTGTTCTTTTTACAATTCTTGCTACATTTTTTCTTAGAGATACCATCCTCTCTTTTTGGTATTATTGTATTTGTTTGTAATCTTGTTAATTCTCTTTACTTCCACTCCACAGACTATGACGGCCTTTTTGCCCCCACCTCCTGCAGCAACATTTCTTGCCTTCCATCCGGATGACAATAATGTTATTGCCGTTGGCATGGATGACTCTTCAATACATATATATAATGCTCGACTAGATGAGGTCTTCACCTACTCTCCCTCCTAAATATTATTGTTAAATTTTCTTTACTGTTAAGAATATTCTCATATCATAACTTACTGTCATCGTTGAACTTGTACAGACACAGAGAAAGCTCATTGGTCATAAGAAGAGAGTAACCGGGCTTGCTTTCTCTAAGCTTTTAAATATTCTGGTATCAACGGGAGCTGATGCTCAGGTATGCCTATTTCATCTTTCTGAAAGGGAGAATCTCTGACTATATCTTATGTACCACGGAGACAATGACTTAAGTTTGTGCTTTTCCAGAAAATGAAACTAACCTAGTTTTGTGAGAATTGTTGTAGTCTGCATGAAATTTATAATCCCTGTCATGCTAGCAAATTTGCATTGTCTCTGTTTTCAGATTTGCAACGCATAATTAACTTATTAATTGATAACAATTTTTTCTTAAATTTTGGAGAGGATTAAAAAATTAAAATTGCTGATAGAGTTTGTTTTTATACACAGAAAATTTGAACTTTTTTTTTTTTACTTGGAAAGTAAAAGAAGGGACTGTTCATATATGTGTTCCTATATATCAATGCGACTCTCTCTCTCTCTCTAGTCTCTTCAAAACAGTACATACACAGAAATACACATTAACCACATATTTGGATATGTGTTTATAGTTAGGGACAGCGGGATAAAATACATTATATGAAGCTCATGGTGACTATCTGCATTTGTTTTTACAGATATGTGTTTGGAGTACAGACGAATGGGAAAAGCAAAGACGCAAGTTCTTGAAGATTCCATCTGGACGAGTGTTGTCTCCCTTAGCGCATACCCGGGTGCAGTTTCATCAAGACCAGAAGCAATTATTGATTGTCCATGAAACACAAATAGCCATATACGAGGCACCAAATCTAGAATGCATTATGAAGGCAATTCAATCATCTTTTTCTTCACCAAGACTTGCTGATATATTTTCTAGGTTGATTATTTTGTTTTATGTTACCCTTGATCAATAAATTTATGTATTGCAGGGGGTCCCTCGAGAAGAAAATCTCATAATCACAGATGCTACTTATTCATGTGATGGTCAATCAGTATTTGCAAGTCTTGAAGATGGGAGCGTGAGTATTCTTACATCCCCAGCACTTGAAGTAAGGTGTAGGATAAGTCCCAAGGCTTATTTACCTTCCGGTCTCAGGTAAAGTGCTCTTATATAGTAACTGGAAACTAAACGAAGTACACAAAAAACACTCACATTGTTCAAATAGCGCCAACTCCGGGTGATTTTTTTTTTTTATTTATTATTATTAACTACAGGGCAAGTGTTTATCCACTATCCATCACGGCTCATCCAAGCGTACCCAATCAGCTTGCTCTAGGACTCACTGATGGAAGTGCCACCGTTGTTGAGCCCCTGGAAGCGGAAGGAAATTGGGGTACAGCCCCACCTCAAGAAAATGGAGTGGGTCCTAGTTCTAACGCGAATTCAGATCAACATTCAAGGTGAAAGTAGTCATCTTTTGATTAATGTCTGCTTTAAAAACAAGTAGTATGTTCCCCATTTTATGTTGTGGGAGGCACAGGTATTTTGATAGAAGAGTGTAATCTAGTGGAAGAAAAAAGCATGGAGATAGCTAGGAATGTTGCGGCCTGATGATGTTGATATAATGCTTAGAGATGTACTACATGGGTGGGAGGAGTAGGATTAGGGTAAAGTTTTAGAGAAACTGAATACTATTGTGCTGTGTATGCAGATAGACTCAACTACATGATTTTCACTTTTGTGTAATTAGCCCGTTTGAGTATTTGTTTCTTACAGATATCAAACATTAATCAAACGTGTGAATTAGTCCATGATAATGGAGACAGATAAGCAGACGGCTGCTGTTAGGAAGCACTATACAGGAATGATTACCATGCTGGAATTGCTTGGCCATATGTTGTCGTTGAAATCAGAAACGTAGAGAGGAGCAAAGATATGTTGAAACAAATCCATATCCGTGTTTCGAGATCTTATCAAAATTTCTCTTCTTTAAGAACAACTCCAATGGTGGGTATCAAAATTCACATGAAAGAGATAGCATCTCTAATGCTAAACACCATAAGTATCAAATTTTGAGAATGAGTTAAGGAAAGTACCTTGCTTAGGCCATTCCAACGGGACTCCAAATCTCCGTGTTTAGCGCCAAGTAAAAGCCCTGCGCATGCACTATCGCCATCTTCAAAATGGCGCAGCCAACAACTTAGCTCTATACGAGCGCAACTTTAAAGCTACGCTATAGGGTTCCTCTACTTTTTTTTTCTTTTTTATATATATACTCATTCCGTCTCAAAATAATAAATACTATTGTATTATATATTTGTTCCGTCTTAAAATAAATATTTTTTACTATATACTTCTTCTACCCAAAACTTCTATTGATTGTACAATCGTAAAATAACTAATTAATTATAACTTTTTTTAGAAAATAACTTTTAGTTAAAAATGCAAATTTATATAGTGATGGACCAAAAAAAAATAATGACATTTAATATAGAACAAAAAACTTAACCATACAAAATTAACATTATTTCTAATAATATGAAAACAAACAAATTAACATTATTTCTAATAATCAGATAGATTATTTCCGGGTGATCCATTCTTGCCGAAAGTTTTGCTCCTCCATCAAATTATACAATTTAAGAAATGATTATAACACGGGTTATTATTTGGCTGATGGTATTCATCAAAATTGGGCAACTCTGTGCAAACTATCCATGACCCACGTGGTCCTAAGAAAAAATATTTTGCAATGAAACAAGAATCGTGTAGAAAAGACGTCAAACGTGCATTTAGAGTTTTACAATCACGATTTGCAAATGTGATAGCGCCGGTTCGGTTTTGGAATAAAAGTGACATACATAATATAATGTCCGCATGCATAATAATGCTCAACATGATAATTGAAATGAGCGATATTTAACTATTAAATTCTTAAATGTGAAATAAAACTTAAATTCAAAAATGACGACTTTAAAATTAAGTCAATTAATTAAACTATTTTCAATGTTGTCAGTAGTTATCACTAAAAATTAAATGAGACTATTTTTTTTTTAGATAAAAAGAATGTTTAATAATACTATCACACTTATTTTTTGAGATGGAAAAAATTAAAAACATCACCTCCGTTAGTATGCAAGTGTTTTTTTTTTTTTTTTTTTTATAAATTAAATGAAATAATTACAGCAAAAATGTTTTGCTTCAATCCAACGCTAACAAACCGTTATAAAGATGCGTGGTTAAGATAGGGAGGGATACGGTCAGCCGGTCAGGTATCATACGCTAAGCTACAACGATGGTAGATATATACGTATACTCCAAATTACTTGCAAGCACCTGAATACAGCAGTCCCACTCCCCCCCCCCCCTCTTCCTCCATTAGCAAGTATTTCCCCCAAATTCTTCATAAACCCTAGCAATCGAAATTACCCGCGTTAAACATGAAATAAGGAAGCGTTTTGTACTTGATTTATATTGTTCGTTTTGCGCAAGGATCACCATCGATATTTTCTGATCGTCATTTAGAAAGGTGATGTGAACTATTAATCAGTTGGATTTCCCTCCATTAGCAAGTATTACTTTCATTTGCTTTCATAATTTTATTCTATGGAGTACTTGTTACAAGTCTGGGTCTTAATTTCTTCATCTTGTTAAGTGAAACAAATTAGTTATTGGACAAGTATCTCTTTGTTTGCGAAACAATCTTTGTAATATGTGTCTCATGAGCTCTAAATTTCGATTTTAATCTTAAATTATGCTACTCTTGCCGTGACTAGAAATTGTGAAAATTTGTTGTCAATATGCGGCATCTCATCTAACCCTTACAATTTTAATCTTAAATTATTATTCTGATACATTCCTTCTTTTGATGCTCGTTGGCGCACTAGAAGATGGTATTAGCAAATCATGGAGAAAATCTGGAAGTATGGCATATGATGAATTCTGTTTATGTTTATGTCTTCCAACTGTATTAATGCTGGCGCCAATCGTTTACAGGTATTAGCCTGTAAGCATTAGTGATTTGCTGGACCCCATTCTATTTTATTACGAGTAGTAATTTAATGCTAAACTATTAACGTCCTGTTATTTTAAATTTATATTACACTAGGAACTGTTAAGTTCATGAGTCAGTGTAAGAACATATTTCTAAAATATCTCCTGACATTCTCAGAAAAGATGCAAATATACCCCAAATATATGCTTCTTACGTGAGCCACAGAAAGTTTATGACTTTCTGTTAAGGTATGTATTCTATTTGAAGCAGTTGCTAACAGAGGTTAACAATGCATCGTTTGTAGATTGTTTTTATTTGGAACTACTTACCTTGTTTAGAATCTTACATGCATACAATCATGCTTAAGCATAAATCCTATGCTTCTTACGTGAGCCATTGGAGGCTGAAAATACATGTCTCGCGTATCTTTCCTTTGATCTCGTTGAAATATTGGGCTCATATTTTGCAGATGCAGAAAAGTAGATTTGTATCTCATGCTTTGTGGGATACATTTATTATAATCCTCTTAGGATTAAAAAATAAATGCACATTCTATGTGCAGCACAAGGTAAAAGTGAAACTTGGAAGTTTGTGATTATGAATTATAGTAGAGCATTGCCTGTCATTTTCTAGATTGAGGTTGGGTTGGATGACGAGGCTATTTGTTTGGCCATTACAGCTTGGTTCTTTTAATATGACAGTTACCATTCATGCAAAGTTGTCTATATAGAAGTTGACATCGTTAATATGTTCCAATGTGCATCCTCTTGTTTTTCACCTTTTGGGAAGGATACCTTCTAGTCAATATTTTCTACTCCCTCTATCCCAAATTGATAGTCCCATTTGACTTTTCAAACATTTTAAGGTAACATTATAAGTTTCGGAATTTCAGTGATTATAAAGCCTTAATATTGGAAATTTGACTAACTTTCTTGGACAAACAAAAAGGAGAAAGGGGCTATCAGTTTAGGACAAGGGGAGTATAATATAATTAGGTGTAATATCTTTTTCGATGAGCAGATTAAAGGTTGATGGACAGAGAATCAAGCTTATATTGCATATATCTTCTTCCATCTGAGTCTGTACACTTATAATTTTGGGTATGTGAAGCTAGCACATTGCATTTGTGCTTGATTGCTTTGAAATATTGCATCCATCACAGCCTTCATTTTCTGGACTTTGTGTACATGCAATCTGTCATTGTAGACTGCATTTTGTTGCCGAATTATTTTTTCTTTTGTTAGATAGAAGGGAATGAATTCTTCTATATGCACATTATATTGAGAAAATGGGCTCATGTAGAAAATTTCTGAGACTTTAGATGGGGCCTTATGAAGCTTGAGTAATCTGTTTTGCAACTATTTGAGAATCTGTGGACTGGGAAGGCAGACCATCTATGAAGCAACGCGAAGCAAATACACACAACGAATATTACAAGCATTTAAACAATTTTCTATAGCCGATTACGTATGAACTTAATTAAGAAGTTGAATTAGGAACCTCTTCTAGGGCATTCACCAGATAACATAATCTGAACTGAGGGAATTGCCAAGCCTGTGAATTACTTCAATTGTTGAGACCAGAATATACCATTAGGTACACGAAGCATTAACTGAATGTGAATTTTTGGACTTAATCATCAATGAGTTTGATTGTAACTCTCTCTCTCTCTCCTGGTTCGGGAGATTTGCCAACCATCTCAATCAATTATTGTTATTATACTGGATATCCGGTTTTGCAGTGTCCCTAAATATAGTCATTGTGGACGAAATGGGTGACCAAAACTTGTGTGCTTCTCTTGTCGATTTATTTCATATTGGTCTTTTTTTTTTTTTTTTTTTATTGATTCTTGTTTCTCCACGTATATATACTGCTGGGTACCCAGATTTATAACAACTCGTATCAGAGCTCCTTTTGGGGAGATACAAGGCTGCCTCTAATTGAATCAAGGATGCAAAGATCAGGACCGGGAGCGCATCACCATCTCCACAGAACATGACAGGTTTTTGTGTATTCGGGATAAAGATTTGCGGTTTTGACAATGGTGGCAGAAGATTCTCCCTCCCCTCAAAAAAAAAAAAAAAAAAAAAAACAAACAAACAAAAACAATGGTGGCAGAAGGATAAAGTTGTAGTTCTGCTGGGTAGGACTTGAAGATATGCTGTAGTTGCATTTGGCTGTCACCACTAACTAATACAAATACGAAAATAACCATTATCTCTCATTTTTGGGGGTCTTTTAGTCGTAAAAGTTGGGCCACATGTTATGAATGGATACCCTATCAACTCCCATATACATATATACTATACGTGTCAGTGAGTGAACCCCTTAGAACCTTGAACCCTGAGTTTTGAGACTTTAGTTAGGATGATGTTATATAAACCCCAGGTTTCTATATAACAATCCTTTTTATTTAAGGTGAGAAAACGTCAATCCGGGCGGTTGAAGGAGCTTTCACAATAACCAACTCTTGTCTTTTATCTTTGGTCGTGCCTATTTAAAAACATAGTTTCTGGTCACATTAGACTCACGCCAAAAGAAAAATGATTGGGAGAAATGAAGACGAAGAGGAAGAAGAAGGATTTGATTCAACAATGAGCATGTTCTTAACCAAGCTCAGTAGCCCATCTTCTCTATATGGCTTGTGTTTATGGTATTTTGGCATTAACTTCACCGAATATATTCGGTAGTCGGGCCATTTCCATCAGCAGGCCGGATGGAACGAGAAGTTTGGGATATGTTTGGTGTTTCGAGGGGCATCCATTATGAAAAGACCTACCTCTGAATGGATTGTGGAAGTACGCTATGATGATGATCCAGAGAAATGTGTGGTTCCCTTGGATATGACCCAAGAACTTCGCTATTTTAATTCTGCTAATCCTTAGGAACAGCGTAGTGACTGATAATCAAGAATCAGAATAGGTCCAGTGTAGAAACTCAATCAAGTACTTTGTTGTTTTGGTTTTAATTCTAACTGCTATTGCAAAAGTTTGATTTTTGAAGGAATAACATTTGATTTCTTCAGTTCCATTTCTCTCTATCTTACAGGTCGAGGCATTTGCTTTTATAATTTTTCTTGTACTTCTCAGAAGACTTGGTTCCTTCTTCATCTTTCTAAAGCTGTCCTAACTTGTTACCCGTGCAGCTGAAAGTTGGTGGGTCCTGTTGCACTTCTCATTTTGGTTGGTTACTAAACACTTCAATATTATTTTGTTTTACAAAAATAATTGAAGCTCTTTGTTTTGTTGCTTGAAGAATTGTTCGAGGTTCCTGAAGCAATTGTTAGCACGAACAATATAATCCTTCAGAACCAGGACACAGCTATTGTGAGAAAGATGAAGCTGTTTTTAGAGTCATGTGTGAAGGGCAGACAACTATCAAGGATGGTAAACAGGAATCCGATTATCGTCCAAGAGCCTCCTTTGGCTTTCCTCGGTGGCTTGAGGTAAATTCATGCATTCTAAGTAAGTACTTCAGGGAATGGGAAAGTAGAAGCAAACTAGCTTGCAACTTCATAACTAGCCAAAAACAAAAATGAACTTCAAAAATGTTGTCCCATTTATATTGAACGAAATAGGATTTTGTGCTTCTGTTAGTGACACTTCTTTTAGGTTTTACAGAATCAGTTTGAACCAAACTTATATGTTTATGTATAACTGTATTTGGATATAACCCGTTCTAGCCGTAATTTCAAACTTCTCATCACAACATAAATCAAAGGTGTCCCTAAAATCCGTATTATGTATTGTATCTCAAGATAAAAAGAAATTATATATATATATATATATATTTGCATAATTCTGATCCACTCAAAGAAATTCAAAGAACAAACCTCACATTAGTAATTTTCCTGATAAAGTATAAAAATGATTGTATCAGTTGTCTAGATAATGCTCTTGGTGCTCATACTTTTGTTCCTTGGCGTCTTTGATATTTGTCTAGGATTTTTCTGTTCGCCTACTATTAGCATTGTTCCCTGGGTTGGGTGGTAATAGTAGTGGCATTTTGCAGGGAATGGTGTCAATGGAAGACTGGAAGTCACACATCTGTTTTCATTTGTGTAGCTTATTTTCTTTTATAAATTAACTTCTTATATAATGTACGAGTAGTTAATTGTAGATTTAATATATACTCCTCCGTCCCACTAAAAGATTCCTTCTTTACCCAAAAGGGCGTCCCACTAAAAAATACACTTTCCCAAAATGGAAACTTTAAAATACTCTTTATTTAGTAGGACCCACTAGCATACTCACAACTATCCACTGACTATTCCTACCCCACCTTCTCTCTCCTACTTCACTTTTCATACTCACAACACTTACATCACTACACATTTTCTCAGTCTCCATGCCGAAAACGAAAGTTCATCTTTTGGTGGGACCATAGTTGTCAAAGGCGACCTCCTGCCTCGCCTTTTTGGCACCTTGGGGGGTCGGTCGCCTTTTTGTAGCCAGGCAGGCGAATGTACGCCTTTCATCACCAGGCGTTCGCCTTGCTCGCCTATTTGCCGACCGTCTCTCGCTTTTTTTGCATTTTGTATCTTTTCTTTTCTTTTTCCTTGTTTTTCGAATTTTCATTTACTTTTGCATGACTTTAGTGCTTGATTCCTTTTCTCGATAATATTTAAGGGTTTAGGTTTATTTCACTTGCTTACACTAGTACTTGTTTTGTTGATTTGAACTTCGTAATTTTAATTCATGCGCCTTTTGTTTTAGATTTCTTACATTTGAAGTTTGAACTATGTTAGGATACAAATATGTGTCGAATTGCGAAATTTATTTAATGTTCTATTCTTGTTCATAACACGTTTTATACTTTTTGTTTATGTGTTGCATGTATATAGATATATTTTCTATTTTTTACTAATTTTTAGTTATATTTTCCTCCTTGCTCACCTTTTTGCCCCCGCCTCTCGCCTCGCTTTTCGCCTTTTCTAAGTACATCTCTCCCACCTTTCGCCTTTGACAACTATGGGTGCGACGAAGGAAGTACTCCCCCCGTCCTATTTCAAATTGAAAAAAAATTGCCATTTTGGGTGTCCCACTTGAAATTGCAAAAGCCTAAAATAGAACGTTTATTATATTTATTAATAAATGGGACCCACTTGTCATACTCATATAAACTAACCCACTTATTATTCTCACCCCACTCTCTCTCATATCCAACTATATACACTCACAACACATTACCTTTTTAACGTATTCCTTAATTCCCGTGCATAACCTTATTTTTTCAAATTGAAATGGGATGGAGTAGCAATAGTTATCTCTTCAAAGATATTTCCTCTGCCAAATTTCATATGTGAGTCACACATATAGGACTGACACTAGTATGATTTTGACAGTGATACCCGTTTATTTTTTCAATGGACAACGAAGGTTCCGAGGACACGCAAACCCAGATAGATAATGAGGTGACATTAACATAGTCGCACATTTTTATTTAAGAAAGTTTTGTGTAAATTTATGTTTCACTTTCTACTTTGGCGCCTGTTGATATCATTCATTTTGGCAGGACAGTGTGCTTGTAATATCAAACCAGAAATATAAGTATCCAACACTTCAAGTAGATCTGAGGTCAATCCTTTTGTTTAATTCGTATCCACCTTTTTGAAATCGTTGGCGAAAATTGGGTTTACAAGGGACTAAAATCTATACTAAAATTCCACTTGCCATTTTTTTTCTTTCTATTTTGACAATACTTAAGTTTTGTGTGTTGCTTGCTTATTTGTAGGTTGATTTCAGGTTTGGTGGTGGTTATAGTTTCTGCTGCCAATCGGTGTGGGATCATCGTTTGCTGTCTGGGCCAACCAGTTTGTACTGTGTGAGTTTTAAGCTTGGAACTGCTACTTTGATAGATTATTGTCAGCTATCTTCTTGCTGGTTCAATCATTGAGCCTGGTGGTTTGATTTTCATCAGTGAAATGATACAGGTATTTTTCATAGCCTGTGAGCAATTCAAGTGAGTAAATAATCTCTTTTGCCCTATTATATCTTTATATTTTCCTGACATTGTTAGCTAAAGAAGATTCCAACTACGTTTACTTGCACTAAGCTGAAAAGCATGGGTTTTAGTAAGATGAGATGATTGAGGACTGAATGAAAAAGAAATTATGAGTTGCTACAGTGAGTGCGCGTTGGATGATTATGAATAAAATGGTATGTTAGTTATAAGGAGACATCACCGATATTGTTTCTGTGAAATCTGTATGGAAGGGATTCATGATTGTAAAGATATACTTCCTCTGTCCCGGAATAAATGTCGCTCTTTTTTGTATGTTAGTATGAAGGAACTTTGACCAATAAATTTAGGTTGATTTAATTATCATAATAAAATTATAAAACTTTTTATTGATACCATTATAAATACTATCAGAAACAATTTTTATATTTTGATTAGAATAATTAAAGCAAACTAAAATTATTGCCAAAGTTCCTTCGTACTAACGTACAAAAGAGGCGACATTTATTCCGGAATAGAGGGAGTACAAGTCTTTGTTGAGTCTTGGCGGTGCCATGAAGATATGGTAAATGCGTTAGCAAAGTCAAGATGACAGATGTTTAGGGTGTTAAAATCTTTCGGAAATTTAGCAATAGTTGGAAAAGATGTTTTAGGGGTTGCTGATGTTATAATATTCTGTACATTATCGACCTACGTGTCATGTGTGTGTGTGTATATATATATATACTCCCTCCGTCCCTCTTTAACTTACAAAAGTTGAGTTGGGCACATTAATTAAGGAAAAAGTGAAAAAGGTGATGTGTTGTGAGTGTAGATGGTTGGGTGGGAGAGAGAAAGTGGGATGAAGAATAGTTAGTGGATAGTTGTTGTGAGTATGACAAGTGGGTCCCACCATTTTAAAAGTATTAAAATATTTCCATTTTAGGATTTTGTAAGTTAAGTGGGACAACCAAATAGGTAATTTTTGTAGATTAAAGAGGGACGGAGGGAGATATATATATATATATATATATATAGAGAGAGAGAGAGAGAGAGAGTCTTGCTTTAAAATGAGAACCAAGCATAACCATTGGATTGAATACAAAAGCAAGGGTCCAGATTATAGATACAGTAGATACACTTGTATACAGTACCTAAATTTTGAATATTTCACTTCGATACAGTAGATACACTTGGATACAATACCTAAATTTTGAATATTTCACTTCGATACAGTAGATAAATAACTACTGTATCAAAGTGTATTTTGAAAATTAGCTATTGTATCCAAGTGTATTTTGAAAATTAGCTATTGTATCCAAGTGTATCTACTGTGTCTATAATCTAGACCCTTGATTTTGTGTCTAATCCAGTGGTTATGCTTGGTTCTCACGGTTCTCATTTGAGCACCTTCCTATATTTATATATGCATCCATGACTTTCCAAAATAAAGTCTCCAACACACTTCGTGACAATCACCTAATTCCACCTACCTAAATAAAGTCTGTACTAAAAATGCTTAATCAATTTTTCTTCCATCACACCACCGACTTATCTTGACCCACTCGCGTCTCCAACACATTCTTCTGACAATGCTCTCACGCGACAACCCTTTCGACTCGCCACGTAGTTCTCTACACTAACCCGTCCTTATTTGGACAAGAGCTACCCCTTGTTAATTTTGCTCTCGCAATCGCGCGTGAGAGGTAACATCTTATTCTCGCAAGTGAATATAATGTGATAGTTCACCTGTTTTTGGTATTTCTTTTCATCCCAATTCTAAAAGCAGAGAGAGTAAGAAAAGTCAAAGACCGAAATAAAAAGGACAGAAAAGGATAGGAAGGGAAAAAAACACCTATAAATACCCAACCCCTGCAACCCCCTCTTCCCCGTGCTCACTTCGTTGCAATTCTTACTTTCTCTCTCTAGAAATCATTTGAGTCAGGAGTGAGAGCGAGAGAAACAGGTACGACTGTACCAAAATTCACTTTAATTCTGATATAATCGTATCTGGTAAGTTGAATTGTTTTGTTTGAATTTGGTTGTGAGGGGATTAATTTCTGTCTGATTTTGGTTATGAAAACCCTAATTTTTGATGTTTTGATGGTGTTTAGCTAGTTTTTAGAGTGATAAAACGGCGTGGATCTGGTTCGATCAGACTGAGGATGTCGCTTCTGAATAGAGAGCT
The DNA here is from genome assembly GCA_026119855.1 of Campanula takesimana. Lineage (NCBI taxonomy): Eukaryota > Viridiplantae > Streptophyta > Magnoliopsida > Asterales > Campanulaceae > Campanula > Campanula takesimana. Next base: position 328,089 of record JAOWBW010000017.1, on the reverse strand, counting down.
CGTTTTTCTGATACTTCAGTTCTTAGATGAAGGAAAATTCAAGGAGACATTGCACAAGTAATTTTTTTGTTATAAAATTTACTGAACTTAAATTTTTCTTCTTATTTTTCGTCTTTTGCTGAATTTATAATTATTACTATAATGTTTGAAATGTCCCTTTTTATTCTTGGTAAAAGATGAATGTTAGTTTTTTTCTTGATCAAGAACAATTATGGACATTCATTCATTTTGGATTATAAAAAACAGAAATGAACATTTATTACTTCTTCCGCTCTGAAATAGATAATCTCACTTTGATTTTTGATTTTACAGCTCAACAGAATTTGATCGTAGTTTTATGAATATCCAATTTTGTCATTTTTTTGAACTATATAAAGATCATTTGATTTTTATAATATTATGGTCAGTGCTAGTTGAGTTGACATAAAATCAAAGTGAGACCACTCTTTCTGGGACAAATGGAACATAATTTTTATTAAATTATTTGTGGCTGAGTTGTTTGAATGGATATATGAAGGTTTGAGAAGGAGTCAGGGATCTACTTTAACATGAGGTACTTTGAAGATACTGTGATTAATGGTCAGTTGGATGAGGCGGAAACATATTTGTTGGGGTTTACAAAGGTTGAAGATAACCGTTTCTCTTTGAAAACCTTCTTCGAGATTCGAAAGCAAAAATACCTTGAGGCTCTGGACAAGTAAGCTTTTTCATTTCTGTGCTTGTAAAAAAAAGTGAAAAAAAGAAGTTAAAACGTTATGGTCCTTTACTAATATTTTATTTCTTAGATTTTAGATATGAGATTTATTGTTGCTTTATCTTTTTATTCTCTTTTTGGTATGATCTCATTGCAGGGGAGATAATGTAAGGGCACTGGAAATTCTCAAAAAGGATTTGAAGGTGTTCTCTGATTTTAATGAAGATGTCTTTAAGGATATGGCACTCCTCCTCACATTGGCAAATATCAGGTATTTTCAGAACTCTTTTTGGTCTTAGTGGATGTTGATGAGTTTGATGGTTGTTCGGTTGATGTACGATACATTCTAGGTGAGTTGGTGTTAGTCCTATTGCGGAATATATTTTGAAGTTATTATTTAGAGATAGGCTTGATCTGTAACCGATGCCAACCCAAAATTTGTCGCTACGTGGATACCAACCAAAATTTGCCGAGGCGTGAATGCCAACCAAAATTCATTGTGGCTTGTATGACAAAGTCCGTGGTTGTAAATTGAGGCAAATCTCGTGCTAAATACATTGGATACCTCAAGTTAGTTAGACGTACAGTTTCCTGTTTTGGCGTTAAGTTTAATCAATTATTATATCCTCTGGTTGAATCTTGCAGAGTTTTTTTTTTTTTTTTTTTACCTAGAATGAGAAATGAGTCAGATAAGGGATTATTGTGATGATGTGATTAGTGAATGAACTGTATATAAATGAAATTACATCACAATCACAATGATTTGTGATTGTGGTGGTGGTTGATAATGTACAATACTTTCAGAAAATTGACTTATAATGTTAATACTATTGTGAATTTGAAATCCTTTGACCAATGTCTACAAAAAATTTTTTGGTGTGCATGGAGAAATTTATGGTTTTAATTTTGGGAGAATCTACAGTGTTCATAAGTATTGGTTTATGGTGCTGTTAATGGAACCCGTGTGTTTTATGCATTGGATGGCTTGAATTAGCTAACAATAAAGATGGTGAGCTGGTTGTTGTTCTCTGGTTTGAATCATGCGCTGAGGCTTCAGACAAGAAGCTTACTTGTCTCCAACAGTCAATATCTGAATTTCAAGCTGATTACTTGTTCTGGATGCCAACAATTTCAACATACGTATATAATTTTTAAGAATGAATAAGAAAGAAAAGTTCAAAGAGAGAGAGAGAGAGAGAGAGAGAGAGAGGTACCTTATTTATCCTGGTAAGGCACAATTTTTATCCTTCTATGGATGGGCGTTTCATACATTACATATTTATGCTCTTTTCCTGCCAATTTCCTGACATTTGTGGTCAATGGCGGTCTTTGCCCAAAGGCCACAACTGATATTTGGTTAGAGTTTAAGTTTAATGCAATTTCTGGAAGTTGCAAAGGTGGACTAGTTTATATGTGCGGATATTAATTTCTATTTTAATTCTATTGATTGGTTAAAATCTTTTTTCAGAGAAAATGAACAGCTCTCTAATTATCGGGATGCAAGGTCAGCTAGGCTTCTAATGTTTGCTGAACTCAAGAAGCTCATTGATGTGAATCCACTCTTCCGTGACAAGCTTCAATTCCCCACCTTAAGTAACTCCAGGCTGGGGAAATTAATTAACCAAAGGTACTAATTGTTCTTCTACCAGTCGGCCAGCTACTTGTCTGTATAATTATCTTTTCTTAAATCAATGGCCTTTTTTTTACTGTTATTTTTTGTCGACGTTGCAGCTTAAATTGGCAGCATCAGCTCTGCAAGAATCCAATGCCCAACCCTGACATTAGGACACTCTATGTGGACCATACTTGTGAGCAACCAAATGGGACTCGGGCTCAGGCTCAGGCTCAGGCTCAGGCTCGGGCTCCATCCCCTGTCACTAACCCATCTGCTCTAACTCACCAAGGTTTTTCTGGAGGGCCTCCAGGCTTTGGTGCTCCTAATAATGCAGGTAATCTTGTTTTCATGTTAATTAAGTCTATTATTATCCAAAAGGTATGTCTGTTGCAATAGTCTGATGGCTTATGAACAAGGAATATTGTGTATTGACTTACCATTACCTATAACTTTTGCATTCTTTCATATCACTAGCTTCAAACCATTGAATAACATTTGACTATAATTGAATTTATTTGCTAAATGTATGTTGTTCTGAAGCACTTACTTTATTGTCTCAGCTAATTGTTATTGTTTCTTCTTCTTATCTTTCTTTTTTGGGTCGTAGTATCTATGCTAAAGCGTTCTAGGAGTCCTTCTATTAACAATCCAGAAATGAACTATGAAACTGCAGATTCTGAACATGTTTTGAAGAGATTCCGTCCTTTTGGGATTCCTGAGGTACTGCTTACATTCAATCTGTTTCTTCTAAGCAATCATTAGGTTGTGGCATAAGAAGTATACTGGATATTATGGTGTCATACGTAAATTAACTGTTTTCCTCCAGAATCGCACCAATGAAAACCGTGCCATTGAGAATCGCTCCCTTGAAATTCGTGCCATTCAGAACCGTGCCATTGAGAAGCACGCCGTTGAATATCTTGCCATTGAGAATCGGACCTATGAGAATCGCGCCAATGAGAATCGCGCTGTTGAAAATCGCGCCATTGATGCTTCCAAGACAAATGAGAATCGGACTCGCACCATTGAAAATCGCGCCATTGATGCTTCCAAAACAAAGACTTGGAAGCTAAAAGAGATTACCGCGCCATTGCAGCTTAGTTCACTGGCACTTCCTGGCGATATGCTATCAGTTAAAGTAAGTGTCTTCTACTTTTTCTCAACCTACTTGAAGAATACATATTAATCTGCCTTTATCTTTCTGACAATTTGCTCGTGAGATGTTTTAGAGTTACAGAAACGGTCCCATTGATTTCCATTTATTTCACGGGAAATTGAGTTGACATGTTTGGCCTTCATTACATATTTTCTGACCATTCGCTTCCATATTTACAGATCATGAGGCTAAAGTATACACATTCAGGTGGTGACATACTAATTTTAGGAAACAACGCGGTGCACAAACTCTGGAGATGGCAACAGAATGAGCTGAACAAGAGCGGGAAGGTATTTTATTGATGCTTGGTAGTTTTTATTTTGGCATTGATGTCTCCAACATTTTGTTTTGTTTTACTGTCTTTTTTAATAGGCTTGCTCTTTAAATCTGTTTTCCCTTGTAGGCAACTACCAGTGTTCCCCCGGTGTTGTCACGGCCTTCAAGTGGATTTGTAATGACCAATGATATAAGTGAAACTAATCGCGAAGATGTTGTTCCATGTTTTGCAATTTCGAAGAATGATTCATATATCACGTCAGCTTCAGGGGGAAGAATATCCCTATTCAATTTGCTGACATTTAAGGTTTGGCTCGGGTGTTCTTTTCTTACAACTTTTGCCACATTTTTTGCTGAAGAGATATCATACTCTCCTTTTGGTATTATTATATTTGTTCCTAAATCATGTTAATTATATTTACTTCAACTCTGCAGACAATCAAGACGTTTTTGCCCCCACCTCCTGCGGCAACATTTCTTGCCTTCCATCCGGATGACAATAATGTTATTGCCATTGGCATGGATGACTCCTCAATACAAATATACAATGCTCAACTTGATGAGGTCTTCACCCACTCTCCCTCCCAAATACTCCCTCCGTCCCAAGATGATCTTCACACTTATTTTGCCGTTACTCCGAAAGAACTTTGAGCAATAATTTTAGGCTGACTTAATCATATTAAAGAAATCTAAAACTTGTAATTGATAGACCATCACCAATACTATCAATAACATGTTTTGGATTTTCATTAGGATGGTTAAATCAACCTAAAATTATTGCTCAAAGATCGTTCGTAGTAGCGGCAAAAAAATGTGAAGATCATCTTGGGACGGAGGTAGTATTTTTGTCAACTTTTCTTTACTGTTTAGAATATTCTCATATCATAACTTACTGTCATTGTTGAACTTGTACAGACACAGAGAAAGCTCATTGGTCATGAGAAGAGAGTAACTGGGCTTGCTTTCTCTAAGCTTTTAAATATTCTGGTATCAACGGGAGCTGATGCTCAGGTATGCCTATTTCGGCTCCTTGAAAGGGAGAATCTCCCACTATATTTTACGTACCATGGGGAGTGACTTTAGTTTGTGGATTTCCAGAAAATGAAACTAATCTTATTCTGCGAGAATTGCTGTAGTCTGCATGAAATTTATCATCCCTGTCATGCTAGCAAATTTGCATCGTCTCTGTTGTCTCTGTTTTCGTATTTGCAACACATAGTTAACTTTATAAAACAATTTTTTTTTCTTAAATTTTGGATAGGAATTAGAAAAATAAAATTGCTGATAGAGATCTTGTGATTTTGTTACCATGATCTTGAGGAGTTAGGTTTTATACAAAGAAAATTTGAACAACTTTGACTCGTAAAGAAAAGGAAGGGACTGTTCATATCAGTGTTCCTTTATATCAAAGCGACTCTCTCTCTCTCTCTTCACAACAATAATACATCCACTGAAAAGACACATTAACCACATATTTGTATATGTGTTTATATTTTGGGTGAGCGGGAGAAAATACATTATATGAAGCTCATGGTGACTATCTGCATTTGTTTTTACAGATCTGCGTTTGGAGTACAGATGAATGGAAAGAGAAAACTCGCAACTTGTTGAAGATTCCTTCTGGACGAGTGTTGACTCCCGTAGCGCATACACGAGTGCAGTTTCATCAAGATCAGAAGCAATTATTGGTTGTCCATGAAACACAAATAGCCATATATGAGGCTCCAAATCTAGAATGCATCAAGCAGGTACTTGAATCATCTTTTTCCTCACCAAGACTTGCTGATTTATTTTCCGTTTGATGGTTTTCTAGGTTAACTATCTTGTTGTATGTATCGTTAATCAATGAAGTTATGTATTGCAGTGGGTCCCTCGAAAAGAAAATGCCATAATCACAGATGCTACTTATTCATGTGATAGCCAATCAGTGTTTGCTAGTTTTGAAGATGGGAGCGTGAGTATTTTTACATCCCCAGCACTTGGAGTAAGGTGTAGGATAAGTTCCAAGGCTTATTTACCTTCCAGTCTCAGGTAACGTGCTCCTAGTAACTGGAAACTAAATGAAGTGCACGAAAAAACACTCACATTGTTCCAATTAAAAGCGCTAATTCCGGGTGAAACTAATAATTTTTTTAATTTTATTTTTTACAGTTCAAGTGTTTATCCACTTTCCATCACAGCTCATCCAAGTTTACCCAATCAGCTTGCTCTAGGACTTACCGATGGCAGTGCCACCGTGCTTGAGCCCCTGGAAGCGGAAGGAAATTGGGGTACGGCTCCACCTCAAGAAAATGGAGTGGGTCCTAGTTCTAACGCGAATTCAGATCAACATTCAAGGGGAAAGTAGTCATGATCTAGTATGTTGCCCACTTTTTGTTGTGGGAGCCACCAACTTAGAGGTAATTAAGGTTTTTGAGAAAACAGTGTGATCTAGTGGATTGCAAATAGACTCGACCCTTTTCTCTTTTACTCAGTATGTTAAATTGTTGATGGTACTTGTTTGTTTTTTGTATAACCCTTTGGTATTATGCGTCATAAGCGTTTGGATAATTGTTTCATATTAGATTATATCAAGATCTCCTATGTCCCAAAATGATAGTCTCGTTTCTCTTTTTTGTTTGTCCCAAAATGTTAGTTTCATTTCTAAAAATAATTTTTCAAAATCTTTGAATTTCCAAAAGTTACAATGTAATCTTTAAAATGTTTGAATGTTCATGCCATGCCATTCGTTGGGTATTAGCAGTACCCGAAAACATTCGGGTAGAAATATGGTTTTCAAAACTCAAACAGGACTATTGTATTGGACGAGGGAAGGAGTATTATTAAGTAAATGTAGAGCGAGCAACACTGAGCTTGTGCCCATTCTTTGAGCCTCGTACTAGTACACTACTCCGAGACGAGGTAGAACTAGAACAAGGAGTAAGAAAATTAAACTCAACGCTAAAAAAGAGATGCAGACAGCTAGTACGTTACTGACATTTTAGGGAGAGGAGAATGTGTGAATTAGTTTCTGACAAGAGGCGGTTGGTGGAGGTGCCGTAACAGCTGCGTTGGCTCACACCATGAATGCGTTGGTGGTCAATCAGGTATTGGCGGTTCTCGTGGCTGCTCCACCGGGGCACTGGATTTGGGGGGGGGGGGAGTGTTCCATGATGACATCAGGACAATTTCAGTATGAGTAACAATATTTTTTTTTCAGACGGACGGACTGGGTGAGGTGGGGTTTAGGGAGTGGTGGTGGTGGGGGTAAGTGGAGTGTAGGTGGGTGTTGGGGGATTGAGGTGCGGGTGGGGGGGGGGGGGTGGGTGGGTGAGGGTGTTAAAGCTATAATTTAATTTGATGGTAGTGAGCAAAAATGAGCAAAACTTTGTCGTCGAATTGGGAACCATATGTTTCCAAATCGAGCTTAACCATACGCAAAATGAGCAAAACTTTGTCGTCGAATTGGGACCATAGAGAGGAACAAAGATTTGCTGGAACAAAAGTTTGTCTTCATGGGTTTTGAGTTCTTGTTAAAAAGATCCTTTTAAGAATACTTTTGACTCCGCCTTTTTGCACTAAAAAATTTGCCCCTCCTTTAAACTAAATTAGTAATTATTGTACATTATAATATTTCATGTTTAATTTTGCCTTTATTTAAGAAAACTTTTTGCTTCGCCACTCCAAGTAAGTTTGATTAAATATTAATAACAACTTAATTTAATCAATAAAATTGTTTTAATAAAATTACACATAATTACTTAATAATTTATCATGACAACTTTTAAAATTTAATTAGATTAATTAACCTGATTTCAATGTTGTTCAATTTTTAAAATTAAATAAAGCTATTTTTTTACATGAAAAAATTGTGTAGTAATATCACACTTATTTTTGAGATAGATAAAGAAAATAAAAAAGTATCACCTCATGCAAGTGTTCTAAGAATATTAGGAACACAAAAAAGTCACAAAAACTTGCTTACAAAATCTTAGGTGTAATAAATTTATTGGTATTTTTAATTAGAGTGTGGCGGGTCCATTATCGATGCAACCAATAAAATATCGCTACCTCATGTTGTGAGCAAGATTTTGTGACATTATTTTGTGCCCCTATCATTGCTCGTGTTCTAAAGGGCACTTCCGCACGTGATTATTAAATGAAATGAAATAATTATACTCCCTCCGTCCCAATTTAAGATTCATACTTTCCTTTTTGATTTGTCCCAGACTAAGGTTCTTAGTTGCTTTATTCCATAAATAAAAAAAATGAATAGTGTCTTGGATAATCTTGCCCTTAAACTAAACCTTAAACAAGGGACGGAGGAGTAATAAAATGTTATGCTTAAAAAAAAAAAAAAAACGCTAACTGACCGTTATAAAGACGCGTGGTTAAGATACGTTCAGGTATACATTACGTACAACACCCCCACTCCCCTCTCTCCCTTGATTAGCAACTAGTTTCCCAAAATCCCTATAAACCCTAACTATCGAAATTACCCGCGTTAATCATGAAACTGCTAATGGCAGAGTTTCTTCTTCGAAGAAGGAATGATATTAGGTCAGTTCAATTTCCCTCTATCTTACATTTGCTCAGTTTGCTTTTTCTATTCTTCATTTACTTTCGCAATTTTCTTCTACTTGTTACAAGTCTGAGTTTCTTAATTTCTTCATCTTTTTCTTTGTCATGTGACGAACTACTTCAGTTGCTTTCATGATTTCCCACCATTTGCTGTTGATCTTGATATTGATATTATCCCTCTTCCTCATGGGTGTATGCATTGTTATATGTTGTATGTATCCAAACCATCCCGATCAAGTTTTTCCTTTTAAATTATCTCCTATTGGACTTCTTTAATTAACTATCTTTTCTCTGTGTGGTGTTGATTTCTATCCTTTTTATTATACCTCTGCCACCCTCATAGTTATTCTTTGGCTCATTCGCGTCACAATTTAAGAGTGTTATGTACTTTCTAGGTTTAGGAACCTTTATCACATCAGCAAAAGCAAGCTGCTTCAGCAGTTAATTGTATTCTTGATCGAAAAGAGCATACACATTATAGCATTATTAGTAAAATCGAATGACTAAGTTGCTATCATTTATGTGTTTGTTACTTGCACATTCTTTATATTCTCATGTTTTCTTGCAACACTTCATTTGCAGACAGTGGACCGATTCTTTGAGCTGAGCCTTCCAATGGACATCTTACACATGCCAACTTTACTTTCAAAAGCCAGTTAGGTATCACAGTTTCAACACTGTATTTAACTTTGTTATGTTTCGGTTATTGTTTTTCTGTGATTCTTCCTTGATTAATCCTACTTTATGCAAAACTGTAGAATTTTTATTAGTAGTATTTGCTTATTATGCCTGTGTTTCTGGTGTTTTGGCCTTAACTCTATTGAATATCTCCGGTCGTCAGTCCATTTCCATCAGCCGGCCAGTTAAAGCGAGAAGTTTGGGATATGTTTGGTGTTTCGAGCATCCATTATGAAAAAACCTTCATCTGAGTGGATATGTGGAAGTATGCCATGATGATCCTGAGAAACGCGTGGTTTCTGAACCCATTGAGATGACCCAAGAAATTTCGCTATTTCGTTTCTGCTAGTCTTTGGGAACAGCGTAGCGACGGATAATGAAGAATCAAAATAGGTCCAGTGTAGAAATTCAATCAAGTACTTTGTTGTTTTGGTCTTTATTCTAATTGCTATGGTAAAAGTTTGATTTTTTAAGGAATAATATTTGATCGCGTCGGTTCCACTTCTCTCTCACAGGGAGAGACATTACGCAGTTTGGTGTTATCTTCCTTTTATTTTCTTTAGGACTGGATTTTTCTATGGTGAAGGTTTAACCTTTTCTTTGTCTTCCTTTTCCATGAGACCAACTACTTCCAGTTGCTTTTATTATTTTCTTGTATTTCTTATAAGACTGGGTTTCCTTTTTCCATATTCTAATTAAAGCTGCCTAACTTGTTATCTGTGCAGCTGAAAGTTGGTGGTTCTGTTACAGTTTTCGGAGGCTGCTTCAGATTATTATTCTTATGTTTTTGTGTGACACGGCTGCGCTGGTAATATTCCTAAGAGTAAATTTTTATCCTATTATTCATCCAAAAAGTACTCCTAAGATATCAGTTTACTGTCTTTCTTACAAACTGGATTTTCAACTTGTATTGGTGTTAATGTCAATCTTCTAATCTCGCGCAGTTATGTGGAGGAAAATTGTCCGAGGGTTTTTTGTCTGTTGTTTCCTGTCAATGTCTTCAACAGCAGTGGTTGCTTTGCTAAGCATTTTAATTCTATTTATATTTATTACAAAAGGAACTGAAGCTCTTTTTTGGTTTTGTCCTTTGTATAGGTGGTGAAGTTTTTGGTGAGCGAAACATTAATAACTCTCTTCATGATCAGGTGAAAGTTGGATAACTTATATTTCAGGTATTCGTTAGTCACTTCTCTTTTCCTTATAAAGTATAAAAACCATTGCATCAGTTGTCTAGCTAATGCTCTTTGTGTTGATATTTTTATTCCTTGGCGTCTTTGGTATCTTTCCAGGATTTTGCTGTTGGCCTCCTATTTGATTTTGCTTTTCCCCCTGGTTTGGGGGTAAGGGAGATTTTTTGTCACTTATATATAATAGAATTTTTCAGGAACTTTATAAGCATTTTTATTTTACAGGGACTAAACAGGAAAATTGTACATATAATTGTCGTTTTTGAGTACTAAATTTGATTTCAGGTACCTGATCGAAATAACCTCTTCATTAAAATGTCTTGCTCCAACCCAATGCGATCTATCCAACCGTTATAAAACGTGTGGTTTGGATACATATACGCTATGGGACGCTAGTACATATACACACACCTGAACTCAGCACCCACCGACTAACCTCTACGCAAGTGTTTTCCCTTCAAATCCCCTTCCTAACCCTAGCTATCAAAAGTACCCCCTAGATTTGATTTGCGTTGTTGGTTTTGCCCAAGAGTCATCATCGCAGCTCTGTATTTTTTGATCGACATCATAAAAGTTGGTGTGAACAATTAAAAGTTGATGATTGGACGAACAACTTCAGTTTTTATTCAATCGGAGGTAAAATTGCTAATGCTAGAGTTGTTCTTTGATTATTTGATGAAGGAATGGTATTTGGTCAGTTCAAGTTCCCTCTATCTTACATTTGCTCAGTTTGGTCTTGTCTTCCTTTTATATGCACTACTTTTTCTTCTACATGTTAGCACAAGACTGGGATTCTTTCATCATCTCAGTTTATCATCTTGTGAACTTGTAGATTTCGTTATACTTGGGTTGTTGAGAAGTATCTCTTTGCGAAACAAATTTGTAACTTGTGTCTCATGAGCTCTAAATTTCGATCTTGTTAAGTGAAGCAAGATCTCTTCGACACTTTGATGGACTTCGAATTCTTCTTTCTTGCCTCACTGATTTCTAGAACCACACTACTCGTACCGTGACTAAAAATTGTGTCTTTATGCACCATTTCATTTGTGCCAACTATCGAGGGATCAAACTAATGAGCCATACTATGAAACTTTGGGAAAGAGTGATTGCACAACGGCTAAGAAAAATTGTGAATATTTCGGATAACCAATTTGGATTTATGCCCGGCAGATCGACTATGGACGCAATCTATCTTATGAGACAAATCATGGAGAAATATCGAGATAAAAAGAAAGATTTGCACATGGTTTTCATTGATTTGGAGAAGGCGTATGATAAAGTGCCAAGAGAGGTACTTTGGTGGGCTTTAGTAAAAAAAGGCGTTTCAAAGAAATATATTGATATTTTCAAGGACATGTAAAATGGAGTTAGTACTAGTGTACGGACAAGCGTTGGGAAGACAGAAGAGTTCCCTATCACGATTGGAGTGCATCAAGGCTCTGCATTTAGTCCCTTTCTCTTTGACCTGATAATGGATGAAGTGACGAGGTCAATCCAAGATGATATTCCATGGTGTATGTTGTTCGCAGATGATATTGTGCTGATTGATGAGACAAAAGAAGGTGTTGAAAGTAAATTGGAGTTGTGGAGACGCACTTTGGAATCTCGAGGTTTTAGGTTAAGCAGAAGCAAAACTGAATATATGGAGTGTAAATTTAGCAAAGTTGGAAGCAGAGAGGCAGGAGTGATCACATTCGATGGAAAGATTGTCCAAGCTTCCGAGTTCTTTCGCTATCTTGGATCTATTATCCAAAAAGATGGAGAATTGGATGGAGATGTGGCTCATAGGATTAAAGCAGGTTGGTTGAAGTGGAAGAGTGCCACAGGGTTTCTTTGTGATCGTGGCATGCCAAATAGATTAAAGGGAAAATTCTATTGTACGGCAATTAGGCCTGCACTGCTTTATGGCACTGAATGTTGGGCCGTGAAACAGTGTCATATTCATAAGATGAATGTAGCGGAGATGTGTATGCTACGATGGATGTGTGGGCATACAAGAAAAGATCGATTGAGAAATGAGGTGATCAGGGGTAAAGTAGGAGTTGCGCCCATTGAGGATAAAATGAGGGAGCATCGTCTAAGGTGGTTTGGTCATATGAGACGGAGACCGAGTGATGCACCGGTTAGGAGGCCTGAAGAGTGGAGAAGTGATAAAATGGCGAGGGGTAGGGGAAGACCCAAGCAAACTTGGATTAAGGTGATTGAAAATGATATGAGTTTACTCGGAGTGGATGAAGATGTGGCGTTGAAGAGGCCGGAGTGCAGGGCAAAAATTCATGTGAATGATGGGGGTTGATCGTACTTTTTATTATTATTATTTATTTATTTATTTTATTTTCTCCATCTTTTTCCTCTCTTTCTCTCTCTCTCTCTCTCTCTCGCTCGCTCTCTCTCTCTCCTCTCTCTCTCTTCCTTTTATCACGATGGCATATGAGGATTCATGTTAGCCGACCCCAAATTATTTTGGGACTAAGGCTTTGTTGTTGTTGTTGTTGTTGTTGTTGTGTGCCTTCCTTCTTTTCATGCAGTTTAGTCAAAACAAGTTGGCACGCTTGAAGAGGGTATTAGGAAAAGCATCTCTCTTGAACTTCTATCTCCTAACCGGACCATTTTAATAAGCAGTAGTGATTTTCTTCTATCTCAAATGAGAATGCTGAACCCCATTCTTTTTCATTAATAACTTACTTATTCATGAATTTCATGCTAAACTATCGACAATCTGGTATTTTACTTTATATTACGCTAGGAACCGTCAATGTAAGAACAAATTTCTAAAATTCCATTCAACATTCTCAGAAAAGATTGAATTATATCCCAACAATGTCAAAACTTAGTACCGGGTGACAAAGATTATGAAGTCGCAGCCAAAAATAGAGCTGTGCTTGCAAAGGTCAGAAATTTGAAGGGGGGGACATCTCCCCTCTTGAACGTGCTGATGTCCTGCTAGTTATTAGACATGTTGCTTCAAAACGCTCATTTAGGGCATCATTTGGTCTCAAACACTAATGTAGAGCACCATTTGGTCCAAAACGCTTTTATGGTCCTTATTTGTTCCTAAACGCTCATTTAGGGCATCATTTGGGCCTAAACACTAATGTAGATCACCATTTGGTCACAAACGATTTTATGGTCATTATTTGGTCTCAAACGCTCATTTAGGGCCATTTGGTCGCAAACACTAATGTTGAGCACCATTTGGGTCATTTGGCCCCTAACACTAATGTAGAGCACCATTTAGTCTCAAACACTAATGTAGAGCACAATTTGGGCCATTTAGTCCCAAACACTAGTGTAGAAACGCTCATTTAGGGCATCATTTGGGTATCATTTGGGCCATTTGGTCCTAAACACTAATGTAGTGCACCATTTGGTCCCAAAGGCTTCTGTGGTATTTATTTTGTCCCAAACGCTTATTTAGGGTATCATTTGGACTATTCGGGCCATTTGGTCCCAAACACTAATGTAGAGCACCATTTGGTCCCAAAAACTCATTTAGGTCCATTTAGGCCATTTGGTTCGAAACACTAATGTAGAGCACCATTTGGTCCTAGGCGCTTTTATGGTCCTAATTTGTTCGCAAACGCTCATTTAGGGCATCATTTGGGCCATTTGGGCTCAAACACTAATGTAGAACACTATTTGGGCCATTTGGTCCCAAACACTAATGTAGAACACCATTGGGTTTTTTCCTCTAGGGCCCCTCCCATCCAAATGTTATTCCTTTTTAAGGAGAGGCCTTTTTAAAAGTCCAAATAAGGAGTTCTATTAAGATGATAATTCCGCATACACCCCTCATGTCCATTGACCAGTCAAACAAAATACCTAAATGCCTAAACTACCCCCGTCCCCCAAATAAAACCCTAACCTCCCCTCCACTCCCCACACACGACACACACTGCTTACACACATTATCTCTCTACAATTTCTCTCTCTAACTCTCTCTCTCCGTCGGACGACTGGGCTTCTTCTCCGGCTCCGTTAATGGCGACGGCGACCGGCGACTGTTTCCCGTCTATTTCACTCTCCATCTGCTTCTCCGACGCCAACCGCCTCTCCGATCTCCAGATCTGACCACCCGGCGACCTAGATCTCCTTCTCCGACGTTAAGGAAATTGGCCATCCGGCTGTAGCTTGGGGCTTTCGGCGATATCGTCGATTACTGCGCGCTTCTCGTCGTCGAGAACGACGGGACTCGTGAAGAAGCCGAAGATCGCTGGATCGGCGAAGAGTTTGATGATTTTATCAAGGTCGTCGGCGATGGCTTGCAGTGTGTTGCTCGTGTTTCCGATATCGGCCAGGGCGGCGGCGTAGCTTGATGAAGCCTTACCGTACATCGTGATGGTGAGTGAGCCGGCGGGAAGTGGATGATTTCCTCGTGAGCGGGAGGGTGAATTTGGGGGTTAGGCTGCTGGACAATGCGACGGTTTGAGGTCTGGAGGAATTCCTTCCGACGGAAGGTCTAGAGCGGTGGAATGTGATTGGCGCTTGTTGAAATGCGGCGGCGGCCATTTTTTTTCCGGTGGGTGGAAAGAAGGAAGAGATTTTGTAGAGAAAAATGTGAGGGTTGAATGGATTTTGATTTCTGTGAAGGGGTTTTGATAGGAATGGACGGTGAAGATTAGGAAGAGGGGGACGATCGACGGTGGACACGTGTTTGCTTCATATTTGAGTTGAAAAATTTGACTCTTGTATGTAAATTATTGGTCTTATATGTCAGTTATAAGTGTTTGACTGGGAGTTGACCAAATAATATTATTTTTTAAAAAAAAAAAGTTGAAAAAAGTGAAAAAAATCGACTCTTATATGTTAATTGTTGGTCTTATATGTCAGTTATAAGAGTTTGACCGAGATTTGACCAAATAATATTATGTTTTTTTCTTAAAAGTTGAAAAAATCGACTCTTATATGTTAATTATTGGTCTTATATGTCATTTATAAGAGTTTGACCGGGATTTGACCGAATAATATTATATATTTTTCTCAAAAATTGAAAAAATCGACTCTTACATGTTAATTATTGGTCTTATATGTCAGTTATAAGAGTTTGACCGAGATTTGACCGAATAATAATATTTTTTTTTCTTAAAAGTTGAAAAAATCGACTCTTATATGTTAATTATTGGTCTTATATGTCATTTATAAGAGTTTGACCGGGATTTGACTGAATAAAATTATATATTTTTCTCAAAAATTGAAAAAATCGACTCTTATATGTTAATTATTGGTCTTATATGTCATTTATAAGAGTTTGACCGAGATTTGACCGAATAATATTATTATTTTTTCTTAAAAGTTGAAAAAAACGACTCTTATATGTTAATTATTGGTCTTATATGTCATTTATAAGAGTTTGACCGAGATTTGACCGAATAATATTTTTTTTTTTTCTTAATATGTTAATTATTGGTCTTATATGTCATTTATAAGAGTTTGATCGAGATTTGACCGAATAAAATTATTTATTTTTCTAAAAAATTGAAAAAATCGACTCTTATATGTTAATTATTGGTCTTATATGTCATTTATAAGAATTTGACCGAGATTTGACCGAATAATATTATTATTTTTTCTTAAAAGTTGAAAAAATCGACTCTTATATGTTAATTATTGGTCTTATATGTCATTTATAAGAGTTTGACCGAATAATATATTTTTTTTCTTAAAAGTTGAAAACATCGACTCTTATATGTTAATTATTGGTTTTATATGTCATTTATAAGAGTTTGACCGGGATTCGACCGAATAATATTATGTTTTTTTCTTAAAAGTTGAAAAAATCGACTCTTATATGTTAAATGTTGGTCTTATATGTCATTTATAAGAGTTTGACCGGGATTTGACCGAATAAAATTATTATTTTTTTCTCAAAAATTGAAAAAATCGACTCTTATATGTTAATTATTGGTCTTATATGTCATTTATAAGAGTTTGACCGAGATTTGACCAAAAAAGTAAGGGTGAGAGGAGATATGAGGGCATTTTAGTCATCTTGCATCTTTTTGCAAGTGAGGGGTGTCTCTGGTATTAGTGATCTGTTGAGTCCTTATTTAAAATATAAGTTGGTAGTGAGGGGCTCTAGAGTCCCAAGCCCAACACCATTTGGTCCTGAACACTCATTTAGGGCCATTTGGTCCCAAACTCTAATGTAGAGCACCATTTGGTTTTAAACGCTTTTATGGTTCTTATTTTGTCTCAAACGCTCATTTAGGGTATCATTTTGGCCATTTGGTCTCAAACTCTTTTATGGTCCTTGTTTGGTCTCAAAAGCTCATTTAGGGAATCATTTGGGCCATTTGGTCCCAAACAATAATGTAGAGCACCATTTTGTCCCAAACGCTAATGGTGCTTTACATTAGTGTTTAGGACCAAATGGCCCAAACACTAACGTAGAGCACCATTTGCACCATTCAGGCTATTTGGTCCCAAACGCTTTTATGGTCCTTATTTGGTCACAAACGCTCATTTAGATCATTTGGGCCATTTGGTCCAAAACGCTAATGTGTAACACCATTTGGTCCCAAACACTTTTATGGTCCTTATTTGGTCCAAAACGCTCATTTAGGGCATCATTTGGTCCCAAATACTAATGTAGAGCACCATTTGGTCCCAAACGGCACAAACACAAATGTAGAGCACCATTTGCGCCATTAGGTCCCAAACGCTTTTATGGTCCTTATTTTGTCACAAACGCTCATTTAGATCACTTGGGCCATTTGGGGTACATAAGTATTTAGGACCAAATGTCCCAAAAGGCCTAAATGATGCCCTAAATGAGCGTTTGGGACCATTCGGCCCAAATGGTGCTCTACATTAGTGTTTGGGCTCAAATGGCCCAAATGATGCCCTAAATGCGTGTTTGGGACCAAATAAGGACCATAAAAGCGTTTAGGACCAAATGGTGCTCTACATTAGTGTTTGGGCCCAAATAGCTTAAATGATGCCCTAAATGAGCGTTTGGGACCAAATTTCGACCATAAAAGCGTTTGGGACCAAATTGTGCTCTACGTTAGTGTTTGAGACCAAATGGCCCAAATGATGCCCTAAATGAGCGTTTGGGACCTAATAAAGACCACAAAAGCGTTTAGGACCAAATGGTTCTCGACATGACAGCTACCACTCATGCAAAGTTGTCCACATAGAAATTGACACAGTTATTATTTTCTGATGTTTGTCCTCTTGTTTATTCCTCTTTGTGAAGATACCTTATTCATTATTTTCTATAAATATGATTAGGCATTTAATTTTCAGTGAGCAGATTGAAGGTGGATTTACTATATAATGCTGTCAGGATCAGTCTTTGGATGATATTGGTGCTGTGACATTTATCCATAGTATAACACACTTTTCTTCAATCGTGCTTCTCACACTACCTTTTTCCATGGAAGTTTGTAGGAATAGATGAGGTTGCACTATTGTATCTTGCAATTGTTGAAGTACAGAGTTTCTTTTATCTACTGAGGATAGCAATTAGCAACGAGAAGGAAGAACTATATTTGAACAACTGATGTGTTGACTACAATGGCAGGGAAACAAGATTATGTTCGGTGCAGGATATATTTTAGTCGATAAACATCTGGTGTGACAGTAAACTGCATGGTTATCATCTGCCTTTTAGACTGGTAGTTACTGTCTCAATTGGCACATTCTACTTACCCTGCAAGAGTTGTTCATGTTAAGTTAGATAAATCATTGCCAGGTGCGCTTAATGAGGAAGTTGAACTAGTAACCTCTTCAAGGGCATTTACCAGGTAACATAATCTGAATCAAGTCAATTGCCAAGCCTCTGAATCACGTCAACTGTTGAGACTAGATGTGTACCAGGATGTCCAGGAAGCATTATTCAAACTGAATGTAGATTTTTTTTGGACTTAATCGTCAAATGAGTCTGGTTCTCTCTCTCTCTCTCTCTCTATTTGGCAGGTTCCAGAAAATTGTCAACATTTTATTCTTGATAGGTTGATTTCTCAGCATACATTTATCGTAGGATGGACTGGACGTGCTTTCATTATTGAGGTTGGTCTGATACTTCATTTCAGAATGTATGCTACCATTCATGCAAAGTTTTATATATAGAAGTTGACATCGTTAAAATGTTCCAATGTGCATCCTCTTGTTTTTCACATTTTGGGAAGGATACCTTCTAGTCTATATTTTCTACTCCCCTCTATCCCAAATTGATAGTGCCATTTGACTTTTCAAACATTTTAAGGTAACACTATAAGTTTTGGAATTTCAGAGATTCTAAAGCCTTAATATTGGAAATTTGACTAACGTTCTTGGACAAACAAAAAGGAGAAAGGGGCTATCAGTTTAGGACAAGGGAGTATAATATAATTAGGTGTAATATCTTTTCCGATGAGCAGATTAAAGGTTGATGGACAGAGCATCAAGCTTATATTGCATATATCTTCTTCATCTGAGTCTGTACACTTATAATTTTGGGTATGCGAAGCTAGCACATTGCATTTGTGCTTGATTGCTTTGAAATATTGCATCCATCACAGCCTTCATTTTCTAGACTTTGTGTCCATGCCATTACTCTGTCATTGTAGACTGCATTTCGTTGCCGAATTATTATTTCTTTTGTTAGATAGAAGGGAATATATTCTTCTATATGCACATTATATTGAGAAAATGGGCTCATGTAGAAAATTTCGGAGACTTTAGATGGGGCCTTATGAAGCTTGAGTAATCTGTTTTGCAACTATTTGAGAATCTGTGGACCGGGAAAGCAGACCATCTATGAAGCTATGCGAAGCAAATACACACAACGAATATTACAAGCATTTAAACAATTTTCTATAGCCGATTACGTATGAACTTAATTAAGAAGTTGAACTAGGAACCTCTTCTAGGGCACCAGATAACATAATCTGAACTGAGGGAATTGCCAAGCCTGTGAATTACTTCAATTGTTGAGACCAGAATATACCATTAGGTACACGAAGCATTAACTGAATGTAGAATTTTTGGACTTAATCATCAATGAGTCTGATTGTAACACACACACACACACACACTCACACTCACACTCTCTCTCTCTCTCTCTCGCTCTCTCTCTCTCTCGCTCTCTCTCTCTCTCCTGGTTCGGGAGATTCGCCAACCATCTCAATCAATTGTTGTTATTATACTGGATATCCGACTTTGCAGTGTCCCTAAATATAGTCATTGTGGACGAAATGGGTGACCAAAACTTGTGTGCTTCTCTTGTCGATTTATTTCATGTTGGTCCTTTTTTTTTTTATTGATTCTTGTTTCTCCCCGTTTATATACTGCTGGGTGCCCAGATTTATAACAACTCGTATCAGAGCTCCTTTTGGGGAGATACAAGGCTGCCTCTAATTGAATCAAGGATGCAAAGATCAGGATCGGGAGCGCATCACCATCTCCACGGAACATGACGGGTTTTTGTGTATTCGGGATAAAGATTTGCGGTTTTATCGATGGTGGCAGAAGATTCCCCCTCGCCTCAAAAACAAAACAAAAAAAAAACAATGGTGGCAGAAGGATGAAGTTGTAGTTCTGCTGGGTAGGACTTTGAAGATATGGTGTAGTTGCATTTGGCTGTCACCACTAACTAATACAAATACGAAAATAACCATTAGCTCTCATTTTTTGGGGTCTTTTAGTCATAAAAGTTGGGCCATATGTTATGAATGGATACCCTATCAACTCCCATATACATATATACTATACGTGTCAGTGAGTCTGAACCCCTTAGAACCCTTGAACCATGAGTTTTGAGCCTTTATTTAGGATAATGTTATATGAACCCCAGGGTTCTATATAACAATCCTTTTTATTTAAGGTGAGAAAACGTCAATCCGGGCGGTTGAAGGAGCTTTCACAATAACCAACTCTTGTCTTTTATCTTTGGTCGTGCTTATTTAAAAACGTAGTTTCTGGTCACATTAGATTCACGTCAAAAGAAAAATGATTGGGAGAGATGAAGACGAAGAGGAAGAAGAAGGATTTGATTCAACAATGAGCATGTTCTTAACCAAGCCTAGTAGCCCCTCTTCTCTATACGGCCTGTGTTTATGGTATTTTGGCCTTAACTTCACCGAATATATCCGGTAGTCGGTCCATTTCCATCAGCAGGCCGGATGGAGCGAGAAAGTTTGGTGTTTCGAGGGGCATCCATTATGAAAAGACCTACCTCTGAATGGATTGTGGAAGTACGCTATGATGGTGATCCTGAGAAATGTGTGGTTCCCTTTGATATGACCCAAGAACTTCGCTATTTTTATTCTGCTAATCCTTAGGAACAGCGTAGTGACTGATAATCAAGAATCAGAATAGGTCCAGTGTAGAAACTCAATCAAGTACTTTGTTGTTTTGGTTTTAATTCTAACTGCTATTGAAAAAGTTTGATTTTTGAAGGAATAACATTTGATTGCTTCAGTTCCATTTCTCTCTATCTTACAGGTCGAGGCATTTACTTTTATAATTTTTCTTGTACTTCTCAGAAGACTTGGTTCCTTCTTCATCTTTCTAAAGCTGTCCTAACTTGTTACCTGTGCAGCTGAAAGTTGGTGGGTCCTGTTGCACTTCTCATTTTGGTTGGTTACTAAACACTTCAATATTATTTTGTTTTACAAAAATAATTGAAGCTCTTTGTTTTGTTGCTTGAAGAATTGTTCGAGGTTCCTGAAGCAATTGTTAGCACGAACAATATAATCCTTCAGAACCAGGACACATCTATTGTGAGAAAGATGAAGCTGTTTTTAGAGTCATGTGTGAAGGGCAGACAACTATCAAGGATCGGTGGCTTGAGGTAAATTCATGCATTCTAAGTAAGTAATAATGCTCTTCAGGGAATGGGAAAGTAGAAGCAAACTAGCTTGCAACTTCATAACTAGCCAAAACAAAAATGACTTCAAAAATGTTGTCCCATTTATATTGAATGAAGTATGATTTTGTGCTTCTTTTAATGAGACTTCTTTTAGGTTTTACAGAATCAGTTTGAACAGAACTTATATGTTATGTATAACTGTATTTGGATATAACCCGTTCTAGCCGTAATTTCAAACTTCTAATCGCAACTTAAATCAAAGGTGTCCCTAAAATCCGTATTATGTATTGTATTTCAAGATAAAAAGAAATTATATATATATATATATATATATATATATATAGGTAGGTGCTCAAATGAGAACCTAAATATCGTGAGAACCGTGAGAACTCTGATACATTAGGTAAGAACCTAATGTATCCAATGTATCCTAGTGAACCATTGGATACATTAGTTTTTACCTAATGTATCCAAGTAATGTATCCAATATATCCAAGTGAACCATTGGATACATTAGGTAAAA
Organism: Campanula takesimana; assembly: GCA_026119855.1. Classification (NCBI taxonomy): domain Eukaryota; kingdom Viridiplantae; phylum Streptophyta; class Magnoliopsida; order Asterales; family Campanulaceae; genus Campanula; species Campanula takesimana. The sequence continues at coordinate 306,605 of JAOWBW010000017.1, read as the reverse complement.
ACCTAATGTATCCAAGTTCTCACGGTTCTCACGATATTTAGGTTCTCACAGGAGCACGACCCTATATATATATATATATATATATATATCTGCATAATTCTGATCCACTCGAAGAAATTCAAAGAACAAACCTCACATTAGCAATTTTCCTGATAAAGTATAAAGATGATTGTATCAGTTGTTTAGCTAATGCTCTTGGTGCTCATACTTTTGTTCCTTGGCGTCTTTGATATTTATCCAGGATTTTCTGTTCGCCTACTATTAGCTTTGTTCCCTGGGTTGGGTGGTAATAGCGGCATTTTGCAGGGAATGGTGTCATTGGAAGACTGGAAGTCACACATCTGTGTTCATTTGTGTAGCTTATTTTCTTTCATAAATTAACTTCTTATATAATGTAGTTAATTGTAGATTTAATATATACTCCTCCGTCCCACTAAAAGATTCCCTCTTTACCCAAAAGGGCGTCCCACTAATAAATACACTTTCCCAAAATGGAAACTTTAAAATACCTCTTTATTCAGTAGGACCCACTAGCATACTCACAACTATCCAATGACTATTCCTATCCCACCTTCTCTCTCCTACTTAACTTTTCATACTCACAACACTTGCATCACTACACATTTTTTCAATCCCCATGCCGAAAACGAAAGTTCATCTTTTGGTGGGACCATAGTTGTCAAAGGCGACCGCCTGCCTCGCCTTTTTGGCGCCTTGGGGGGTCGGTCGCCTTTTTGTAGCCACGCAGGCAGATGTACGCCTTTCATCACCAGGCGTTCGCCTTGCTCGCCTATTTGCCGCCCGTCTCGCCTCTCGCTTTTTTGCATTGTTTTAATCTTTTCTTTTCCCTTGTTTTTCAAATTTTCAGTTACTTTTGCATGACTTTAGTGTTGGTGATTTTAGTGTCATCAACGATTTTATGTAATTGTGATTTACTAGAGACCAATGTGATTTCATATTAGGCTCGGATACGAGTAAGGGAAAGTGTGGAGTACACACTCGTTTTAGTTAATATGTTAGGATACTATTATGTGTCGAATCGCGAAATTTATTTAATGTTTTATTCTTGTTCATAACACGGTTTATGCTTTTTGTTTATGTGTTGCATGTATATAGATATATTTTCTATTTTTACTAATTTTTAGTTATATTTTCCTCCTTGCTCGCCTTTTTGCCGCCCGCCTCTCGCGTTGCTTTTCGCCTTTTCTAAGCACATCTCGTCCGCCTTTCGCCTTTGACAACTATGGGTGGGACGAAGGAAGTACTCCCTCCGGCCCATTTCAAATTAAAAAAAATTGCCATTTTGGGTGTCCCACTTGAAATTGCAAAAGCCTAAAATAGAACGTTTATTATATTTATTAATTAATGGGACCCACTTGTCATACTCACATAAACTAACCCACTTATTATACTCTACTCCACTTTCTCTCTCATATCCAACTATCTACACTCATAACGCATCCCCTTTTTAACGTATTCCTTAATTCCCATGCATAACCTTATTTTTGCAATTTGAAATGGGACGGAGTAGTAATAGTTATCTCTTCAGAGATACTTTCTCTTCCAAATTTCATTTATGAGTCACACATATAGGACTGACACTAGTATGATTTTGACAGTGGTACCAGTTTATTTTTTCAATGCACAACGAAGGTTCCGAGGACACGCAAACCTGGATAGATAATGAGGTGACATTAACGTAGTCGCACATTTTTATTTAAGAAGTTTTGTGTAAATTTATGTTTCACTTTCTACTTTGGCGCCTGTTTATATCCTTCATTTTGGCAGGACAGTGTGTTTGTAATATCAAACAAGAAAAATAAGTATCCAACACTTCAAGTAGATATGAGGTCAATCCTTTTTTTTTTTTTTAATTCATATCCACCTTTTTAAAATCGTTGGCGAAATTGGGTTTACAAGGGACTAAAATCTATACTAAAATTCCACTTGCCATTTTTTTTTTTTTTTCTATTTTGACAATACTTAAGTTTTGTGTGTTGCTTGCTTATTTGTAGGTTGATTTCAGGTTTGGTGGTGGTTATAGTTTCTGCTGCCAATCGGTGTGGGATCATCGTTTGCTGTCTGGGCCAATCAGTTTGTACTGTGTGAGTTTTAGCTTGGAACTGCTACTTTGATAGATTATTGTCAGCTATCTTCTTGCTGGTTCAATCATTGAGCCTGGTGGTTTGATTTTCATCCGTGAAATGATACAGGTATTTTTCATAGCCTGTGAGCAATTCAAGTGAGTAAATAATCCCTTTTGCCCTATTATATCTTTATATTTTCCTGCCATTGTTAGCTGAAGAATATTCCAACTACGTTTAGTTGCATTAACCTGAAAAGCATGGGTTTTAGTAAAAGATGAGATGATTGAGGACTAAATGAAAAAGAAATTATGAGTTGCTACAGTGAGTGCGCGTAGGATGATTATGTATAAATTGGTATGTTAGTTATAATGAGACATCACCGATATTGTTTCTGTGAAATCTGTATGGAAGGGATTCATGATTGTAAATATATACTCCCTTTGTTCCGGAATAAATGTCGCTCTTTTTTGTATGTTAGTACGAAGGAACTTTGACCAATAAATTTAGGTTGATTTAATTATCATAAGATACCATTATAATTTATAAATACTATCAGAAACAATTTTTATATTTTCATTAGGATAATTAAAGCAAACTAAAATTATTGCCAAAGTTCCTTCGTACTAACGTACAAAAAAGGCGACATTTATTCCGAAATAGAGGGAGTACAAGTCTTTGTTGAGTCTTGGCGGTGCCATGAAGATATGGTAAATGCGTTAGCAAAGTCAAGATGACAGATGTTTAGCGGGTTAAAATCTTTGGGAAATTTAGCAATAGTTGGAGAAGATGTTTTAGGGGTTGCTGATATTATAATATTCTGTACATTATCGACCAACGTGTCACACGTGTGTGTGTGTGTGTGTGTGTGTGTGTGTGTGTGTGTGTGTGTGTGTGTGTGTGTGTGTGTGTATAGGGTCTTGCTCCAATGAGAATCATTTAAAATGAGAACCGTGAGAACCAAGCATAACCATTGGATTGAATGCAAAATCAAGGGTCCAGATTATAGATACACTTGTATACAGTACCTAAATTTTGAATATTTCACTTCGATTAAATAACTATTGTATCCAAGTGTATTTTGAAAATTAGATATTGTATCCAAGTGTATCCACTGTCTCTATAATCTAGACCCTTGATTTTGTGTCTAATCCAGTGGTTGTGCTTGGTTCTCACGGTTCTCATTTGAGCACCTTCCTATATTTATATATGCATCCATGACTTTCCAAAATAAAGTCTCCAACACACTCTCGTGACAATCACCTACTTCCACCTTCCTCAATAAAGTATGTACTAAAAATGCTTAATCAACTTTTCTTCCATCACACCACCGACTTATCTTGACCCACTCGCGTCTCCAACACATTCTTCTGACAATCCTCTCACGCGACAACCCTTTCGACTCGCCACGTAGTTCTCTACACTAACCCGTTCTTATTTGGACAAGAGCTACCCCTCGTTAATTTTGCTATCGCAATCGCGCGTGAGAGATAACATCTTATTCTCGTAAGTGAATATGATGTGATAGTTCACCTGTTTTTGGTATTTCTTTTCATCCCAACTTCTAAAAGCAGAGAGAGAAAGAAAAAGTTAAAGACCGAAATAAAAAGGACAGAAAAGGATAGGAAGGGGAAAAAACACCTATAAATACCCAACCCCTGCAACCCCCTCTTCCCCGTGCTCACTTCGTTGCAATTCTTACTTTCTCTCTCTAGAAATCATTTGAGTCAGGAGTGAGCGAGTGAAACAGGTACGACTGTACCAAAATTCACTTAAATTCTGATATAATCGTCTCTGGTAAGTCGAATTGTTTTGTTTGAATTTGATTGTGAGGGGATTAATTTCTGTCTGATTTTGGTTATGAAAACCCTAATTTTTGATGTTTTGATGGTGTTTAGCTAGTTTTTAGAGTGAAAAAACGGCGTGGATCTGGTTCGATCAGACTGAGGATGTCGCTTCTGAATAGAGAGCTCGTTTTTCTGATACTTCAGTTCTTAGATGAAGGAAAATTCAAGGAGACATTGCACAAGTAATTTTTTGTTATAAAATTTACTGAACTTAAATTTTTCTTCTTTTGGTGAATTTATAATTATTACTATCTTGTCCGAAATGTCCCTTTTTATTCTTGGTAAAAGATGAATGTTATTTTCTTCTTGATCAAGAACAATTATGGACATTCATTCATTTTGGATTATAAAGAACAGAAATGAACATTTATTACTTCTTCCGCTCTGAAATAGATAATCTCACTTTGATTTTTGATTTTACAGCTCAACTGAATTTGATCGTAGTTTTATGAATATCCAATTTTGTCTTTTTTTTTTAACTATATAAAGATCATTTGATTTTTATAATATTATGGTCAGTGCTAGTTGAGTTGACCTAAAATCAAAGTGAGACCACTCTTTCTGGGACAAATGGAACATAATTTTTATTAAATTATTTGTGGCTGAGTTGTTTGAATGGATATATGAAGGTTGGAGAAGGAGTCAGGGATCTACTTTAACATGAGGTACTTTGAAGATACTGTGATTAATGGTCAGTTGGATGAGGCGGAGACGTATTTGTTGGGGTTTACAAAGGTTAAAGATAACCGTTTCTCTTTGAAAACCTTCTTCGAGATTCGAAAGCAAAAATACCTTGAGGCTCTGGACAAGTAAGCTTTTTCATTTCTGTGCTTGTAAAAAAAGTGGAAAAAAAGAAGTTAAAACGTTATGGTCTTTTACTAATATTTTATTTCTTAGATTTTAGATATGAGATTTATTGTTGCTTTATCTTTTTATTCTGATCTCATTGCAGGGGAGATAATGTAAGGGCACTGGAAATTCTCAAAAAGGATTTGAAGGTGTTCTCTGATTTTAATGAAGATGTCTTTAAGGATATGGCACTCCTCCTCACATTGGCAAATATCAGGTATTTTCAGAACTCTTTTTGGTCTTAGTGGATGTTGATGAGTTTGATGGTTGTTCGGTTGATGTACGATACATTCTAGGTGAGTTGGTGTTAGTCCTATTGCGGAATATATTTTGAAGTTATTATTTAGAGATAGGCTTGATCTGTAACCGATGCCAACCCAAAATTTGTCGCTACGTGGATACCAACCAAAATTTGTCGAGGCGTGAATGCCAAACAAAATTCATAGTGGCTTGTATGAAAAAGTCCGTGGTTGTAAATTGAGGCAAATCTCGTGCTAAATACATTGGATACCTCAAGTTAGTTAGACGTACAGTTTCCTGTTTTGGCATTTAGTTTAATCAATTATTATATCCTCTGGTTGAATCTTGCACAGAGTTTTTTTTTTTTTACCTAGAATGAGAAATGAGTCATATAAGGGATTATTGTGATGATGTGATTAGTGAATGAACTGTATATAAATGAAATTACACCACAATCACAATGATTTGTGATTGTGGTGGTGGTTGATAATGTACAATACTTTCCGAAAATTGACTTATAATGTTAATACTATTGTGAATTTGAAATCCTTTAACCAATGTCTACAAAAAAAAATTGGGTGTGAATGGAGAAATTTATGGTTTTAATTTTGGGAGAATCTACGGTGTTCATAAGTATTGGTTTATGGTGATGTCTGTTAATGGAACCCGTGTGTTTTATGCATTGGATGGCTTGAATTAGCTAACAATAAAGATGGTGTGCTGGTTACTTATTCTGGATGCCAACAATTTTAACATACATATACAATTTTTAAGAATGAATTAGAAAGAAAAGTTCAAAGAGAGAGAGAGAGAGAGAGGGTACCTTATTTATCCTGGTAAGGCACAATTTTTATCCTTCTATGCATGGGCGTTTCATACATTACATATTTATGCTCTTTTCCTGCCAATTTCCTGACATTTGTGGTCAATGGCGGTCTTTGCCCAAAGGCCGCAACTGGTATTTGGTTAGAGTATAAGTTTAATGCAATTTCTGAAAGTTGCAAAAGGTGGACTAGTTTATATGTGCGGATATTAATTTCTATTTTAATTCTATTGATTGGTTAAAATCTTTTTTCAGAGAAAATGAACAGCTCTCTAATTATCGGGATGCAAGGTCAGTTAGGCTTCTAATGTTTGCTGAACTCAAGAAGCTCATTGAGGTGAATCCACTCTTCCGTGACAAGCTTCAATTCCCCACCTTAAGTAACTCCAGGCTGGCGAAATTAATTAACCAAAGGTAATAATTGTTCTTCTACCAGTCGGCCAGCTACTTGTCTGTATAATTATCTTTTGTTAAATCAATGTTCTTTTTTTTACTGTTATTTTTTGTCGACGTTGCAGCTTAAATTGGCAGAACCAGCTCTGCAAGAATCCAATGCCCAACCCTGACATTAGGACACTCTATGTGGACCATACTGTTGAGCAACCAAATGGGACTCGGGCTCAGGCTCAGGCTCAGGCTCAGGCTCAGGCTCAGGCTCAGGCTCAGGCTCAGGCTCAGGCTCAGGCTCAGGCTCGGGCTCCATCCCATGTCACTAACCCATCTGCTCTAACTCACCAAGGTTTTTCTGGAGGGCCTCCAGGCTTTGGCGCTCCTAATAATGCAGGTAATCTTGTTTTCATGTTAATTAAGTCTATTATTATCCAAAAGGTATGTCTGTTGCAATAGTCTGATGGCTTATGAACAAGGAATATTGTGTATTGACTTACCATTACCTATATCTTTTGCATTCTTTCATATCACCAGCTTCAAACCATTGAAAAACATTTTACTATAATTGAATTTATTTGCTAAATGTATGTTGTTCTGAAGCACTTACTTTATTGTCTCAGCTAATTGTTATTGTTTCTTCTTCTTATCTTTCTTTTTTGGGTCGTTGTATCTATGCTAAAGCGTTCTTGTAGTCCTTCTATTAACAATCCGGAAATAAACTATGAAACTGCAGATTCTGAACATGTTTTGAAGAGATTCCGTCCTTTTGGGATTCCTGAGGTACTGCTTACATTCAATCTGTTTCTTCCAAGCAATCATTAGGTTGTGGCATAAGAAGTATACTGGATATTATGGTGTCATACGTAAATTAACTGTTTTCCTCCAGAATCGCACCAATGAAATTCGTGCCATTGAGAATCGCGCCCTTGAAATTCGTGCCGTTCAGAATCGCGCCATTGAAAACCGTGCCATTGAGAATCTCGCCGTTGAATATCTTGCCATTGAGAATCGGACCTATGAGAATCGTGCCAATGAGAATCGCGCTGTTGAAAATCGCGCCATTGATGCTTCCAAAACAAAGACTTGGAAGCTAAAAGAGATTACCGCACCATTGCAACTTAGTTCACTGGCACTTCCTGGCGATATGCTATCTGTTAAAGCAAGTGTCTTCTACTTTTTCTCAACCTACTTGAAGAATACATATTAAACTGCCTGTATCTTTCTGACAATTTGCTCGTGAAATGTTTTAGAGTTACAGAAACGGTCCCATTGATTTTCCATTTATTTAACGGGAAATTGAGTTGAAATGTTTGTCCTTCATTACATATTTTCTGACCATTCGCTTCCATATTTACAGATCATGAGGCTAAAGTATACACATTCAGGTGGTGGCATACTAATTTTAGGAAACAACGCGGTGCACAAACTCTGGAGATGGCAGAAGAATGAGCGGAACAAGAGCGGGAAGGTATTTTATTGATGCTTGGTAGTTTTTATTTTGGCATTGATGTCTCCAACATTTTGTTTTGTTTTACTGTCTTTTTTAATAGGCTTGCTCTTTAAATCTGTCTTCCCTTGTAGGCAACTACTAGTGTTACCCCGTGTTGTCACGGCCTTCAAGTGGATTTGTAATGACCAATGATATAAGTGAAACTAATCGCGAAAATGTTGTTCCATGTTTTGCAATTTCGAAGAATGATTCATATATCATGTCAGCTTCAGGGGGAAGAATATCCCTATTCAATTTGCTGACATTTAAGGTTTGGCTCGGGTGTTCTTTTCTTACAACTTTTGCCACATTTTTTGCTGAAGAAATATCATACTCTCCTTTTGGTATTATTATATTTGTTCGTAAATCATGTTAATTATATTTACTTCAACTCTGCAGACAATGAAGACGTTTTTGCCCCCACCTCCTGCGGCAACATTTCTTGCCTTCCATCCGGATGACAATAATGTTATTGCCATTGGCATGGATGACTCCTCAATACAAATATACAATGCTCAACTTGATGAGGTCTTCACCCACTCTCCCTCCCAAATACTCCCTCCGTCCCAAGATGATCTTCACACTTATTTTGCCGTTACTTCGAAAGAACTTTAAGCAATAATTTTAGGTTGACTTAATCATATTAAAGAAAATCTAAAACTTGTAATTGATAGACCATCACCAATACTATCAATAACATGTTTTAGATTTTCATTAGGATGGTTAAATCAACCTAAAATTATTGCTCAAAGATCGTTCGTAGTAACGGCAAAAAAATGTGAAGATCATCTTGGGACGGAGGTAGTATTTTTGTCAACTTTTCTTTACTGTTTAGAATATTCTCATATCATAACTTACTGTCATTGTTGAACTTGTACAGACACAGAGAAAGCTCATTGGCCATGAGAAGAGAGTAACTGGGCTTGCTTTCTCTAAGCTTTTAAATATTCTGGTATCAACGGGAGCTGATGCTCAGGTATGCCTATTTCGGCTCCTTGAAAGGGAGAATCTCCCACTATATTTTACGTACCATGGAGAGTGACTTTAGTTTGTGGATTTCCAGAAAATGAAACTAATCTTATTCTGCGAGAATTGCTGTATTCTGCATGAAATTTGTCATCCCTGTCATGCTAGCAAATTTGCATCGTCTCTGTTGTCTCTGTTTTCGTATTTGCAACACATAGTTAACTTATTATAAAACAATTTTTTTCTTAAATTTTGGATAGGAATTATAAAAATAAAATTGCTGATAGAGATCTTGTGATTTTGTTACCATGATCTTGAGGAGTTTGGTTTTATACAAAGAAAAATTGAACAACTTTTACTTGGAAAGAAAAGTAAGGGACTGTCCATATCAGTGTTCCTTTATATCAAAGCGGCTCTCCTCTCTCTCTTCACAACAATAAATACATCCACTGAAAAGACACATTAACCACATATTTGTATATGCGTTTATATTTAGGGAGAGCGGGAGAAAATACATTATATGAAGCTCATGGTGACTATCTGCATTTGTTTTTACAGATCTGCGTTTGGAGTACAGATGAATGGAAAGAGAAAACTCGCAAGTTGTTGAAGATTCCTTCTGGACGAGTGTTGACTCCCGTAGCGCATACCCGAGTGCAGTTTCATCAAGATCAGAAGCAATTATTGGTTGTCCATGAAACACAAATAGCCATATATGAGGCTCCAAATCTAGAATGCATCAAGCAGGTACTTGAATCATCTTTTTCCTCACCAAGACTTGCTGATTTATTTTCCGTTTGATGGTTTTCTAGGTTAACTATCTTGTTGTATGTATTGTTAATCAATGAAGTTATGTATTGCAGTGGGTCCCTCGAAAAAAAAATGCCATAATCACAGATGCTACTTATTCATGTGATAGCCAATCAGTGTTTGCTAGTTTTGAAGATGGGAGCGTGAGTATTTTTACATCCTCAGCACTTGGAGTAAGGTGTAGGATAAGTCCCAAGGCTTATTTACCTTCCAGTCTCAGGTTACGTGCTCCTAGTAACTGGAAACTAAATGAAGTATACGAGAAAACACTCACATTGTTCCAATTAAAAGCGCTAATTCCGGGTGAAACTAATAATTTTATTTTTTACAGTTCAAGTGTTTATCCACTTTCCATCACAGCTCATCCAAGTGTACCCAATCAGCTTGCTCTAGGACTTACTGATGGCTGTGCCACCGTGCTTGAGCCCCTGGAAGCAGAAGGAAATTGGGGTACGGCCGCACCTCAAGAAAATGGAGTGGGTCCTAGTTCTAACGCGAATTCAGATCAACATTCAAGGGGAAAGTAGTCATGATCTAGTATGTTGAGCACTTTTTGTTGTGGGAGCCACCAACTTAGAGGTAATTAAGGTTTTTGAGAAAACAGTGTGATCTAGTGGATTGCAAATAGACTCGACCCTTTTCTCTTTTACTCAGTATGTTAAATTGTTGATGGTACTTGGTTGTTTTTTGTATAACCCTTTGGTATTTTGCGTCATAAGCGTTTGGATAATTGTTTCATATATAGATTATATCAAGTACTCCTATGCCTAAAATGATAGTCTCGTTTCTCTTTTTTGTTTGTCCCAAAATGTTGGTTTCATTTCTAAAATAAGTTTTCAAAATCTTTGAATTTCCAAAAGTTACAATGTAACTTTAAAATGTTTGAAAGTTCATGCCATGCCATTCGTTGGGTATTAGCAGCACCCGAAAACGTTCGGGTAGAAATATGGTTTTCAAAACTCCAACAGGACTATTGTATTGGACGAGGGAAGGAGTATTATTAAGTAAATGTAGAGCGAGCAACACTGAGCTTGTGCCCATCCTTTGAGCCTCGTACTAGTACACTACTCCGAGACAAGGTAGAACTAGAACGAGTAAGAAAATTAAACTCAACGCTAAAAAAGAGATGCAGACAGCTAGTACGTTACTGACATTTTAGGGAGAGGAGAATGTGTGAATTAGTTTCCGACAAGAGGCGGTTGGTGGGGGTGCCGTAACAGCTGCGTTGGCTCACACCATGAATGCGTTGGTGGTCAATCAGGTATTGGCGGTTCCAGGGCACTGGATTGGGAGAAGGGGGTGGGGGGGGGGGGGGTTAGGATGATGTCAGGAACAATTTCAGTATGAGTAACAATATATTTTTTATTATGTTTTACGGCCTATGTGTTGGTGATTTTAGTGTCATCAACGATTTTATGTAATTGTGTTTTACTAGAAACCAATGCGATTTCATATTAGGCTCGGATACGAGTAAGGGAAAGTGTGGAGTACACACTCGTTTGAGTTAATATGTTTTCGGCCACGCTAAAGAAGCAGGGGTCAAGGGGGCTGCGCCCCCTTGCGGGGTCAAGGGGCAGCGCCCCTTGATACAGACTTTGGTTTCAGATTACATTCACGAATAACCCTAACAATTCTCTGAGTTTTGATCTGTTTTCTTTGCCTAGATACAGATTGTTTTGATTGTCTTATCCCATATAAAGATTTCGTGTAACCCAGGCATTTAGGGGCGAAATACTTTATTCGGAAAGTGAATTAATCACTATTCAGTCAAATATCCAGGATTATCAATCACCCTAATCCCAAATTTTCTAACGCTATGTGAGGTGGGGTTTAGGGAGTGGTGGTGGTGGAGGGTAGGAGGGAGGTGGGGTGAGGGTGTTAAAGCTACTAGGGGTGGCATGGTAGGTATACCGACTTTTTTTACCTTGTACCAGTACCAACCAAGATGAAGTTGGTACACGAAAATGAGTACCAGTACCTAACCGTCAAACTCGGTATATCAACTTCTTGGTACGGTTGGTACTCGGTTGGTACATCTCTACCAAAGAAGGAAAAGTGGAAAATTGGGGCAATCAAACTATGAGCAGCACGAACAAGTTAGGGTTTTTTGAATCAGCCATGCTCGCACAACAATGTAACTTCAAATTAAGGGTTATAGCAATTGAATTATATGTTCAGGAACTCATGGGGAAACTGAAATTTTTTTAAAAAAATGTGAAAATCACGTATTTACACTGAATCGCGAAAATCACGAACAAGTTAGGGTTTTTGAAATTGCGATTTAGAGCGAATTGAATAACTAAGAGAGAGAGGGTAGGCGAGACGGAGGTACGTACCTAGCCAGTAGTAGCCACCGGTGTGAGAGATTCGTGATCGATCGGTTTTTCCCCCTTGGCCCCTGCCCCTTTGCTCCGCTGCAGAGAGAACGAGAGAGACAAAGAGACGGAAAAGTGGAAAACAGAATAGGGCTTAAATGAAAATTGAATCAGGTATTTAGGTTAGGTTAAATTAGATTAGATTTTAGGTTTTTTTTTTTAATAATTTTCTATTAAATATATAATAAAAATTATTTTATTAAAAATAAACTCGGTACACGGTATACCAACCAAACTCATATTTGTGTACCGTGTACCAACCAATAGTGCATACTCGGTTCGGTACTACCGTACCAAAACGTTCGGTATATCGACATTCGGTATACCAAACTCTTTGGTTCGGCTGGTACTCGGTTGGTAGGTTTGGATTGGTACAAATGGCCAGCCCTAAAAGCTACTCCCTATATCCCAAAATGATTTTCATACTTTTTCCACTGTTATTGCGAAAGAACTTTGAAAAAAATTTAAAGTTGATTTAATTGTCCTAATGAAAATCTTAAATATGTTATCTAAAACTTGTTGTTGATACACCATCAACAATACTACTCCATCTTTTTCGAAATAAATATTGTCGTTTTTCGTACGTTAGTATGAAAGAACTTTGAGCAAGAAATTAGGGTTGATTTAATTATCCTAATAAAATTGTAAAAATTGTTATTAATACATCAATATAAATATTGTCAATAACATATATTAAATTTTCATTAGAATGATTACATTAAATGAAAATTATTGCTCAAAGTTTCTTCGTACTAACGTCTGAAAAATGGCGACATTTATTCCAAGACAGAGGGAGTATCAATAACAAGTTTTAAATTTTTATTAGGACAATTCAATCAAACTAAAATTATTGCTCAAAGTTCCTTCACAATAACAGCAAAAAAGTATGAGGAATCTTTTTAGGCCGGAAGGAGTATATTTTAATTTGACGCTAGTGAGAGACTGAATGTGTATATGGGTGATTGAAAATGACGTACACAAAGGCAATGTGACATTTTATTTAGGAAATGCGTTTACTTTTTTTTTTCATCGGAAAATAATTTACGTTGATTATATCGTTACCGAACATCGAAAAACAGAGGAAATATTTTTTAAAGTCATTTCTCGTGAAACAAACGGAGTTTTGGTTGCAACAAAATGTGTTAGAATTCACAAAAGAGTTATCTTCATGGGATTTGGATTCGCTCCTGTAAGAGACAATTATCCCACATCTTCTAAAAGAGCGAAACATGGACCGGTATATGGACTTGAGGAGTTACTCCCCTTATAACCAATTGGTTTTAAGATGGAACCTCCAACATAATCAATTGCCTGCCCAGTCTAGCCCATGCTAACACTCGGGCCTCTCGCTTCTTTTACCCCATCTCTAATTCTAAGATGGTATCAGAGCCACTAATTGAGCTTAGTCACGCACAAAATGAGCAAAACTTTATCGTCGAATTGGGATCATAGAGAGGAACAAATCCATATCCGTCTTCAACAGTTTCAAGTTCTTGTTAAAAAAAAAACTTTTTAAGAAGACTTTTGACTGCGCCCTTTTGCACTACTCAAAATTTGCCCCTCGTTTAAACTAAAATTAGTAATTACTGTAAACTATAATATTTCATTTTTAATTATCACTTTATTCATGAAAACTTTTGGCTTCGCCACTCCATATAAGTTTGATTATATATTAATGAAAACTTAATTTAATCAATATAATTGTTTTAATAAAATTATGCATAAATTTACTTAATAATTTATCATGAAAATGTTAGATCATTATGGCTTGCAACACAAGTTATCTAGCACTTCCATATATAAAATCATGTTTATGATATTAATATAAAGTATAGTCAACAATCAATGTGTAGAATCCCTGAAATGTAATTTATCTATTTATGATGGGCAAAATGGTAAATTGACATTGCTTAAGAATGAATAGGTGTGGTCTCTAAATGAAATGTCACCAAGTCTACTATATAAAGGGTCTTCCATCAACCCTTAAGACTACTACATTTTCTTATATTATCTCCTAAATTCTCTTCATTGGAAGTACTTGAGAGATTAAAGAAGACATTCATCATTTAGAAGATCAATTTCCCTACATCTTTTGTTTCTCATTTCTCCCTTCATCTTTAACTATGGATTCAACAGGTAATACCTCGCTTCCGCCTTCATCTCTTTCCTCAATCTTATTCTGAATATGAGTGTGGTATTCGGGGATCTCAAATTGTTCCAACAATTGGTATCAGAGCCCGCTCATATTTCGGTTTGAGTTTGAGTTCTTTTGGAAAGCTTAAAACGCTTTTGATTAATTTTTTCTGTTGAATCATTAAGTTGTATGATGTTGATTAGGGACTCTAATTCATTCATAGAGTACTAATAATCTTCATCTGAATTTAAGAAAATGGTTTGAAAGTTTTGTTCATTAAACTCAATGGTTCAAGTTTGACTATCCCTTCATAACATGGTTTTATGTTTTAGTGCATACCATGTGGATCTACTTACTTGATTCCATTAATTTTAAAAGCAAGATTATCCTAAATAGAGTGGTTTTATGTTTTAAGTACATACCATGTGGATCTACTTGTTATTCATGCCTTTTGAAAAAATTTTAAACAAAAATTCAGAAAGTGCAGAAAATCTGGCACGGTCGTGCCCTTTGTTTAGCACGGCCGTGCGCCTTGATTTCTTGAACCGGTGCAACCTGGATAGTACTGGTCCGGACGGGTATTAAGTTTAGCCCGGTCGGACCACCTAGGGTTTCTGAAATGGTGGGGTTTATAATGGCATGGTCCGACCGGACCTCTTGAACCGGTCCGGGCGAGTATTGTCTTCAACCCGGGCGGACCTCAAGACTTGCACGGTCGTGCCCTTTGTTTAGCACGGTCGTGCAATGCATGTCGAGAAAAACAATGTTTATGTTCTTTGGTGCACGGCCGTGCACTTTTCTATGCTCGGCCGTGCAAACACTGTTCACAGATTATGAATTTTTTAAATTTTTGCACAAATTTTGTTTTCCCCCTTGGACAAAACATTCATTTTTCAAACCTTAAAGAATTGATTAATTATATGCTTAAATAATTTTATTCATTGTTTAAATAATATTATCGCCTAAGTGGTTAACGTTATTTAAATCCAAAATTATTAAAGTGTTGAATGTTTAAGTTAATATGTGAATGATTTGAATTTTCCAAAGAAGATCTTGACATTTGACTAAACTTAAGCATTCATGTGATAACAAATAAAATGAACATTAAGTTGTTTTGTTAAATGCTTAAGACTACCCAAAAGGAAGATTAAGCATTTAATCAAATGTTGTTCAAATTACTTGTTATCAAAGACAATTATTTATGAATCAACTCGCAATCCAAAGATTAGTTTTGATGTCATGTTAATTGTCTTATTGATGGTTTTCATTTTGATATAATTAATCATTTATTCATAATGTAGTTACTTATAATATTTTGTATTCATTCTTGTTCTTAATTCCCATCAGATTTACTTAATGCTTCGTCAATCACTGCTGCGATGAGTACTATTCCAATGCTTAATGGGACAAACTTTAAAATTTGGAAAAACAAAATTGTAATGATCTTAGGCTGTATGGACATAGATCTCGAATTTAGGGAGCCGTTTCCTCTTCCTCTTAATGATGAAAGCACCCCTGAGGACCGCTTATATTCTGAGAAGTGGAAACGCTCCAATCGCGTGAGCCTAATGATTATGAAAAATGTCGTCCCGGAAACATTTTTGAACAATGTTCCTGAGGACGTTGATGCTAAGACTTTCCTCGAGACCCTTGAAGAACGCTTTGCAAAAAGAGAAAAGTCAGAAACAAGTTCTACCCTAAGGAAACTTGTTTCCATGAAGTACAAGGGTACCGGGAATCTTAGGGAGTATATTTTGGAAACGTTTCACCTTTCGACAAAACTAAAAGCACTTAAGTTAGAGGTAACTGAAGAGCTCCTCGTGCATTTAGTTTTGGTCTCTCTTCCTCCTCAGTTTGGTCACTTTAAGGTGACCTATAATTGTCAAAAAGACAAGTGGAACATTAATAAATTGATTTCACATGTGGCACAAAAGGAAGATAGGTTGAAGCAATCTAAGGTAGAAAGTGCTCACTTAGCATCTACCTCTTCTCATGGGACTAAGAGAAGAGGGAAAGAAATTGCGGTGACAAGCAATAAGAAGCCTAAAGGATCATCTGATGATCGTAAAGAAAAGAAGTGCTTCTTTTGCAAGGACCCTACACACATGAAGTACGACTGCCCTAAGTATCACGCTTGGCGTGCTAAGAAAGGTATGTCATTTGGTCTTGTTTGTACTGAGGCTAATTTAGTTTAAATTCCTACATATACACGGTGGTTGGATTCTGGTGCAACAACTCACATAAGTATGTCTATGCAGGGTTGCCTGAATTACCGAAGACCTAGCAAGGATGAAAGATTCATCTATATGGGAGCTGGGAACCCGATTGAAGTTATAGGTATAGGGACCTTTAGGTTGTTATTAAGTATCGGTTATTATTTTGTACTAAATAATACATTCATTGTACCTTCATTTAGAAGGAATTTAATATTTATCACTGTTTTGGACAAAGAGGGTTACTCTTGTTCGTTTGGTAATAATATATGTGATCTTTATTTTAATTTCATGGTTGTTGGTACTAGTACTTTATCGAGTAATGATAATCTTTATTTGCTTGACACTACTCAAACAATCAATGAATCCCACAATAATGAAACTAAAAGTAAAAAGCGAAAGTTTTCAAGTGAAAATTCTTATACCTTATGGCATAGGAGTTTGGGTCATATCTCCAAAAGGAGAATTGACAAGCTTGTGTCAGAGGGAATCATAAATAAACTTGATATTCCGGATAAAGACTTTTGCATTGAATGCCTAAAAGGAAAGTTTACAAACACAAAAGGAAAAGTATCTTCGAGAGCATCAAGCGTCTTAGAACTAATACATACGGATATTTGTGGGCCATTTCCTACTCCTTCTTGGAATGGTCAACAATACTTTATTACGTTCATAGACGACTACACTCGATATGGATACATTTATTTACTTCATGATAAATCTCAATCTTTGGATGTTTTCAAGTCTTTTAAGGCCGATGTTGAAAATCAGCTAGGTAAGACTATTAAGAACATTAGATCCGATCGTTGTGGTGAATACTATGGTCGGAATGACGGTTCAGGGGAACAACGTCCGGGTCCTTTTGCTCGCTATCTTGAAGAGTGTGGGATTGTTCCTCACTACACTATGCCGGGTACGCCTAACATGAATGGTGTAGCTGAGAGACGTAATAGAACCCTTAAGGATATGGTAAGATGTATGGTTTCTTGTACTTCTTTACCTCACTCATTATGGGGCAATGCTTTAAAAACCGCTACTTATCTTCTCAATAGGGCTCCCTCTAAGGCTACTAACAATAAAATCCCTTATAAATTATGGACGAATAAGAAACCGTCCTTAAATCATCTTCATGTTTGGGGTTGTCCAGCAGAAGCTAGGCCTTATAGGCTTAACGAAGGAAAACCGGACGCTAAGACAGTTAGTAGTTATTTTGTGGGGTATGCCGAGAGATCTAGAGGCTATAAATTTTACAACCCGAAAACTGGAACCTTTTTTGAAACGGGAAATGCTAGGTTCTTTGAGGATGTTGAATTTAGAGCGGACATAAGGAATAATAATATAGATTTTGAAGAGGAAGAGGCATCCATTTCTATACCTCTTCCCATTATAGTTCCAATTGGAAATCAAGTACTTGTAACTGAAATTCAAGAAGAACATGCAAATCAAAATATTAACTCCCCTATAAATATTGAACAACATGAAAATGTTGATCATAATGAGGAAATTTAGCAACCTCAAAATGAGGAAGAGCCGGTGCCTTTAAGGAGATCCAATAGAGTAAGAAGAAGTGCCATTTCGGATGATTACGAGGTGTATCTTGCCGAGAATGAAGGACACCTAGCCTCTCACCTTCCATGAAGCCATTAAGAGTCCTAATTCTCATAAATGGATCAATGCCATTAATTAATAGTTGAAATCTATGAAAAACAACGACGTTTAGGATCTTGTCCCATTATCTAAGGATGTGAAACCTATTGGTTGTAAATGGATATTTAAAACCAAAAGGGATTCACAAGGTAATGTGGAAAGACATAAGGCTCGTCTTGTTGCTAAAGGTTTCACTAAAAAAAAAGGTATTGATTACAAAGAAACATTCTCTCTGGTATCTTCTAAAAACTCCTTTAGGATCATTATGGCATTAGTAGCACATTATGACCTTGAGCTTCATCAAATGGATGTTAAGACAGCTTTTCTCAATGGAGACATTGAGGAAACCGTCTATATGAAGAAACGATAAATGATGGATGATTTGGAACAAACTAATCAATTAGTTTGTAAACTTAAGAAATCCATTTATGGGCTCAAGCAAGCTTCTCGTCAATGGTATTTAAAATTTAACCAAGTAATTATTTCTTTTGGTTTTGAAAAGAATCTTGGTGAAGATTGTATATATCATAAGTTCAGTGGGAGTAAATTTATATTCTTAATATTATATGTGGATGATATTTTACTTGCTAGTAATGACATGAACCTTCTTAAAGAAACTAAGAACTTTCTTTCAAACAAATTTGAAATGAAAGATATTGGTGAGGCATCTTTTGTATTAGGAATCCAAATACACCGTGATCGCTCACGAGGTACTTTAGGATTATCACAAAAGGCCTATATAGAGAAGGTATTACAAAGGTTTAGCATGCAAAACTATAAACCACATGACACCCCTGTTTCTAAAGGAGATAAATTCAGTCTTAATCAATGTCCCAAAAATAATTTTGAAACCAAGTATATGGAAAATATCCCTTACGCATCAGCAGTAGGAAGCTTAATGTATGCGCAAGTCTGTACTCCTCCAGACCTTTCCTTTATTGTTGGGATGCTCGGTAGATACCAAAGCAATCCGGGGAGAGAACATTGGGTCGCAGCCAAAAGAGTGATGCGGTATTTACAAAACACCAAGGACTACATGCTTACATATTCAAAGTCGGATCATCTTGAGATCATTGGGTATTCCGATTCTGACTTTGCTGGATGCCAAGACAGCCGTAAATCAACGTCTGATTATGTCTTCACATTAACCGGTGGAGCAGTTTCTTGGAGAAGTGCCAAGTAGACACTCGTTACTTCCTCTACCATGTAAACCGAGTTTGTTGCTTGTTTCGAGGCATCCAATCAAGCTATATGGCTGCGTAAATTCATTGAGGGATTGCGTATTGTCGATAGTGTCGAAAGACCTATCAAGTTATATTGTGACAATAGGACAACGGTTTTGTACTCTAACAATAACAAGAGTTCGTCAAAGTCTAAGCATATAGACATTAAATTTCTTGTTGTAAGAGAAAAGGTACGAAATGAACAAATAGAAATACAAATTATTGGTACAAACTCTATGTTAGCGGATCCGTTTACTAAGGCGTTATCACCTTTAGTGTTTCACGAGCATGTTGCTCATATGGGTGTAACAACTTTTGATAACCTTTAATATAGTGAGAGTTTATGTTGTTCTTCATTTTATTGTTCTATTATTAAAGTTTTGATCTCATTTGGTTAAAGTTAGACTAGTTGGAAGAATATGTATAGGACTAAAGGGGCAGTCTGCCCCTTTAGTCCTATACTTATATTGCTAATGGACGAGATTGTTATAGATGACAACAAAGTGCACATAAGGGTTGTCATTTATGTTATATTCATGATTTAAAAGGAAAAAATTTGTTTTGCAACCCAAGTGGGAGATTGTTAGATCATTATGGCTTGCAACACAAGTTATCTAGCACTTCCATATATAAAATCATGTCTATGATATTAATATAAAGTATAGTCAACAATAGTCAATGTGTAGAATCCCTGAAATGTAATTTATCTATTTATGATGGGCAAAATGATAAATTGACATTGCTTAAGAATGAAAAGGTGTGGTCCCTAAATGAAATGTCACCAAGTCTACTATATAAAGGGTCTTCCATCAACCCTTAAGACTACTACGTTTTCTTATATTCTTTCCTAAATTCTCTTTATTGGAAGTACTTGAGAGATTAAAGAAGACATTCATCATTTAGAAGATCAATTTCCCTACATCTTCTTGTTTCTCATTTCTCCCTTCGTCTTTAACTATGGATTCAACATGTAATACCTCGCTTCCGCCTTCATCTCTTTCCTCAATCTTATTCTGAATATCAGTGTGGTATTCGGGGATCTCAAATTGTTCCAACAGAAAACTTTTAAAATTTAATTAGATTAATTAGTCTGATTTCAATGGTGTTCAATTAATTATTATTATATTAAATAAAACTATTTTTATGAGATGAAAAAATTGTCTAGTAATATCACACTTATTTTTATTTTATTTTTAAATGATCACACTTATTTTTTGAGATAGATAAACATTAAAAAGCATCACCTCCGTTAATATGCAAGTGTTCTAAAGGGGCACTTCCGTACGTGATTATTAAATAAAATGAATCTGTCCCTAAATTAGTGTTCATTTTGATCATAATTTTGTCCTTAACTGTTTGTTTTCGAATTTTTTTCATCAGTCTCTTAATACTTGCAAAAACTAAATGTTTGTAAAGAATATTACAAGATTATATATGAATTTTGCCACCTAATTATACAAAAAAAAATTGTTCCTTAAAATGAAATTTGGACACTCATTTAAGGACAATGGTAGTAGTAAAATGTTTTGCTTTAATCCAACGCCTGACCGTTAGAAAGACGCGTGGTTAAGATACGGAGGGATACGGTCAGGTATATCATACGCTAATCTACTACTACGCTAGTACAGTATACATTTCCCCTCTCTCCCTTGATTAGCAACTAGTTTCCCAAATTCCTTATAAACCCTAGCTATCGAAATTACCCGCGTTAATCATGAAATTGACTGTGATATTTTCATTTTGCGTTAAAATCATCATCGCTATTTTCTGTTCGTCATTTAGAAAAATGGAGTGAGCTACAGTATTAATCAGTTGATGATTGGGTTTAGTAGCGTCACTTTTGATTTCATCGGATGTGACGAACTACTTCAGTTGCTTTCATGATTTCCCACCATTTGCTATTGATATTTATATTCTCATGTCTTCTTTCAACACTTCATTTGCAGACAGTGGACCGATTCTTTGAGCTGAGCCTTCCAATGGACATCTTACACATGCCAACTTTACTTTCAAAAGCCAGTTCAGTTTCAACACTGTATTTAACTTTTCGGTTATTGTTTTTCTTTGATTCTTCCTTGATTAATCCTACTTTATGCAAAACTGTAGAATTTTTATTACTAGTATTTGCTTATTATGCCTGTGTTTCTGGTGTTTTGGCCTTAACTCTATCGAATATGTCAGTCCATTTCCATCAGCCGGCCAGTTAAAGCGACAAGTTTGGGATATGTTTGGTGTTTCGAGCATCCATTATGAAAAGACCTTCATCTGAGTGGATATGTGGAAGTACGCCATGATGATCCTGAGAAACGTGTGGTTTCTGAACCCATTGAGATGACCCAAGAAATTTCGCTATTTCGTTTCTGCTAGTCTTTGGGAACAGCGTAGCGACGGATAATGAAGAATCATAATAGGTCCACTTCTCTCTCACAGGGAGAGACATTTACGCAGTTTGGTGTTATCTTCCTTTTATTTTCTTTAGGACTGGATTTTTCTATGGTGAAGGTTTAACTTTTTCTTGGTCTTCCTTTTCCATGAGACCAACTACTTCCAGTTGCTTTTATTATTTTCTTGTATTTCTTATAAGACTGGGTTTCCTTTTTCATATTCTAATTAAAGCTGTCCTAACTTGTTATCTGTGCAGCTGAAAGTTGGTGGTTCTGTTACAGTTCTCGGAGGCTGCTTCAGATTATTAGTCTGTGTTTTAACCGGAATCTGCAGGCCCACTACTTCTTCATTCATGGCCTCTTTTTTTGTTTGAAGGAAGGAACCATATCTTTCTGAATAATCTGACTGAATGAGGAATAGCTCTTTTTTTGGTCTCACACCATCTGAAATGCGCGAAACTTCGATTGGTGGAAGCCAGTTCAGGTAAAGAGAAGATTGATAGAGAAATTTCTTTCACACTTGGATTGCAACATTCCGATGCCATTGATTCTAGCACCCGTCAGTGGTAGAACCTGGTGAACCGGGCGTACTCGAGAAGGGAAGGGTAGGCTGGCAGCTTCGCCAGAAGCTACGAAGGGGGCCTCGGCCCGGGAAGGGGAGAGTGGCCGAGTGGTCAAAAGCGACAGACTGTAAATCTGTTGAAGTTTTTCTCTTATGTTTTTGTGTCACGGCTGCGCTGGTAATATTCCTAAGAGTAAATTTTTATCCTATTATTTATCCAAAAAGTACTCCTAAGATATCAGTTTACTGTCTTTCTTACAAACTGGATTTTCAACTTGTATTGGTGTTAATGTCAATCTTCTAATCTCGCGCAGTTATGTGGAGGAAAATTGTCCGAGGGTTTTTTGTCTGTTGTTTCCTGTCAATGTCTTCAACAGCAGTGGTTGCTTTGCTATGCATTTTAATTCTATTTATATTTATTACAAAAGGAACTGAAGCTCTTTTTTGGTTTTGTCCTTTGTATAGGTGGTGAAGTTTTTGGTGAGCGAAACAGTAATAACTCTCTTCATGATCAGGTGAAAGTTGGATATCTTATATTTCAGGTATTCGTTAGTCACTTCTCTTTTCCTTATAAAGTATAAAAACCATTGCCTCAGTTGTCTAGCTAATGCTCTTGGTGCTGATATTTTTATTCCTTGGCGTCTTTGGTATCTTTCCAGGATTTTGCTGTTGGCCTCCTATTTGATTTTGCTTTTCCCCCTGGTTTGGGGGTAAGGGAGATTTTTTGTCACTTATATATAATAGAATTTTTGCTCCAACCCAATGCGATCTATCCAACCGTTATAAAATGTGTGGTTTGGATACATATACGCTATGGGACGCTAGTATATATACACACACCTGAACTCAGCACCCACCGACTAGCCACTACGCAAGTGTTTTCCCTTCAAATCCCCTCCCTAACCCTAGCTATCAAAAGTACCCCCTAGATTTGATTTGCGTTGTTGGTTTTGCCCAAGAGTCATCATCGCAGCTCTGTATTTTCTGATCGTCATCATAAAAGTTGGTGTGAACAATTAAAAGTTGATGATTGGACTAACAACTTCAGTTTTTATTCAATCGGAGGTAAAATTTCTAATTGTGAGAGCCCGCGCTCGAAGACAAACCGCACCGAAATGATCGCTCATGAAAGCGATTCGGCGTGATGCCTCGTGCTAATGCGCTTTTGGAAATGTGCTCGGTTCCCACACAATGGTTTCCTCTCGATGGAATCAAAACAGTCAAGAGTCGCCACCTCATTTTATTTTAGGAAAAACGAAGATAAAACCTTTTTTTTAGAGAAAGTGGGTTCGGGGGCTAAGTTACGAGAAGAGAAGGGGTTAGGCACTCTCCTCGCCCGTGATGGTCTCTAGTATGCATGCCACGTAGATTCAATTTTATGCCTTTTATGCCTTGCTTTTATGCCCTAACAAAATGGTGAATAATATAAGAGGAAGTCTTCCTATTCTAGGAATGTTTGCTTTAATTCACAAATGAGAGTCGGTTTGGGTGGACTCTCACTTGGTTTTGAAAATGGTTTAGCATTTATATCCAGTAAAGGAAACACACAAAGGGGTGAGGGATTGATATTTACAATGGTGAACAAAAAAGGGAAACAAATCCCATAAAAAAGAATGTCCAAACTCCGTCCCCAAACATTTTAGGGACTGCTGTGCTCTTCTTCTTTGTGTACCTGCTCTTATGCTTGCATAATCTGGAAAGTGAATATTAGGAAAAGTCCCTAACACATCAAGTATCAACCATGAATTTTACTCTGATTTTAGGAGCATGTTAAGGTGTCCA
Organism: Campanula takesimana; assembly: GCA_026119855.1. NCBI lineage: Eukaryota > Viridiplantae > Streptophyta > Magnoliopsida > Asterales > Campanulaceae > Campanula > Campanula takesimana. The sequence goes on along the minus strand of JAOWBW010000017.1, from coordinate 282,787 downwards.
AACAAGGCATGCAAGATAAAACTTTCAACAGCCAGATCTGACAGACATTCATGCATCCATAAAAGACTCACTTTTTGCATCATGAAAACGAGGGGATCATGGGAAATAACAAACATGAAAGTTGTTCCTAACATCTCAAAGTTTAGATCTGGAAAGTTTCGAGGCCATCCAGCAAGTTTAAGTCACACAAAACACCTCTGACATTTTGGTGTCAGAACAGGGAGTATGCTAATCTGAGAACAGAGAGTTGAAACAAAAAATAGAAAGAACCTCTTCCACTCAGGGTAAAAATATTATATTTACATGATAATCTTCCTTTGTTTGTCTAGAACAAAATACCTTTTGAGGTCTAAAACCAAAAACCAGGTTTGCTATGCATAAATAGAGCAACAAGACAGAAAGGTGCAGATGGACAGTCTGCTGGAAATCTACAAAAGGGATGAAGACACTCATGAAAACTCATCTACATGAAGTTATGTGGGCATGAAACTTTGTGTGTGCATATATATACATACTAACAACACAAAACAACAGCCATTGAAGCATTTAATCATGGTATATCATCATTTAGAGAGAAGAACAACAAGAGTATCAACATTACATCTTTTGGACATCAAATGGGGGTCTAGCCTAACAAGTGGCTAGACCCTTTTCCAAATCACATAAGGATCTATATTTTACATGGATGAACTTTACAAGAACAAGAGATTACCTAGATGTGCTTCCTTTGCTTCCAAGGGAAGACTTTTTTGTTGCTTTTCTTAAGGTGTTTGCCTTAGTTTGAGAGAGTGTTTGAGTGAGTTGTTTGCTTTGCTTTGTGTAGTGTTTAGGGTGGGATTATGGTGGTGATATGGTGGTGTTGTGGTGGTTTGTGGACTGAGGTTTGAGAGCTCTTTTTGTGCTTTTTGAGAGAGCAAGAGTGTGGTGTGTCTCATCTATGATAAAATGGATGAGGGAGGTGAGTATATGGAGGAGGGAGGTGGGAAATGACCTTAGGCCACCCTTGCTAGGCTTAGGAGTCAGTTTAGGGGGTGGCTACCCGCCTCAAATGAAGCTGGGATGGATTGATATTGAGTTTGAAAGGCCAAGTTGTTGAAGAACAAACTGTTGTCTGAACCTCCCAAACCAGCCGTACGGCTCATGCCTCCGTCCCTTCTTCCCAAAGTGCCACTTGTCGCATTCTGATTGGCTCCTTCCTTATTAATTTGGCCAGCCAACTTGGGCCACTTGTCTGACTCTTTTAGGCGTGAACGATCACAATTTTTGCTCCGGTATTGGTTCCGCAACAGTCCAAGTTTTGTCCGTGTGTGCGCACAATGGTGTCCCGGTTGTCCGCGGTCCCAACATGAAAGTTGCTTGAAATAATCTTGTGGTCACGTACGTCTATCTGAAATATGTTAATGAGCAAGGAATGACAATAATATATTTTTAATGCACAGAATGGACGGTAACGAGCAGTTCTAAGGGTGCGGGCCCCGTTTCGGGTCCCGCAGCCCAAAAATTGAAGCTCATGCCTGTCTACTCGTTTTTTCGCTCTGATCATGAAATTGAAGTCCGTTTATCCATTCGATGCACCGATAAGGCTCACGGCACTCCCGCAAAGCCAAATCGAGGGCTTAGGTCAATTTTACGGGTTAGACCAATAAAAAGGGGTTTGATAAGGGGTGCGAGATCGGGGTATCTACACTAATGCTAGAGTTGTTCTTTGATTCTTTGATGAAGGAATGGTATTTGGTCAGTTCAAGTTCCCTCTATCTTACATTTGCTCAGTTTGGTCTTGTCTTCGTTTTATATGCACTACTTTTTCTTCTACATGTTAGCACAAGACTGGGTTTCTTTCATCATCTCAGTTTATCATCTTGTGAACTTGTAGATTTCGTTATGCTTGGGTTGTTGAGAAGTATCTCTTTGCGAAACAAATTTGTAACTTGTGTCACATGAGCTCTAAATTTCGATCTTGTTAAGTGAAGCAAGATCTCTTCGACACTTTGATGGACTTCGAATTCTTCTTTCTTGCCTCACTGATTTCTAGAACCACACTACTCGATACCGTGACTAAAAATTGTGAACATTTGTGTCCTTATGCACCATCTCATTAAAACCTTACAATCTTAATCTGAACATATTCTTCTGATGCCTTCCTTATTTTCATGCAATTTAGTCAAATCAAGTTGGCACGCTTGAAGAGGGTATTAGGAAAAGCATCTCTCTTGAACTTCTATCTCCTAACTGGACCATTTTAATAAGCAGTAGTGATTTTCTTCTATCTCAAATGAGAATGCTGAACCCCATTCTTTTTCATTAATAACTTACTGATTCATGAATTTGATGCTAATCTATCGATAGTCTGGTATTTTAATTTATATTACGCTAGGAACCGTCAATGTAAGAACAAATTTCTAAAATTCCATTCAACATTCTCAGAAAAGATTGAATTATATCCCAACAACGTCAAAACTTAGTACCTGGTGACAGATTATGAAGTCGCAGCGAAAAATAGAGCTGTGCTTGCAAAGGTCAGAAATTTGAATGATGGGGGGACATCTCTCCTCTTGAACGTGCTGATGTCCTGCTAGTTATCAGACAGGTTGCTTCAATATTATCTTCTGTGGATAGAAACCAGCTCATTGAGGTATGTTCTTTCACTGTTATCTATGTGATACATGTTGCATGCGCCGGTATCCTTAACTTTGATTGATAGCTTAGTTTACTTTTTTTGGATGGTATATTAGGAAAGGTGAAGAAAATTCATGATGCGTTGCTAGATTATTTATATTTGGAGTTACTTACGCTGATTAGAATCTTATGTGCATACAATCCTGTTTGAGCATATCTACCCCTATGCTTCTAACTTTTTCATAGGATGCTGAAAGTACATATCCAGACAACTTTCCTTTAATCTCGTGGATATATTGGCTCAATTTATGCAAACACAGAAATGCATATTTGTATGATAAGGATCTTTGCTTAACCACTATGGCTTGATTCTTTCGATATGGGAGCTACCACTCATGCAAAGTTGTCCACATAGAAATTGACACAGTTATTATTTTCTGATGTTTGTCCTCTTGTTTATTCCTCTTTGTGAAGATACCTTACTCATTATTTTCTATAAATATGATTAGGTATTTAATTTTCAGTGAGCAGATTGAAGGTGGATTTACTATATAATGCTGTCAGGATCAGTCTTTGGATGATATTGGTGCGGTGACATATATCCATAGTATAACACACTTTTCTTCAATCATACTGCTCACACTACCTTTTTCCATGAAAGTTTGCAGGAATAGATGAGGTTGCATTATTGTATCTTGGAATTGTTGAAGTACAGAGTTTCTTTTATCTACTGAGGATAGCAACGAGAAGGAAGTACTATATTTGAACAACTGATGTGTTGACTACAATGGCAGGGAAACAAGATTATGTTCGGTGCAGGATATATTTTAGTCGATAAAAATCTGGTGTGACAGTAAACTGCATGGTTATCATCTGCATTTTAGACAGGTAGTTACTGTCTCAATTGGCACATTCTACTTACCCTGCAAGAGTTGTTCATGTTAAGTTAGATAAATCATTGCCAGGTGTGCTTAATGAGGAAGTTGAACTAGTAACCTCTTCAAGGGCATTTACCAGGTAACATAATCTGAATCAAGTCAATTGCCAAGCCTCTGAATCACGTCAACTGTTGAGACTAGATGTGTACCATGATGTCCAGGAAGCATTATTCAAACTGAATGTAGATTTTTTTGGACTTAATCGTCAAATGAGTCTGGTTCTCTCTCTCTCTATTTGGCAGGTTCAAGAAAATTGTCAACATTTATTCTTGATAGGTTGATTTCTCAGCATACACTTACCGTAGGATGGACTGGACGTGCTTTCATTATTGAGGTTGGTCTGATACTTCATTTCAGAATGTATGCTAATGAGTCTTTTAAATCTGCATAATCGCGTACATGGTGTTGATAGTTTTACTTTGCGGTCTTCCACAACCATCTGGTTTTGTGATTGATATTATTGCTCTTCGTCATGTGTGTATTTATTGTTATATGTTGCATGTATCCAAACCATCTCAATCAATTTTTTTCCTTTTATAATTCTGATTGGGCTTCTTTAACTGTCTTTTCTATGTGCTGGTGTTGATATCTATCCTTTTTAATATATCTCTGCCACCTTCATAATTTACTTTTTGGCTCATTAACTTGACAACTTATCTTAGGAACCTTTATCACATCAAAGCAAGCTGGTTCAGCAGTTGAGGTTTTCAGGATTATAGAGTAGGTACGTACTGTTATCAACAGGATTTCTTGTAATTTATGCTGCAGCTTTTTTTCCTATGTTAATAGTATTCTGGATCGACTAGGAAAACCTAATTTATACAGTTGTAGCACTATCATTAAGAAGCTGGATAACAAAAATCTATTCTAAAATTCCACTTGCCTTACTTTTTCTAGTTTGACAATACTCAGGTTTTGTGTGTTGCTTGCTTATTTACAGGTTGATTTCAGATTTGGCGGTGGTTATAGTTTCTGCTGCCAATCGGTGTGGGATCATCGTTTGCTGTCTGAGCCAACCAGTTTGTACATCTTGGTGTTTGCTATTTGTTTCTTTGACTTTTTCTGCAGCGTTTATCTTCAATTATACTGTGTGAGTTTTAAGCTTGGAACTGCTACTTTGATAGATTATTGTCCCCTATCTTCTTGCTGGTTCAATCATTGGGCCTGGTGGTTTGAATTTCATCAGTGAAATGATACAGGTATGTTTCATAGCCTGTGAGCAATTCAAGTGAGTCAATAATTTCTTATGCCTTACTGTATCTATATATTTCCGGCCATTGTTAGCTAAAGAAGATTCCAACTAATATTTGAGACAGTAATAATAAAAAAATGAGACTATTATTTTGAAATGGATATAAAAATATGAAGGAGAAATGAACATAAACAGATTTTTTTTTTTTTTTTTATAGGAAAAGATGATTATATTGAGATAAGAATTGAATACAAAAAGGATGGACAAGAGGTCCATCAACAAAGAAAGAAAAACATAATCAATACACAGAGCTACTTCTATACTATAGCAGCCTTCCAGACTCTGTTTAAATCATTGGGTGATAAACCTTTAAAAGCATCATTTATAAGAACCAGTCGTTACCAAAGCATCTTTTCTGGGAAAGAGTAGTGTATCTAGCTTCTCTATGGGCGTATGCAAATGATGCTTTTTAAGGTTTATCACCCAATGATTTAAAGAGAAACTGGAAGGCTGCTATAGTATAGAAGTAGCTCTGTGTATTGATTATGTTTTTCTTTCTTTGTTGATGGACCTCTTGTCCATCCTTTTTGTATTCAATTCTTATCTCAATATAATCATCTTTTCTTATCAATTTTTTTCCTCTAGTCAAACATTCCTAAACTCTTTTCCATAACTTTTCAAAAAAGTTCCCTCTTACCGAAGAAATTCTCCAAAAGGACGTCACCTACTTCCACTTTCCCAAATAAAGTCTGTACTAAACATGTTTAATAAGTAGATGTAACTATCACTTTGATATGTAGTATAGCGTTTCTTATATGCACTGCACTAATTAATTTTTCTTCATCACACCACCGACTTATTTTGGCTCACGCGCTTCTCCAACACATTCTCCTGACCATCCTCTCACGCGACAGCCCTATCTACTCGCCACGTAGTTCTCCACACTAACACGTCCTTATTTGGACAAAAGTTACCTGCGTTAATTTTACGCTCGCAATAGCGTGTGAGAGAGAGACAGCGACTCATTCTCACGAGTGGATATGATGTGATAGCTCATCTGTTTTTGGTATTTCTATTCATCCCAAGTTCTAAAGCAGAGAGAAAAAGAAAAGTTAAAGACCGAAATAAAAAGAACAGAAAAGGATAGGAAGGAAAGAAAAACACCTATAAATACCCAACCCCTGCAACGCCTTCTTCCCCTCGCTCACTTGTTCTGCTATTCTTTTTTTCTCTCTAGAAATCATTTGAGTCTGGAGTGAGAGAGAAACAGGTACGACTGTACCAAAATTCACTTTAATTCTGATATAATCGTCTCTGGTAAGTCGAATTGTTCTGTTTGGATTTGATTGTGAGGGGATTAATTTCTGTCTGATTTTGGTTATGAAAACCCTAATTTCTGTTGTTTTGATGGTGTTTAGCTAGTTTTTAGAGTGATTAAACGGCGTGGGTCTGGTTCGATCAGACGGAGGATGTCGCATCTGCATAGAGATCTCGTTTTTCTGATACTTCAATTCTTAGATGAAGAAAATTTTAAGGAGACGTTGCACAAGTAACTTTTTGTTATAAATTTCACTGAACTTCAATTTTTCTTCTTATTTTTTTTGTCTTTTACTGAATTTGTTATTATTACTATCTTGTCCGAAATGTCCCTTTTTATTCTTGGTAAAAGATGAATGTTATATTTTTCTTGATCAAGAACAAATATAGACATTCATTCATTTTGGATTATAAAAAACAGAGAAATGAACATTTATTACTCCTTCCGCCCTGAAATAGATAATCTCACTTTGATTTTTGATTTTAAAGCTCAACTGAATTTTAGCGTAATTTTATGAATATCCGATTTTCTCTCTCTCTCTCTCTCTCTCTCTCTCTCTTTGAATTATATAAAGATCATTAGATTTTTATAAAATCAAGATCAGTGTATAAAATCAAAATGAGACCTCTTTTTAGGGACAAATGGAATATATTCTTTATTAAATTATTTGTGGTTGAGTTGTTTGAATGGATGTATGAAGGTTGGAGAAGGAGTCAGGGTTCTTCTTTAACATGAGGTACTTTGAAGATACTGTGATTAGTGGTGAGTGGGATGAGGCAGAGAAGTATTTGTTGGGGTTTACAAAGGTTGAAGATAACCGTTTCTCTTTGAGAACCTTCTTCGAGATTCGAAAGCAAAAATACATCGAGGCTCTGGACAAGTAAGCTTTTTCATTTTTGTGCTTGAAAAAAAAAAGTAAAATAATAAAAAAAAATAGCTAAAACGTCATGGTCTTTTATTTCTGAGATTTTAGATATGAGATCTATTGTTGCTTTATCTTTTTATTCTCTGTTTTGGTATGACCTCATTGCAGGCCAGATAATGTAAGGGCACTTGAAATTCTCAAAAAGGATTTGAAGGTGTTATCTGGTTTTGATGAAGACCTCTTTAAGGATATGGCTCTCCTCCTCACATTATCAAATTTTAGGTATTTTCAGAACTCTTTTTAGTCTTAGTGGATGTTGATGAGATTGTAATGGTTATTTGGTTGATGTTCGATACATTCTAGGTTGAGTTGGTGTTAGTCCTATTAGGGAATACATTTTGAAATTATTATTTAATGATAGGCTTGAGCTGTAACCGATTCCAACTCAAAATGTAACTGATGCTAACCCAAAATTCGTCGCTACGTGGATACCAACCAAAATTTGTCGCGGCGTGAATGCCAACCAAAGTTTGTTGTGGCTTGTATGACAAAACCCGTGTTTGTAAATTGAGGCAAATCTATCGTGCTTAACACATTGGATACCTCAAGTTAGTTAGACATAAAGTTTCCTGTTTTGGCGTTTAGTTTAATCAATTATTATATCCTCTGGTTGAATCTTGTACTGAGTTTTTTTTTTTTTTTTAGAATGAGAAATGAATCATATAGGAGATTATTGTCATGATGTGATTAATGAATGAACTGTATACAATAATGTTAATGCTTATTGTGAATTTGAAATCCTTTAGGAAATATCTACAAGATAAGAGATTATTGTGATGATTTGTGATTGTGGTAGTGGTTGATAATATACAATACTTTCAGAAGATTGACTTATAATGCTAATGCTATTGTGAATTTGAAATACTTAACCAATGTCTACCAAATTTTGTGTTGGTGTGCATGGAAAAAAATCTATGGTTTAATTTTGGGGAGAATCTACGGTGTTCATAGTACTGGTTTGTGGTGATGTCTGTTAATGGAATCCGTGTGTTTTATGCTTGGATGGCTTGAATTAGCTGACAATAAAGATGGTGCGCTGGTTTTTTTTTTATGGTTTGGATCATATCCTGAGGCTTCATTTCTATGAAACAGAGAAATGAAGCAGACAAGAAACTAGTATGTATTTTTGATCACTGAATAAACATTCATCAGATGCCATCCTGAATCTTGTTTTTCTGTACTTCAGATATGATAGTTGCTTACTTGTCTCCAACAGTCAATATTTGATTACTTGTTCTGGATGCCAACAATTTTAACATACGTATATTATTTTTAAGAATCAATAAGAAAGAAAAGTTCAGAGAGAGGGAGAGAGAGGGAGAGAAATGGTTCCTTGTTTATCCTGGTATGGCACAATTTTTATTCTTCTATGGATGGGAGTTTCAGACATAACATATCTATGGTCAATGGCGGTCTTTGCCCACAGGCCAAAGCTGATACTTGCTTAGAGTTTAAACTTAATGCAATTTCGGGAAGTTGCAAATGGTGGACTAGTTTATATTTGCTGATATTATTTTCTATTGATTGGTTAAAATCTATTTTTTTCAGAGAAAATGAAAAGCTCTCTAATTATCGCGATGCAAAATCAGCCAGGCCTATAATGTTTGCTGAACTCAAGAAGCTGATTGTGGCGAATCCACTTTTCCGTGACAAGCTTCAATTTCCCAGCTTAAATAAATCCAGGCTGGGGAAATTAATTAATCAAAGGTAATAATTGTTCTGCAAATTGGACAGCTTCTTGTCTATATAATTTTTTTCTAAATCAACGGTCTTTTTTTACTGTTATTTTTTGTCAACGTTGCAGCTTAAATTGGCAGCATCAGCTATTATGTAAGAATCCAAAGCCCGACCCTGAAATTAACACACTCTATGTGGACCATACTTGTGAGCAACCAAATGGGGCTCAGGCTCCATCCCCTGTCACTAATCAACTAATGGGTGGCATGCCTAAAGTAGGGGGTTTCCCTCAACTAGCTGCTAATCATGTAAGTTCAAGAGATCAGCCATTTTTGAAGTATTTATCGCTATCTCAATATTGGTACCACTTCTTACAGTCATTTTGGTTTTTCATTTATCATCTTTTCTCTTTCAGGGATTCGCGCCTTCACCCGGACCTCTTAATACACCTCTGGGAGGATGCATGACTAACCCATCTGCTCCAATCCACCAAGCTCTTGCTGGAGGGCCTCCAGGCTTTGGCACTCCTAATAACGCTGGTAATTTTGTTTTCATGTTAATTAAGTCTATAATTGTCCAAAAGGTACATCTGTGCAATAATCTGATGGCTTATGAACTAAGAATATTGTGTATTGGCTTACCATTACCTATATCTTATGCATTCTTTCATATCACTAGCTTCAAACCATTGAATAACATTTTACTATAATTTAACTTGCTTGCTAAATTTATGTTTCTTTTTGGTCATAGTATCTATGCTAAAGCGTTCGAGGACTCTTATTAACAATCCAGAAATGGACTCTGAAACTGCAGATTCTGGACATGGTTTGAAGAGATTACGTCCTTTTGGGATTCCTGATAAGGTACTGCTTACATTCTATCTCTTTCTTCTCTGCAATCATTAGGTTGTGGCATAAGAAGTATACTGGATGTTAGGGTGTCATACGTAAATTAACTGTTCTCCCCCATTTGTTGGACCTCTAAGTAACTGTTCTTTCAATCGGGACCTTCGCAGGGCAACAATATGCCTGTCAATATATTTCCTGGGCAGAGCCATGTGCAACGCTTATATTCTTCAGATGACTTGCCCAAAACTGTGGTTGCCAATCTGAATCAAAGTTCTGCTGTGACGAGCTTGGATTTTCATCCTTCACATCTATCTGTGCTTCTTGGTTAGCTTTCATTATTTTTCTATTATTCTTCTTATTTTGGGGAAATATTAACTTTACGAAATAACTGGTTTATGTCAGTTGGAACAAGCATGGGGGATGTTTCCATTTGGGACTTCGGTAGCAGGTTGAGGCTTGCTTTTCGAGATTTCAAAGTTTGGAACCTTGGGGTATGTACAGAGGCTCTGCAGGTATGACCCTTTTCCTCCTTCAATTCTATGTTAGGTACTTAAATTGTTTTTAACACAATGTAATCATTTTCATCATGGCGAATGCTAACATCTCCTATTATCTTCCATAGGCATCGTTGGCCAATGAATATACCGCATCAGTAAATCGGGTGGTGTGGAGTCCTGATGGCATCCGGCTCGGTATGTGTTAATATTCTCTCTTTTATTTGGAAAAAGAAAAAAGCTCAAGAAGAGAAAAAAGCTTTTGTCTCGTTTACAAGTTTTGATAATGTGGGTGGTGGATACTAAACTAGTGTTGTAACTGTCGTGGTTTCAATTTTCGTTTCATTTTCAGTTTATTTTGTTTTACAACATAATGCAAACAAGATTTGAAAGCCATGTGAAGTTCTTAATGCAGTTAGAGCTATCATTGATGATTTATATATGTTTCAATGGTTCAGGTGTTGCATACTCTAGACACATTGTTCACACATATGTGTACCGAGATGGTGGATTACAAGACCACCTTGAGGTGCGTGAAATTTATTGAAAGTTTATTTATAACTTACGCTTCACTGAGTGCATATGTTGGAAATAAAAGCAGTTTAACTTCGCTTGCAGCTGATCACCTAGAGTTTGATACCTTATACTCCCTTCATCCCGGAATGAACTTTGATCAATAATTACGATTAATTTAGTTATCCTAATGAAAATCTAGAAATTGTTATTGATAGTATTTATAATGGTGTATCAATGACATTTTTTTTAATTTCGTTATGATAATAACTTAATTATAATTATGGCTCAAAGTTTCATTCAAACAAACAACAAAAAAAGTGAGGACATCATTCTGGGACGGAGGGAGTATATGGCTGTGCTGTGTATTGGATGACTGAATGTTCTTTCTTTTCTTCTTCTTCCAGATAGATGCCCATATTGGTAATGTTAGCGACCTTGCTTTCGTGATGAAACCGAACAATCACTTGTGCATCATAACATGTGGAGAGGACAAGACGATAAAGGTTTGTTTACGTTTTACTTATATTCATCTGGCTCTATGAAGAGGTCATACCTTGCAGTCACAAATACTCGAGTATAAGTGCAGGTGTGGGATGCTGCTACTGGTAATAAGCAGAATACATTTGTGGGTCATGAGGCACATGTCTATTCTGTATGTCCACATGTCAGGGGAGACTATCAGGTATCTATTTGTTGACTCGCCGCCTCCTTATCACTATTATCCATCTTCGTCCTGATTAGTACTATTGTGTATTATCAGCACAACAACTATATCCATACTTTGTTTATAAAGCGACTCCTCTTTCTTTCTTTTTTTTATATTTTTTGGTGGGTGGGTGGGGGGGAGGGTAATTATAATATCATGCAAAGGCCTTTCATTTTTTTTGTTTATGCTTATTTCATTTTTTTTATTTTTTAATCCTGGTCAGTTCATCTTTTCAACGGATGTTGATGGGAAGATCAAGGCTTGGTTATATAATGGCAATGGGTCGCTAGTTGACTTTGATGCACCAGGTCAATCTTGTACAAAATTGGTATACAGTGCTGATGGTCTAAGGTATGATACATTACCTTCAAGGTAAAATGTATCTGTTTGTGATCTGAGTTTTGAAAAGAGATGTATTGTACTTACCATCTCTCTCTCTCACGGACAAAAATTGTAGGTTGTTTTCATGTGGAACTAGCAAGGATGGGGGATCATACATGGTGGAGTGGAGTGAAAGTGATGGTAATGTGAAACGAACATACCGCGGTCTTGGGAAGAAGTCTGTGGGTGTGGTGCAGTTTGATACAATTAAGAACCGATTCTTGGCTGCTGGAGACGAGTTTGCTATCAAGTTCTGGGACATGGATAATGTTAACCTCCTGATGGCTATTGATGCCGAGGGTGGATTGCCGGTCTGCTCTACCTCCACTTGATGTGTTTGTTTATTTCCTTGTTTGGTAAACTGTAATATAAAATAAAGTTTTAATTACTTACTACTATTATCTTTCAGGCTTCACCGTGTATTCGGTTTAGTAAGGGAGGGATGTTCTTGGCTGTATCAACTAGCGAGAATGGTGTTAAAGTACTTGGAAATGATGAAGGCATCCGTTTTCTACATTTCCCTCAGAATCGTGTCGTTCAGAATCGTGTCGTTCAGAATCGCACCAATGAAAATCGAGCCATTGAGAATCGCACCGTTGAGAATCGCGCCACTGAAAATCGTGCCATTGAGAATTGGTCCAGTGAAAATCGTGCCAATGAGAATCGCACCGTTGCAAAACGTGCCATTGATGCTTCCAAAACAAAGACTTGGAAGCTAAAGAAGATTACCAAGCCATCCCAACTTAGTTCGCTGAAACTTCCTGACAATATGATCGCTGATAGAGTAAGTGTGTCTTCTACTTTTTCACAACCTACTTGAAGTATACATATTAAACTGTCTGATCTTTCTGACAATTTGCGCGTGAGATGTTTTTGAGTTGCAGAAACAGTCCCAATGATTTCCATTTATTTCATGGGAAATTGAGTTGACATGTTTGGTCTTCATTACATATTTTCTGACCATTCGCTTCCATATTTTCAGATCATGAGGCTAAAGTATACACATTCAGGTGGTGCAATACTAGCATTAGGAAGCAACGCGATGCACAAACTCTGGATATGGCAGAAGAATGAGCGGAACAAGAGCGGGAAGGTACTTTATTGATGCTTGGTAGTTTTTATTTTGGCTTTGATGTCTCCAACATTTCATTCTGTTTTACTGTCTTTTTTAATAGGCTTGCTCTTTAAATATGTTTCCCTTGTAGGCAACTACTAGTGTTCCCCCGGTGTTCTCAAAGCCTTCAAGCGGATTTGTAATGACCAATGATATAAGTGAAACTAATCGCGAAAATGTTGTTCCGTGTTTTGCAATTTCGAAGAATGATTCATATATCATGTCAGCTTCAGGGGGAAGAATATCCCTATTCGATTTGCTGACATTTGAGGTTGGCTCGGGTGTTCTTTCTACTACTTTTGCCACATTTTTTGCCGAAGGATATCATACTATCTTTTGTATTATTGTATTTGTTCGTAAATCTTGTTAATCATATTTACTTCCAATCTGCAGACAATGACGACGTTTTTGCCCCCACCTCCTGCGGTAACATTTCTTGCCTTCCATCCGGATGACAATAATGTTATTGCCATTGGTATGGATGACTCCTCAATACAAATATACAATGCTCAACTTTATGAGGTCTTCACCTACTCTCCCTCCTAAATATTATTGTTAACTTTTCTTTACTGTTTAGAATATTCTCATACTCCCTCTGTCCCGGAAAGATAGTCCCTCTTTTTTCGTTGTTATTATGATTAAACTTTGAGCAATAATTTAGCCTACTTTTAATTATCATAATGAAAATTTAAAACTTCTTGTTGATACACCATCATAAATACTATCAATACCAATTTTTAGATTTTCATTAAGATAATTAAGAGTAGCCTAAATTATTGCTCAAGTTCATTTGTAATAACAATGAAAAAAGAGAGAATATCTTTGTGGGACAGAGGGAGTATCATAACTTACTGTCATTGTTGAACTTGTACAGACACAGAGAAAGCTCATTGGTCATAAGAAGAGAGTAACCGGGCTTGCTTTCTCTAAGCTTTTAAATATTCTGGTATCAACGGGAGCTGATGATCAGGTATGCCTATTTCGGCTCCTTGAAAGGGAGAATCTCCCACTATATTTTACGTACCATGGAGAGTGACTTTAGTTTGTGGATTTCCAGAAAATGAAACTAATCTTATTCTGCGAGAATTGCTGTAGTCTGCATGAAATTTATCATCCCTGTCATGCTAGCAAATTTGCATCGTCTCTGTTGTCTCTGTTTTCGTATTTGCAACACAAAATTAACTTAATTATAAAACATTTTTTTTCTTAAATTTTGGATAGGAATTAGAAAAATAGAATTGCTGTGTTCCTTTATATCAAAGCGACTTTCTCTCTCTCTCTTCAGAACAATAAATACATCCACTGAAAAGACACATTAACCACATATTTGTATATGCGTATTTAGGGAGAGCTGGAGAAAATACATTATATGAAGCTCATGGTGACTATCTGCATTTGTTTTTACAGATCTGCGTTTGGAGTACAGATGAATGGAAAAAGCAAACTCGCAAGTTGTTGACGATTCCTTCTGGACGAGTGTTGACTACTCGAGTGCAGTTTCATCAAGATCAGAAGCAATTATTGGTTGTCAATGAAACACGAATAGCCATATATGAGGCACCAAATCTAGAACGCATCAAGCAGGTACTTGAATCATCTTTTCCCTCGCCAAGACTTGCTGACTTGTTTTCCGTTTGATGGTTTTCTAGGTTAATTATCTTACCATTAATCAATGAAATTATGTATTGGCAGTGGGTCTCTCAAGAAGAAAATGCCATAATCACAGATGCTACTTATTCATGTGATGGTCAATCAGTATTTGCTAGTTTTGAAAATGGGAGCGTGAGTATTTTTACATCCCCAGCACTTGGAGTAAGGTGTAGGATAAGTTCCAAGGCTTATTTACCTTCCAGTCTCAGGTAAAGTGCTCCTAGTAACTGGAAACTAAATGAAGTGGACAAAAAACACTCGCATTGTTCCAATTAATAGCGTCAATTCTGGGTGAAACTAATAAATTTTTTATTAATTTTATTTTACAGGTCAAGTGTTTATCCACTTTCCATCACGGCTCATCCAAGTGTACCCAATCAGTTTGCTCTAGGACTTAGTGATGGCAGTGCCACCGTTTTTGAGCCCCTGGAAGCGGAAGGAAATTGGGGTACGGGCGCACCTCAAGAAAATGGAGTGTGATCTACTGGAAGGAAAGCTTGGAGATAGCTTAGTGAGAAAATGAAAGTGTAAATGGGTGGGATAAACCAGACCATATGTTTTAGAGAAACTGAATAATGTGCTAATAGACTCAACCCTTTTCTCTTTTACTCAGTGTGGTAAAGTACTTGTTTGTTTTTTGTATAACCCTTTGGTATTATGCGTAATAGGCGTTTGGGTAATTGTTTCTTATAGATGTCAAGAGCTCTTTATGTCAAATCTTTGAATTTCCAAAAGTTACAATCTAACTTTAAAATGTTTGAAAACATAAACGGGACTATTATTTCTGATGGAGGGAGGGAGGGATTATTAGGTAAATGTAGAGCGACCAACACTGAGCTTGCTCATCCTTTAAACCTTGTACCAGTACACTACTCCGAGACGAGGAAGAACTAGAACACGTATGTTGCTTTTGCATTTTGGGGAGAGGAAAATGCGTTGTTTCGAACAATTTCAGTATGAGTAACGATATTTTCTTCGGTTCAGACGGACATGGGTGAGGTGGGGTTTAGGGAGTGGTGGTGTTGGGGATAGGTGGGGACTTGGGGGAATGAGATGCAGAGGGAGGTGGGGCGAGGGTGTTAAAGCTATAATTTTATTTGACGGTAGTGAGAGATTGAATGTGTATATGAGTGATTGAAAAATGATATATGAAGCAATGTAATATTTTACTCGTTGACCGGAAAATGATTTATGTTGATTATAATTTTTTATTCTAACCGAACATTGGAAAATAGAGAAAATATATTTTGAAAATCATTTCCCTCGAAACAAACAGATCATTCGTTGCGAACGAATGTCTTAGAATTCACAAAAAAATTGTCTTCGTGGGATTTTGATTTGCTCCAACAAATCTTTGCTCCAACGAGCTCTTCCCTACGGCCCCGACTTTGCCATCTCACCCTATTATTGTGCTTGACGGACAAGATGTTTTTTAGCTCGGCGGGACCCATAAACTTCCTAATCGAGCTTAGGGCAATTCCAACAATGGTACTAACTCGAATAATGTATTCAACGTCAGGGGTTGGTTTGCTATGCATTTTAATTCTATTATTACTTCGTATCCACCTTTTAAAAATCGTTGGCGAAAATTGAGTTTCAAAGGGACTAAAATATATGAGGTGATCTCCCATGAGAACAAGGGGATCCGTCTCATGCATGAGACGGGTCGACCCATGACCCATGGGGCATGACCCGCCACGTGGCAGCCTCCCAGAGGTCCCAAAAAAATATATTTTTTTATTGGTTTTTTTAAGTTTTTATATTATTTTTTCGGCTTTTCAGCCGTTCACCAAAAGTAATAGTTACCATAACTTAATGTAATGACTGTATACATATAAAGTAACATTGTTCATAAGATAACGTAACACCTATTTTACAAAAACAAAAGCTCGTTTTACCCATTTTTTCAAATGTAATACTAACTATAATTACATGTAACCCAAACAATATCTAAATGTAATTATCATTTATACTGAAATGTAATAATGATTTTGCAAAAATGTAAAATATTGTGTATTTTGATTTAATTTTTTGAAAGAAAGTAACATTTGAAAAGTAATAACTCATATATGAATGTAATTGTTTGTACAAGTAAATGTAACACTTTAATAAAAGAAATTATAACATATTTCTATAGATAATGTAATACTTTTACATGTAACACTAATCAAGTGTTTTTAGCTCTAAAAATGTAAATGGTTGAATTATTACTTTTTCTATACACATGTGTTACAATTATGTATAAACATTATTACATATAAGTAACACGTTCTTTACATTTTAGTTGTAATAAGTATTACTTTTGGCAAACGAAGAAAACATAGAAAAAAACATTGTTACTTTTCTGTATATATGTATTACTTTTATGTATACAAACTGTTACTTTATATGAATACAGTCATTACATTAAGTTATAGTAACTATTACTTTGACAAACCGAAAAAACCAAAAAAAAAATATAAAAAAAAAAAAAAGCAAAAAAAAAAAAAAAAATAAATAAAATTTGGGGGGCCTATGAGAGGCTGCCACGTGGCAGGTTCGACCCCTGGAGCCGGTTCGTGGGTCGGGCGGGTCAAAAACCGACCCGTCTCATGGATGAGACGGATCATGCATGTGTGCACACAAGTTTTTGTCAAAATATATTCCAAAAATTCCACTTGCCATTCTTTTTTTAGCTAGTTTGACAAAACTTAAAGCTCGTATTTATAAATCAAAGCGAGACGGAGGGAATATATATAAAAATATATACATATACTTTTTCCGTTCCCTAACTATGTGCACAAAATGAGTTGTGCACGGGAATTAAGAGGGGAATAGTAGCGAGTAGTTGTGAGTGTGAAAAGTGTGAAGTAGGAGAGAGAATGGTAGTTACTTGATGTTGTGAGTATAAAAGTAAAATAAGATAGAGAGGAGTGAGATTAATAGTGAAGATTCTTTGTCATTTTAAAAAAATACGATTTATCAGTGGGACGCCAAAAAAATAAAATTTGTGACATAACTATAGGACGGAGGGAGTATATATACACGGTATACTCCCATTGTTCTCGGAATTGTGTTTCTTTTTTTTTTTCCGTTAACTACGAATATATTTTAAGCAATAATTTTAAATTAATTAAATTATTTAATGAAAATATAAAATTTGCTATTGATAGCATTTATGATGATATATCAATAATAAATTTTAAATTTTAATTATTAAATTAATCTATACTCCCTCCATCCTACCTCAATTGAGACTTATTTCTATTTTGATCCGTCCCACTTCACTTGAGACTCCCTAAAATAGC
Organism: Campanula takesimana; assembly: GCA_026119855.1. Lineage (NCBI taxonomy): Eukaryota > Viridiplantae > Streptophyta > Magnoliopsida > Asterales > Campanulaceae > Campanula > Campanula takesimana. The sequence goes on along the minus strand of JAOWBW010000017.1, from coordinate 265,125 downwards.
CATGTTTTTATTATTTTATATTCAAACTACCACACCACTCATTATCTCTCTTCATTTCTCACCACTCAGTTTATTCAATAAACACTCTGCTATTTACCCCACTCATGCTCTCTCTTTATTTTCTACCACACATTTTCTTTACTTTATATTCTTTTTTTCTTAATTATTGTGCCCACCTTTTAGGTGTCAAGTGAGGTAGGACGGAGGGAGTATAAAATTATAGGTTAATATAAAAACAAAAAAGGAACATCACCTGCCACCCACACACACACACCCAATAAATCCTACACCATTTCCCTTGCTCCATTTCTCACACATTTGTCAGCGCCAAACCAAGAATGACCACCAATTCTGAAACCCAAATCAAGCGGCACATTTCCACCAAAAACGCATTACCAAACGCTACCACCTCCATTAACGGTAACCACCCCCTGCTAATTACGCAAGACATGAAAAAGGAGAAGTCTATGCCAAATAGTGGCGGTGATCAATGGATGGCATTAATGGGGGATGCGTCTTTCATGAAATGGACGGCTGCCGATGTAATCGGCATATTCAAGTACCATCCAGTTCCGTGTGTACGTATTGGCAGCGTCTCTGCTCTTCTTTATGGGCGTGGAGTACACGCTCCGTCCGGATGATACCTCCGTCAGCACCGCCGTTTGATATTGGGTTTGTGGCCACCGTGCACCTCCACCGCTTGCTCGCGACCCGCCCTAACCTCAACACCGTCCTTGCTGGCCTTAACACGGTATGATTAACAGAATAAGATTATTATAATCAACTGTGATTGTAATTATCTTAAGAAAATTGTTGTGGGTGGTGGTTGCATGGGGATAATTGAAGGTGTTTGTGGGAATGCAAACGGGGTACGTGGTGTGGACGTGGGTGGTGGAAGGGAGGCCGAGGGCGACAATAGCAGCGCTTTTCATGTTCACTTTTCGTGGTATTTTGGGCTACTCTACCCAGCTTCCCTTGCCTGAGGTCAACTTCTTTTGCTCTCATTTCAACTCATCTTTATATGACTATAACTCACTTGCGGACGTTTTTAGATGACTAACGCTACATGCACAAAAATATTAAAACAAAACTTTAATCGCAAATTATTTTGAGACACTCTCTCCGACCCATAATAACGTTGTATTTATTTTCTCTCATACTATTGTATTTGATTTTTTACTCACAACACATACTTCACAATCAACATTATATTCATTTTTTCTTAATTAATTAAGACGCATTTAGTTTTAGTTGATATGGGCGGAGTAGGTTGTAGTTACAAATCAAATAATGGATTGGGGAAGTATGGGTCAAAGGCAGTTTTATGAATTGTTTCGTAGTTTAATGGGCAGCTAGGCTAGGCTAGGCTTCAAACAGATTTTGTCCAATATTAGCTAGCCTACCAAACGTTTCATCTTCGTGCCATCATTTTTTTAAGCAACAAAACATAGTAACTTCGTCATGGTCTTAATGGCATGTGGTAAGTTAAGTGAGACTTTAGGTATTTGTTTTCAGTGGATCAGTACGTGATGTTTATGTAACGAAGTGAGTTTTCGGAATCAGATCTTTACAAGCAATCCAATTACGATTCCTAAAAAGCCCAGTAAAAAAAGACGCATGTCTAAACTGACAGTTTCAACTCGTATTTCTAAACCCCTAAGAATAGATATTAATGTTTAAAGCAAAAAATAGATATTCATTTATAAACAAACATAGGAACCAATAAATCTACTAAATAACTAAAAATCAACAAGATATATACGCTATAAATCACGGATTTCGAACCGCTCCACCCGCTCCACCCAATGGCTCCGATTAGAGTCACATCATTGGATTTTGTGTTCGACGGATGAGATGTGTCCGAGCTCGGTAGGACCCACAAAAAATTGAAATCATCTTAGCCGCACAAATGATGAGCTCGCCTATGTGGCCTTGATTGGAGCCGTTGGGTGGAGGGGTGGAGCTAAAATGGGTGGAGCGGTTCCGGGTCCGTAAATCACAGGGCTACATATATAACACCTTAAAGTATGGGTGGCCACTACTCCCGTGGGAAGATAGTCTCCTTTCCGAAACGATATTTTCATTTTGACTTTTATGGTTAACTCAACTGAACTTTGAACACAACTTAGTGAAAATCTAGTTATTTCAATACAATTCTAAAAGTTGTTATTGACCATAATTTAATTGATCTTTGACCACTATTCAATAAAATTATGCTCGAAGTTCAATTAAATTGATCATAAAAATCAAAATGAGACTATTTTTCGAATTGGTGAAGTACTTGACTAAATATCTAATTGGTCCAATACCATACATAAAATTATGCAAAAAAAAAAAAAAAAAAAAAAAAAATCACTTTCATAATACGCCTACAACTTGTAATTAAAACTGAAGACAGCCCAAATCCTATCACCTTAATATGTCACATATGCTTTCCACACTTGCTCATTTTGGTATGGCTTTATACGACTACATGACAGGCCGCCTTTATTTCATACATTTTGTTATGCTCACAAATACAATTTGGGTCGATTTCCCCTTATGGTCTCTATATTGATATTGACTAGCCTTTTTTTCTACTCTATATTATTGGTACAACTTTATATTTAATGAGAAATTTTGTTATATTCAAACCTAATAATTGAGGAGGCCTCACACCCTCATGTTAGTCTTAACGTTTAACACCAAGACACAAGTCCAAAAGGATAGTAAGTATTGGTTCCTTTTATGTCAAGTTAGATCAATTTTCCCACCTCCTAGTGCTTCCTCTTTTGTAAAATTTAACGTTCCATCATACTTATTATTATTATTTATTTTTGTTGCAGGGATTCTTGGGTTCGGGTGCGGATTTCCCACTAGGAAATGTTTCATTTTTCCTGTTTTATTCGGGACATGTCGCCGCATCAATCATTGCATCTCTTGATATGAAGAGGATGCAGAGGTGGGAATTGCTAAGCACGAGAGGCCACTACACAATTGACTTGGCGGTGGGTGTTGGTGCGGGGATTCTGTTTGATTCTCTGGCTGGCAGGTATGAAAGTAGCAAGAGATCAATAGCAGCAAATGGTATGGTCTCCAGCACCACTACTTATGGGGCTTTCTTTACATCTTCAAACCATGAAAATGGAAATGGACCCCATTACTGAACATGTAAACTTAAAGGGGTTCTTGCTTTTGTCTAGTTTTCAATGTAAAATATGGTCTTTCCTTCAACCTTCTCCATGGTGAAACCCCCAACCCCCACTAAAGTAAACATGGTATAATAGTTGAAATTTACTTGAGATGTTCCACAACAAGTTTGTCAAAAATAAATACTCCATCCGTCCCATAAGTGTCGTACTTTCTGTTTTTTATCCGTCCCAAGATAAGTTTCATGTTTCTAAAGGGAAAAAAAGATAAGAGGAAGAAACTGAAAGGGTGATGAAGATTTCAGAAGAATTATGTACAGAATAGTACTAGGGGCACAAAAAAGTCACAAAAACTTGCTCACAAAATCCTAGGTGTAATTATGTTATTGGTGTTTTTAATTAGTGTGGCGGGTCCATTATCGATACAACCAATAAAATATTGCCACCTCATTTTGTGACCAAGATTTTGTGACCTTATTTTGTGCCCCTAGCATTGCTCGTATGTACAAGCCCCTGTAATCATATAAGTTTCAGTGTATTACAACAAAGCAGTATGATCATTACATACTACCTGTGACAACAACTTGAAACAACCTTGTGAGCATATAATGAGGACCTTTGTGATAGTAAAAGGCAGCTATATTGAAATGGCCAACGAGATGTTTCGCATTACCCGTGTATTTGTATATGGAGATGCCATGAAGTTAACCTTCTTCAGAATCTTAGTATGGAGGGCAGGATCCATCATCCACATTAGCAAATGGATTATACTCAGAAGAGCTTGGGTCAGTACATCCGGATACCAAATTTAGATCGCAGCGATCACCCTGCATCGATTAATAATGAATGCCAATAAGTCAAATATATGGAACACTAAAAGTCAAATGAGAGAGACTTATCCTATAAACCAACAGAGGAGTGAGGTGGTACTTACGCCTTCAAGAGTCAAATTACCAATCATGGCGCATCTCTCAATAACAATGTTTGTATCAGGGAATATAGCTTTTTCACATGCACCCTCTTGGCTCAACTCTTGTGCCAAGCCCTGGATAACGATTAGGCCATAGTTCGGTAAATACTATGCGTATTGCTTGAAAACTTTCTGACCCATATACAAACATAAATATCAAGTGAAATATAAATATACCTCATTAAAGAAGTCAATTTGTTTATTTTTCCATGCCTTTGGCACTTGAAACTGCAGTCTATAAGGACCGTCCCAGTCAGTTCCATTCGTGAATGAAAAGATCAAGTTTACAGCTGCAAAAGCAATAAATGTCAACTAGGAAAAGGGTTTTACGCATAGGCATAAGAAATTAGCTTGCAATAATACTTGCCATGTTTAGGGATACATATCTGGATTGTATATATGGGAGGATCAAGTTTTCCTCTGTCTTTACGAAGCATTGCTCTCGGTTCACCACCACACATGATAGGCTGATTAAATCCTCCTGCCAGTGAACATTACCACATTCTTAAGCCTAGTTAGAGTATCATATTCCTAACAAACTAGGATGTTAACACTATGAAAACGGAAATACATTTGTTCCAGAGAGGTTGCATTTCTCTCAATATATATTTGGAAAAAAAAAAAGAAAATTTGTAAGAATTTATGCAATGTAAAATTTTCATGGAATTTCTGAAGGCACCATTGAAAGCAATCCCAAAGTCTTCGTTTGGAGTAAGTTTGGTCGCAGCTGGATTATAGAAAAGTTTTAGCCTTTCTCCCTGTCAAAAGTAAATAAGAGCACATATTTAATGAGGTAGTGTTCAAATCAAGGAAACTGAAGAAACCGATCTAGTTAGGTTCGTGACAAACGTACAGACGAAGGAGGAAGACCATTCATTGTTTTCCAGTAGACTGGGGCTCGCCCAAGGTCAAATTGAGCCCAGGTCGGAAGCACAAATCTGAACCAGACATGGCAAGAAATAAAGACAATGTTTCGATTGAAAACTTTGTTTAAGAGATTATTTTAGTTCAATCCGAAGCCAACTTCATTTAAGTATCATTCTAGGATAACTCAAAACTATAGGAAAGGCACCTCACGTGTTGGCCCCGTTGCCAGTTTAAGGCCCAAATTGCACCAATGGTTCTGTTTATAACCACCCCGTCGGCCAAGAATTAAAACTTGTGCATGTAGAGTTTTAACTAGTGTGCATCTATTCCTACACATTTTTATTGGTGAGGCAATCTCTAAGTCTACCGACGAGGTACCTTATCTCTAAAATACTCCCTCTATCCCAGAATGATAGTCCCCCTATTTTCATGGGTTTTACGAAGGAACTTTGAATAATAATTAAGGCTACTTTTAATTATTCTAATGAAATTTTTGAAATTGTTCTTGATACACCATTATAAATACTATTAATATCAATTTTTAGATTCACATTAACATAATTATAAGTAGCATTTATAACTGCTCAAAGTTCCCTCATAGTAACAACAAAAAAAGGTGGACTATCTTTCTGGGACGGAGGGAGTAATATACTATGTGCCTATGAACAATGTTTGATGGATATGACCTTATAGTCATTAGCAGCTGTCAGGTCATGTAATCAATTTCACAAAGGATAAGGGAAACTGGATTCAAAATTTGAAAGTTTTATGCTTTCAAAGAGATGATTTATTCCTTGATGCTACTATTCAAGAAAATGAAACTTGGAAAAGACAAGAAAGTGTTGCACATCAATAAAAACGAAGAGGCAATGACTTTCTTGCATATGAAAATATACTATACTAGATATCACACACTCAAAATGAGTTAAATCTGAGAAACATACTCTTTAATTTCCTCTGCAGGAGGTGTTGCAACAACAGAAGCAGCTCTTATTCTTCCTTTACTTTTAATTGAATTCCTCTTTCTTTGAGGAAATTCCCGTAACAGAGAACCCCTGAAACTAGTAGCTGCATCCACGTCCAGAAAATCAAACTAAAATATTAAAAGCACAAACTTGGAGACAGACATCAAGAAAAGAATTGATTAATTCACATAAGCAAAATACAAATTATAAAATATTACAATTCTAGTTTATACTGAAATAAAAGCCGGTTTGGATTGAGTTGATTGAATCTCTTTACAATGAATAAAAAAAAAGACCTCCAGAAAATCATGGATGAATTGATAAATTTATATAAGCATGTGGAGCAGATTTTCTTGGTAGTGAGAAGTAACCCAACTGAGTTGGAGGATCAAAGAGGGCATACCATTTGTATTTGTAATGGAAGGAGTGGAATTAGGATTAGGAGATGATAAGCGCGTTGAAGAGTTGAAAATTGAAGCAGTAGTTGCTGCCGCCATTTTCACAAACAGTTGGTAGGCGTGCACAGAGTTGGATTAAGGCACAGCTGAGCGAACCATTGGGTTTATTAACGAGAGGATAGAATGTTGGATGGAGGAGAGAGAACCACAACCTCAAAACTCCAACAAATATCTGCATCAACGACAAATCCCAATTTGAAATTTCGCTCAAGCAGCCTCACCTAAAAATCTTGATTGAATACACGTAGGGAGTGTCCAAAATTTATTACTCCCCGTTTCCCCGGTTTAAGGTTCTTACACACGCTAATTAAAGAATTAAAACAAACTTGAGTCAAAAATAATAGTTGGTGAGGATATAATTGTCCATTCATAAAGCAAGTGAGTGAAAAACAGATAATCCCTCCATATGTGACTTGAGACCAAAAATTTTGGCACACAGATTAAGGAAAAGTAAGATAGAGAAATAGTGGTAGGAAGTGTTTGTGAGTATTAAAAATTAAATAGGAGAGAGAATGAGTGGGATGAATAGTAAGTTGATTGGTGTTGTGAGAGTAAAAGTAAAGTATGAGAGAAAATTTATCATTTTGGACAGTCTCAAGTAATGTGGAACGGACGAAACAAAAATAAGTTCAAGTGACATGAAACGGAGGGAGTAAGTGAGTGATAGTTTTTTTGTAATAGATGAACTTTATGAGGACAAGATTGTCCAAAACATTATTCATCATTTGCCATTTATGTTAAGCAACTAAAAACCTTAAACTGAGACATACTAAAAAGGAAAGTAAAAACCTTATATTAAAATAGGACGAACGCAGTACTTTTTTCTTTCCCTAAATAAATTAAATTAAAGAAATTGAGAAAGATAGAAATTAAGCGAAAATAAATTTTACTCTACCGTCGCAAATATATATTTAAAATATTTTTAAATTCACTTTTATTTGAGAGTAGATTTCTTTTTTACATTTACTTAAAAAGAGTGGCATAAATAATATCTTATTAAATAAATTAAGTCCTACTTGTAGTGAGTCGGAAGAGTATGTGAGTAAAAATACTAGTAATAGTATTTTTTTAATTTTTTTTTTTATGAATTTTGAATAGTATGTCCTATACTAGTGTTAGTATTATTTTGTGCTGGTGCGCGTGTTATGAGAGTGCTAGTGGTATTGTTTAAGAGTATTTGTTGTAGTGTTTAATAATGTTAGTTTATGTGTTATTGAGTGTCACTAGGAGCGTTATAACTTATAAGAGTGTCATTGGTAATGTTCAGAAGAAGTGCTTGTTGTAGTGTTTAAAAGTGATAGTTCATGTGTTATTGTGTGCCATTACATGTGTTAAGGAGTATCAGTGCATGTGTAAAAGAGCATCAATGCATGTGTTAAAAGAGTGTTAGTTATATACAAAGATGTCAACGTACGTTTTAAAACAAATTAATTTATTTACAAAAAAAAAAAATGTGTTAAAAGAGCATCAATGCATGTGTTAATAATTAAGTTTCAATTATTTTTCAATATGTCACTTTGCATTTAAAAAAAAAATGTCAGATATTTACAAAAATACCAACACGCTTTTCAAAAAAGAGTGTCAGTTATATACAAAGATGTCAACGTACGTTTTAAAACAAATTAATTTATTTACAAAAAAAGTCACTGCATGGTTTTAATATTCGATGTTCGTAACTTTTTATTTTTAATTTTCCGTTATAGGAGGTGCATCGATATAACTAGTACAAATGTGTACTATTATATAAATTCATGATAATAGTTGTTGTATTGAACAAACAACAAGAAAATCATTAAAAATAGTTTTGAAATGGAGAATATTAGATTGAATTTCCATATAATAGCTTTTTAAAAAAATAATTACCAAAACAACAACCCTAAAAACTTATTTGCCAAAGTAACACTTTTTGCTAAAACCGGAAGTGGGGTTTCCGGTTTTAATGTTGAATCCGGAAGTCCCACTTCCGGAATTGACTTTTTCCCTTTTTTTTTTTTTTTTTTTTTAAATCCGGAACTGGTATTTCCGGTTTTAAGTTTTTTTTTTTTTTTTTTGAAATAACAAAAAACATTAAAACCCCACCCACCGAAAATTGATTTGGCTTTTTTTTTTTTCGAAATCTGGATTTTTAAAATTCTTTAAAAACCCACCCATGCAAGAAAAGAGAAAGGGAGAAGGCATAGGGGGAAAAAAAAGAAATGATTATTATTTTTTTTTATAGAAAATGATTGGAGAACGTTGATTTTATAGGATAGAATAAACTTGTCCACAAATCCAACATTAATACATAAATCCAATTATTCAGTGACCACATCCCGGTCACATAGGAAATAAATAAATAAACTTGTGCACAAATTTCTGTAATATTTTAGAATTTTATGTATTGTGTGTCAGATGGTGAAAGAGAAAGGATAATGAGAAGGGTTACTTTTCTTCTTTTCTTTCTTTTTTTTTCTTTCCCTATGCCTTCTCCTAGGTGGGTTTGTTTTTAAATAATACTCCCTCCGTCCCACAAAATGATATTCTCATTTGCCATTTTTCCTTGTCCCAAAAAATTCTTCATATTTCTATGATTTAGGCTTAAAAAGTGTATAAAGTAAACATGGCTAGTGAAGCAAGTTTTTATATCCTTAAAAAGTTTGAATAATCAAACATGAATATCATTTTGGGACGGAGGGAATGGTACTGCATACAAGTAAAAAAACAAAATTGTAAACCAAGATAGAATCACACAGGTACACACACATTAAAAAAAAAAGGCAGTTTTTTGTTATTTCAAAAAAAAAAAAAAAAACACTTAAAACCGGAAATACCAGTTCCGGATTTAAAAAAAACAGATTTCGCGAAAAAAAAAAAAGAAAAGGAAAAAGTCAATTCCGGAAGTGGGACTTCCGGATTCAACATTAAAACCGGAAACCCCACTTCCGGTTTTAGCAAAAAGTGTTACTTTGGTAAATAAGTTTTTTGGGTTGTTGTTTTGGTAATTATTTTTTTAAAAAGCTATTATTTGGAAATTCAATCGAGAATATTATATAGATTCTTGCTTTAATTTCATAACAATCTGATTGAAATAATTTAAGAAATTGAAATAATAGGATATAATGACGATTGATTGAAAAAGACACGCGATAACAAATGTTGTAGTTCTTATAAAATGATGAAGATATTATTAATAAATAGCATGCTATTGAAATTAAAATAAATTTTTATTGACAATTTTATAAAACCGTGCATGGCACGGGCGTTAATGTAGTTTGTATCCAATTTGTATACCCATTAAGACTTTGTCATGCTTTAAAGTGTTATACATATTGTACGACGTATAATAGTTTAAAACATGATTCCTTTTAGCTCGAAAAAATAAATAAAATGATTCTTCTAATGAATAAAACTCATTGGCTAACCCAAACACCCATTTTACCAAACCTAATTGTCATAGATTACAAAACATTTACAAATTTATTTTACACTACCATTTTTTTTTTGATAACATGAATAGTATTACTCATTCATGTCTTCGGGTAAGATTGAGAATTGAGATGGAAGATTGGAGATTATTTTGATGGTGGGAAATAACCTTTCTTATTTTCTGAATCAAGAAACAAACTTTTTGAGTGTTCCACTGTTTCGCCGTCTATTTAGTCCCCTGTTTCCCTACACCACTGGTGCATATTTTCAAACCCCCTTGCCAAAAAAAAAAAAAAAAGGGCGAATTGCATTTTGGGCCCCAAAGTTTAGGGGGTGTTCCCAAGTCAGACCCCATTCAATCATTATTTACATTTTAGGCCCCAAAGTTGTCATTCTGTTAGCATTTTAGGTCTTTTAACCAGTTTTGTTACAAAAACCCGTTAAATAGGCACGTGCCACGCACATGACACCTAACGGAGGATAGTTTGAAATTGATTTAACTTATAGGGGGTTTACTGCACATTCTTAAATTTAATGGGCTTAAATATTAAAAATTATTTTCCAAAATATTTTAACTACACCCCTCCCCTCTCCCACTCCTCTCAATCGACACCCACACACACGCATACGACGGCGACCTTCCACACCCCACTCCGGCGACCTTCTCCTCCCCACTCCGGCGTTTCCTCTCCCTCCGACAACCGTTCTCCGCCCCCCTTCCCTCGGACAAACTCCGATCAATTTCTCTAATCTCCTCCGACGCCGATCAATTTTGCGTCGTTGCTTTTGGGGATTTCGTTGGCGTTGATGTTGTGTGGATCTGTTACGTTCTTTATCGGATTCTTGTTGATGCCTTGGGTGCTTGGATTGGTGATGATTTTCTATGTGGTTGGGATTGTTTCCAGTTTGGGGGAGGTGGGGGAAGGTGGCGGTGTGGTGAGTGATGGGTATGGTGGAGTCTATTGGTGATTCTGCAGGTACATGAACATATCCTGCAACGGCGACATCTGATAATTTCCCTGGTTGTTCATCTGCGCCGACGACGATCCAAACGCGCCGTCGTCGTCCATGTAATTGAACACGTTGTTGTATTTCTCCCAATCGCTCAACTTTTGCTCACTCTGCACCTCGAATTCCGGAGTAGGTGGTGGCCGGAGGAAGAAGGGGTTGAACGAGTTTGATTACCCCCATTTTCTGTGGGTTTTTCTTGGATGATTTTGATTGGTGGTGCCGTGGTGGGAGGGCAGCGGCGGTGGTGGTTGTGAGATGGTGGTAGTATGGAGGTGATGATTTGCTTGAGCATATTTTTTTTTTTTTGAAAGATGTTGGAGCCGATTTGCTTGAAAAGTTAATACTCCTCTGTCCCTCTTTAACTTACAAAAATTGGGTTTGACACATTAATTAAGGATATTAATTTTTTTTTAAAAAAAACACATTTTCTACTAAGAAAACTATAACAATGTCTAAAAAATAAGTATAATATTTTTTTTTTTTTTTTTTTTTAGAACTCATTTGTGTTTTTTTTTAAAAAAAAAAAAGAAAAAGAAAACCTCAAAAGGTCAGAGAACACCTAATCTAAAATTTACATTTAAAAAATAATTATTAATATTTAAGCCCATATTTGTTAATTATTTGGAAAATAATTTTTAATATTTAAGCCCATTAAATTTAAGAATGTGTAGTAAACCCCCTATAAGTTAAATCAATTTCAAACTATCCTCCGTTAGGTGTCATGTGCGTGGCACGTGCCTATTTAATGGGTTTTTGTAACAAAACTGGTTAAAAGACCTAAAATGCTAACAGAATGACAACTTTGGGGCCTAAAATGTAAATAGTGATTGAATGGGATCTGACTTGGGAACACCCCCTAAACTTTGGGGCCCAAAATGCAATTCGCCCAAAAAAAAACTAGGGTTTGCTTCACCGACGAAGAGAAATGATGAGAGATAAAGAAGACGACTACAAATTCCTTCCATTAGCAGACGCCATCGCTGCAGTCAACCAAAGGGTCAACCTCTTCGCCGCTGTCATCGAATCCACTCTCCCAAAGCAATCCAATGGGACTGGTATCAACTCACACACTCACACTCATATCGCTCTTTGTTTGTCATACGTTTTTTGTTATTCTGCTGTTGTTTCTCACTCAACATTGTTGCGGCACTTGAATTTCAAAGGGCAGTGATGACAAAAAGGCGGGACTCACAGTTGTTTTAAGCAAGGTTCTAAAAAACGCTAGGCGGGGCCTAGAATTCAGAAATAACTATAATATCCTAGACGGGACCTATGCGTTTCATGAACGCCTAGGCGGCCTAGACGGGGTCTTTTAGAACACTGGTCTTAAGTCAAGTCGTTCAAAATATAAAAAATAAAGTCTTTTTTAAAGTTCATTTGAAAAGTTGCACCAAGTTTCCTATAAAAGGATTTTTTTTTTTTTTTTTTTTTAACAAACAACGAATCATATTCATTCATAACAATTGAAAGAAATGACACTTCACAAAGATCAAAGGCTCATTCCAAATGTAGTAGATGATTCATCTCTTAAACTACAACAAACACATTGTTGATCGAAATTTTGAGATGGTCGGATTCTACTCCAAGTACAACTTGGAAACTGCCTCCATACGGCATTTAAAAAATCCCTCATCGGATAATATTTTGCGCTGAGACTAGACATAATAGTGAATCCGAGTTGACACATGTCCACCATACATCTCAAAATGTACGAAACATCCTTCTGTAGTAAGAACAATGACCATCCTTTTGCTGTGCGAGAATGCGAGATTCATCATTTGCCTTGTCAAACGAAGAGAACAACAAACACACAAATACACATAGGCTCCCAAGGCGGGGAGAAAGCAACGACTCCCAACGATGGGGAGAAAGCAACGGCTCCCAACAAAGCGGAGAAACTTATTATAACAACAAAATATCTGAAAACAAAAACATGAAATTACAAACTAAACGAAATTGAAAACAACACCACAATTGCTTGTAATTTCAATGAAATTACAAAAAATTGTGGTGTTGCTAAATTAATCAAAAATTACAAAAAATTGTGTTGTTGCTAAATTAATCAAAGAAAAAGAAGAAGATGAAGTTTTTGATAATCAATGAAGTTGTAGAGAGAAGCTGGGTAAAACAAATGCTTGTTATTATCTCTTATGCAGAGAAATGGGTATATTTTTCTTTTAATCTTATATTATATGCTCATTTGTTTATTTCTTTTTATGATTTCCAATTTTTTGACAAGTCAAGGCAGGGGTTCAGTTTAATTGTTCTTTATTTTATTCCTCTCATAATTTACATCCCGTGACAACCATGAATTGGAGATGGTCAGTGAAATTACTTTCATCTTGTTTTGATGATTTACAGAAAAAGGTTTTGTCTTTCATCCTAGTGTGTGTAAGATCCAGACAGTTGATGTTGTTAGCAATTGAAAGTGTTGCTATTAAGATTTCGGCTAGAAAATTATTTCTAACATAGTAGGGCTAGTTAAAGAAAGATAATCTCATTCCCCGGGGGAATTCTCTCAAGAAGAATAATCTTCATGGCCAGAGTTAGAAAGAGACATTTTTCCTCCTCTGTCATAGTGGCCCTTCTGGCCTGATTCCTAAGAGATCAAATTTGTTCAGTTAGTATTTTCATTAAGAAACATCACAGACTCCCCTAGGAGGATATCTTAAATTTGAAAGAGAGATATAGTTCTCTAGGTGAAACCTAAAGCGCAATTTTCATGGATATATTGTGCCAAGTATACTTTCTAAATCTGATATGCAGGATGTTCAATTGTTCATCCTTAATGTTTATTTGGTGGGCTAAGATTTAATGTATTCTCTTGTAACCCTTATAAATATTTGAGATTGTGTTGTTAACAAGTTTCTTTTACTGCTACATTAGGTTATGTAATTTTTTCCTTGTATTTTGATCCCTTTAGTGGAGAGATATGCTTGCAACATCACGGATTTTCTTACCTTCCACACCTTACAATTGCCAAAATATGAATGTAAAAATAAAATAAAATAAAAATAAAAATAACTGACCCGCGCTACACATCGGAGAAGTCAGGGGTCGGTCAAAGGAGGGAAATATTATTTTGGTGTAATGGATGTAGATAATTAGGTGTTGTCTTTGAATTTGCCTCATTGTGGGGGATATATAGGACATTTTTCTTTTTGCTGAAGAAGGGATGGAAAAAAATATGTTTAAAAATTTGTATTTAAAGTACGTAATGAACTCTTTGCTAGACTAAAGCAGGGCAAGATCCCCCAATCTCCTCCATGTAGATTTGTTCAGGTCCATCGTAATATAAACATGGCAGAAATTCACACTATTAGGTTATGGAGAGGAGGAGGATCCATACCCCCCCCCCCCCCTCTTAAGTGTATACACATTACTCCGTACATGTCAATGCTTTGTTCGTTTGAGGTTAATAGTTTTTTTTTTTAATTATTAAATATTTATATTAGTAATGTTATTTAGGCTGAAGTACATGTTTTCCAAATCATTTGTGTATTTCAACTATTTTTGTTTTATACTGCTGTGCTGCCATCGTTTCATATTATTGTGGGCTCCAAGTTTTCTCGGGTTCATCTGCGTCCTGTCATTACCGTTACATATATCTGTGCAGATTGTTTTGTTACACTAAAGATTGTTGACGAATCACTCCCCAGCCCAGGGATTAATGTTAATGTTTTTGCTGCGAATATGGAAAGTCTCCCCAAATTTGAGTCAGTTGGTGACATAATTCAGCTTTCTCAAGTTGTGGTACTGTACTTTACGCTAATTCAGCTTACATAAGTTGTGTTACTGTACTTAACTTCAATAGTGCAACTCATGTCATATTGCAATGCTCGTTATTAATAACTAGTCTAACACCCGTGCGTTAAACGCACGATCAATTTCTTTTTATAATAATGGAATATAAATTTATATAGTCACTATAAATGTCTTATTTTATTTGTATAACTATTAAAAATTTATTTTTTCGTGACAAAAATTATCTTATAGCCATTTTTTTTTTTAAATAATAATAAAAGAAACCAGTTGTTTATTGTTTTAGCTATACATAAATACTTTATCACCCAAAAAATAATCAACTTAAAATTCAATATAAATTAATTATCTTAGTTTTTGAAACTACCTTCACATGATTTTTATTTACCAATTTTTAATGATAAAAACTTGTGTGAGACGTTATCACACGTGAGACTGGTCTCGTTGAGAGAGTAAATGGTTTGCCCTCCTATGAGACGGGCGGTGCAAGCCCGTTTCCTCTCTCATCAAGACCCGTCTCATGTGTGAGACCCTCTTACACAAGACTTTATCTTTTTTATTTATTTATGAAAATTCACTTGAATAGCAGTTATTGAAACTTAAACTTATAGCATTACTCTTAAAAAAGATTGGTCACTAAAATTTCAGCTTTTATATATATACAAAAAATTAACCAAACTTTCCCAAAATATACCATTTACTCTTTCCTTCGACTTATTGTTATTTGAAGAAAAAAAGTTGTAATATTTATATTTCATCTAATTATTATTTCAAAATAGTATAGTATTAATTATAATTATATTCTTTCAATAAACAAAACTATAATTTTGTTAAATGAGAGAAGGGTGGATGAGATGAGATTGGTAGAAAATCTTGGGGTAGGAGGAATGAGAAGCGGCAAGATTAGATTCATTAATTAGAGATTGTCTCCCAATTTTAAATTTCCAAATAGTGAAAGTTATTATAAAAACGATATGCTTAAAAAACATTAATGACTCTATTTAGAAGGAAAAAAAGGCTCCTACATCAATACTGTAGTAGATTAGTGAAAATTTAGTAGAGCAAGGTAAAAAAAGATTAGATATACAGTTTTAACAAAACATATTAGATATATATCAAAATATATTTTTGCAGATTTGTTTGTAAAATTAAGAAATGTAAACTTTTGACTTGACTTTTCTACACTAACAATTGGTTGATCCAGTAATATTTGAAAAATAAAAGCCATAGGAAAATCAACAAAAACAAATGATGTGTATGTAACTACTTTTTCGTAAATTGGTTATTTAAACTTTTAGGTTTTTACACAATTTTTTTATAAAAAATATGTGTAAATAGTAGAAGCCAATGTAAATGTATCAATTAATTTGTCTATTAAACTATTAATGTTGGTATTCATCATTATGCTGGGCTTATTAATGGCATAAAGAGAAATCGATAAAGGGGTCTTTTTGAGATTTATAATATTTATATTTGTGACAATTAAAATTGGAGCTAATGTATCTAGCAAATATATAGTCCGGGTTAGAGTTTTGTAGGGAAACTGAAATAGAAAAGGGCTCTAATGACTTGAGCCTTTATATATATATATAGATTTCTGTTGTGCTGTTATTTAGGTTTATCGTGGTTGTAAAATTTCATCTTGTGCTAATGTTTGATGCTCATGTGTTCCAATTTTTTTGTGCCAGTGCATGTACTATAGATAGCTATGTTCTGCTGAGTATATACCACCTCAGAAGTCGAGGAAGTAGTAGTTATGTTAACTGTGGATGTTTATAGACATTGAGTTGGCATATAATGATATTCAAATTCTTTCAACTTAACGAATGCACTTCAAGTTCATATAAAATAAATCATACTCTCTCCGTCCCATAACAATGTGGACAAATTGACTTTTTTGGTCAACTGCGTTAATCTTTGACCTTAATTTTTTGAATATTTAGATATCTTTATGTAATTCTAAAAAGTGCTATCGTTTCATCATTAGAATTACTATCAATAATTTTGTTTGAATTGCATAGATATATTTTAGATATTCATAAAATTATGGTCAAAGATCGACTTAATTGACCAAAAAAGTCAAATTGTCCACAGTGTTATGGGACAGAGGGAGTATTATGTTTTAGGGCTGAGGCAATCTCCAATCCATTATTTTCTTCACACATATTGGCCTTGGAAATCTGGAACCAGTTGAATCGTCGTTTGATTGATAATTATAAATTTCATTTCATTAGAACCATAAATCTATTGTACTTGTCTCCACAGTAGTCTAAAATAGTACTACTACAATTGTGTTCTCTGGTATAGGACTTTGACTATTTTTATGTCATAACTATCCAGGTTGGCATAAAATTTCTTCCTTGAGTTATGATCAGTGTTCTAAAAGTCGCTCGTCTAGGCCGCCTAGGCCTCGCCTTTGCGCTAGGCGTTCATGAAGCGCCTAGGTTTCGCTTAGAATATTATAACTATGTCTGAATTCTTGGCCCCGCCTAGGCCCGTCTAAACCCGCCTAGGCGCTAGGCCCAGCTGTGGCGCCTAGCGCTTTTTAGAACCTTGGTTATGATGCTCGGACTCGGGTATGAGTGTCTGACACGGGTGTTGATCCGGGTGTCACAAAATTTTATGATTTTACACTAAATGTAGTGTAAAATAGCCACACCCACCTAGCGCTTTTTAGAACCTTGGTTATGATGCTCGGACTCGGGTACGAGTGTCTGACACGGGTGTTGATCCGGGTGTCACAAAATTTTATGATTTTACACCAAATGCAGTGTAAAATAGCCACACCCACACCCACACCCACACCCACACCATGTCTTTTGGAGACGCGTACTTTGGCAAAATTGAAGGGTCCGAACATCACTGAGTGAAGTCGGTTTGGCTTGGTTTGGTTCCAGTAAAAGCACATACCTAGTCGACCTCAATCGGTTTTGCTATCGCAAACTGGATCAAACCACAAAGACCATGAACCTGAATCGAATCAAGGCAAAAAGTTAAGTTCAGTATCACTTTATTCCACTTTTTTAAAGTTTTTTTTTAAATATATTTCAATTAATAGTGTATATTTTAGCTAAAAATAAATAGAAATTCAATATAATGAACAACAAATACTCCCTCCGTCCCACTAGAAGTGAGACTTCTTTCTTTTTTGGGCCGTCCCACTTAAAGTGAGACTACCCAAAATGGAAATGTTTTAATATACTTATATTCATCATTCCCCACTATTTAACCCCACTCATTCTCTCTCTTTATTTTCCACCACTCATTTTATTCAACCAACACCACTATTTACCCCACTCATTCTCTCTCTTCATTTTCTACCACATATATATCACTTTATCTTAAATATCGTGCCCACTCCTCTAGTCTCACTCTCAATGGGACGGAGGGAGTATTTAAATCTATTAAAGGCCAAAATATTTCAATCTTCCCCATTATATAAGTTCGCCCTAGGCCCATGAGACGCTAGGGCAGGCTCTTGCTGGGCCTAATATGGCTATATTATCTTCCCATTTTATGAAGTTACTAGAAGATTCAGATGCTTGAGTTTGTATTATTTGAAATAAAGGTGAGTGTTTCCCAGTTTATTGAAGGTGTACAATTTCCTTATAAATTTTGGAACATGTCACATTATATATATATGAAATTGAACTTATGCTAATTTTGGTTGGATGCTTTGACATCCTTTATTGTATGTACAGATGAAAACTTTTGGGGAAGAGGTCTATGCACTTTTTAACAAGAGGTTCTCGTCTTTTGCATTGTATGAAGGGAAACATGGCACAAGCTTTGTTCCTTATCAAGTATCACCTAAACTGCATGCTAGAGATGAAGACCAGACGTTTATAGATGGCCTAAGAAAGTGGCTGATTGAGCACAAGTTTGATACAGGTATACTCTTGGAGATTTTTCTATTGACAGGGTACTCTTTACAAAATTCTATGAAATGTCATTGTTCTTAAATTGTGCGTAGAGTTAAATGTTTACATGCATTACCTTGACCTATTTTAGGCTGTACCGGTGTTGAGATTTAGAAATGCTTATTGAGTTATATGATGCTAATATGCTCCCTATTAAAATTTTGCACAACAACAGTTAACAACAAAGCCTTTTATCCCTATAATCAGGGTACGCTACATGAACCAAAAAGCATAAACACGGAACACAATTCATTTTTCGGTTCATGTCTTTAGATTGTGACAAAGTTTTTTGCGACACCTACTGCTACGCTCCTCCTTTTTCCATGTCATTAAACCTGATTAAAGTTATCCATGCTCTCGATGCATTTGATTGACAGGACCAGATAATTCATTGCCATTGAAAGAAATAAGGGAGGATGAACTATGCAATCTGGTTTGCAAGGTAACCCTATCACTTAATGGATCTGCACTGTAGTATAATACTGTAGTTTTGAACCTCACCTTTATGTTGATTCCGTTATGTGGATAATGATATCACGGAGCTAACTGTTCCAAACTATAGCAGATGAGAAGCACTGAGGATTCCTCGTATTTTTTTTATTTTTTTTATATCAGGTTCTTCATATCCACGAGGTATCAAAGGACGGGAGGATGCTTTTTGTTTGGGATGGATCCGACACTCCTCCAGTTCCTCTCTGTATGAAGCAAGTGTTCGAGATCCCTTTTGAGGCATAATTTTTTTTTTTCATGGTTTGCTAGTCTGGCTTTATATAACGGTGAAGTAGTGCAGTCCCATGTTGCTATACAATGTGACCAGATGAAAAACAGAGTAATTCCTTTGCAAGTCCTATACTTGCTTAAAGACTCACGGTCTTATTTTAGTGTCCAGTAGTTTTCAACTCCTACATACACTGTTACCTACTTTCAGAAAGGCGATGAACCATGTGATGCTACACATAAGGAACAAACTGATTGCTTATTCTTTGAAATCACATTTTTTGTTGTTCGTCATTAAGAGTAGCCTTTGGGGCCAATTCTTCAATTATATGGAATGTGACGGTGCTTTTTTACTGCTGGTATCAATCTTTCAGGATTCATGACTGGATGAACATTCATGGGTCAAAATCTTTTGTAGGTTTGAAGTTGAATGGGTCATGAAGTTATTTTTAACCAAGCTAAAATCAAGTTGAGTATAAATAAATGAAATGTGGATGCAAACTTTAGTGCCAATCTTGTGAGTTTGCTTAGCTTTGGTACCAAAAATGCAGATTATGATGAGTACTTGAAGCATATACAAGATGGCTAGGTCAGACAGGAAATTTTCACATTATTGACCCTGAATAAAAGTAAGTGTTTGAGTTGTATAATAGGGTAAGAGACTTCCTTTCTTTCTAACAAGAGAAAGTGAGAATGTCGTATCTTATGTCCTTAGGCTTTGGACTTGGCATATTGCTGGGGTTGCCAATTACGGGGTATTGGTAGGAGACTCAGAAACGGCACTTCACTTGTCATATTTTATTTATTTTTTACTTCGTGCTTTCTTTTTTCTTCAGTGCCCCATTCATTAGACAAGTTAAGCACGTTTCAAGAACCTAGGCTGTCTTAGCTGAACTTGAAGAAGGAAGTGTTTGGCCTATTTGTCAGAGATGTAATTGCAGCACTGACGACAAAGATCATAAGACAATGATAATCAGGGAAATGTGAAGGTGATATGTGGTCATGCTATTGAGAGCCTTCTGTGCTGAGTAAATTTGGCTGTTAAAGAAATTATGTTTCATATTCCATAAAATGTTGCATTTATATTGGTTAGAAACCTATAATATGGGACTGTATGTCAAAATATCGTTTAATGTTCAAGATCATAAATGAGAAATGTATGTGCAATCATTTTGTTCTTGTAATCCTTACACGCTAATTGGCAACATGAAACACTAACGATTAGCATGAACTACAGGCTAGAAGATGAAATGAAAAATCCGGTTCCTTTGCAATTGGAACAATTTGCTTTGTCAAGGGATGTTCTATGTGGGTTCCCCGTTGTTGGAACTATCTTGAGGGTCATTGCAGGTGAAGCCAATGATAAGCTTGTTGGCCTTCAGTTATTGAGGACAGGTAGCTGGGTGAAATTTATCAACATAAAATGTGAAGTTCATGCTGGGTTATGGCGGGGCATGCTGATGCCATCCTCTAGGCTACGTTATTTGCCCGATGATGAGAATATTGTACTCACGTGCAAAAGGTTTGTTGACAGTCATTGCATATAATGTATCTCACATGATGGTATTTTATGAAGTTTTGACATTGATATCCATACATATAGTTATTCGTATCATAAGCTTTCCAATGGTTTTGGGTGATATGATACGAAATAAGCTGTTGGATAATATGGCTAAGTTTTATGATTCTTACTTTGTGTATCCCATGACGCACAGGCGGAGCTACTCCCTGTCGTTTAAAAGAAACTACCAGTGCAAATATTTTAAGAATGTAGGAGTTTTAGTGCAATTTATTATACTTTCCCCGTTTGTGTAAAGAAAGAAATGTACTTATGTTTTTTTGCCCCCTTTAATTAGTGAAAATGATTCTGCCCTCCTTTCAAAAATTTCCTGGCTTTGCCACAGACATGATATGGTAGTGTATAACTGCTGCTGTATTGCACTTCGCAGTGCAAATATGTGATAGATACTCAGACCGTAAATATTTATGTATGTGTTGCATTTTGAAAAGTTACCCTCTACTGAATTTAGTTAAGGATCATGGAAATGTGATAACAATGCATGTCTGCATTTGATAATTACTTGTATTATGATACAGGTCTAATGATGAACGGCGAGAGTCGAAGTTTGGAAAGATGCCATTTTTTAGCTTTCCTTGGCCTTCTCATGTAACAGGTTGTTATTTTCTTGATTCCTCATTACTTTTGTCGTTCTTAATTGCATTTACTAATTTTCTGATATGAGCATCTATTCACATCTTCATACTTTTGCGTTGTTGTTCAGAGACTGATTATGAGTATGTGCCTTTTGTTACGTTAATGGATATGATCTCCTACCGAAAGGTATAAAACAAGTTCCTATTTCCTCTTTACCAGTCCATTTTGTTCCTTTTTCTTTCTCTTAGTTATTCACGAATAACAATCACAGTCACAAGGAAAATTTGTCATGCATAAATTTCTTACAGTGAGATCTGTTCATAATACTTGTCTGTAGGAAATAGTAATGGCATTCTCGTCATGCGCTGTACATGATTCTTTTTGTTAGAAGACCACCCTCATTCCTGCTTTCTTTGCTATTCATTTGTTCCCTGGTGACGGGTAACTGGTTAACTCTTTACTCCCTCCGTTTCATAATACATGACGTTTTAGGAGCAATTTTTTGTTCCAAAATATTTGACGTTTTACTATTACCAAGAAAGAATTACTCTTGTTTACCTATTATACCCTTATTCATTAATTGTGAACTATTTCTTGTATAAGCATTTAAATGCCTAGGTAATTGGATACTTTTAGGGGCACATATGTCTTTTTAATATGTATTAATTGCATTTCTTAATATGTGTGAAGAAGTCTAAAACGACATGTATTATGAAACGGAGGGAGTAATGTCCTTTTGCTGTACATTCTCGGGGAATGTTTTGATTACCGGCAACAACTATATGACTTTGACCCTCTACTTCTGCATGATCGTGGGAGATCCAACTGTTATTCCTGAATTGAATGATTCATTACCACATCTGGTTTTAGGGAAGTTGCTCGTAATTGTCTATACTGAAAGAAGTTGATGCGGATCAATAAGGAGATGAATTGCAAGAGAAGAATCACAAGCGAGATTTAGGATTTAGTTTTGTGTCTAGTGTAAGAATAAGTTGTACGTCTACGGTCTGTCAGAAAGGAATATGCAGTATATCCAGATCATTTGGTGGTCTTAGGATTTTAGGTTTCAATGCACTCCTGTAAGTTAATACTGTTGTATATTTCTGAGAAATGGTTTATTCCATGTAGCTGAAGTTCCTTGCATCCATTAATCAGTGTTCTTTTCAACTCACGAGCACCATCAAAAGTACCTAACTTTGGGGAGAGGCACCTGACCAGTTCCTCTTATCAGTGGATGTGGCCAGTTATTTCACTTGTAAATTTCATTGTCGAATTGTAAATCTTATTGTTCAAAAAATATACTCCCTCCGTCCCAGCTCACTTGACACTTATTTCCATTTTGGGCTGTCCCAGCTCACTTGACACTTCCCAAAATAGCATACTTTTTATAATTTTATAATCACTCTACCCCACCACTCATTTTCTCTCTTCATTTTCCACCACTCAATTTATTCAATCAACACTACTATTTACCTCACTCATTCTCTTTCTTCAATTTCTACCACACATTTTTCTTAATTATTGTGCCCACCTCATGGGTGTCAAGTGAGGTGGGACAGAGGGAGTATATCATTGTGTATTATATTTCATGAAAAGGCTCCACTATAGGATTGAAAATTCGTCACTTCAACTTTCCCTCCTCAGCTGACAATAGTAGCAATGTCTACAGTTAGTTATGGACTCAAGTGACTGATGGAGTAACTGCAAAAATCACACATTTCCCTACTGAAACTAGATAAATCCCTTCATCACCTTGAAAATATTATAAACGACAAAGGCCACTCCACAAATTAGATTCACTGACGCAAGTGGAAAATAACGGAGAGAAAAGGATCTACATGAACTAAGACCTTGCGTATAAAATTGGGTCGAGAGGATACATAAATCAAAAATTTCAAGGTCCGCTGTGGCAGAATTTCAAAAGTCACCCCCTGCCTACTTACTGTCAGTCCACCTTACCCCTCGAAAGGCAGTAGTAGTCACCACCGACACCAACAATATAAAGAGGGAAGCTCAGACCATGTAAAGATAACATGTCCACCTTATTGTTGACGCTTCAACACTCAACCAACAATTATCATCACATTTGGAGACTTGATGGTCAAAGAGGAGTTGGCTCCTAAACAATTTTAGTAGATATATATATGTGAGGGTTGTGTCATGGTCTTATTGGCCATTGGGACTTGATGGCCAAAGAAGAGAATAAATTCGTTAAGAAAGTATACTTGTGTTGTCACACGGGGAGTACTATGATTTATTTGGTAACACCCCCACCCACCTTTTACTCCTTACTTTCTTGAAGCAGTTTTTTGACTGATGCTTTTAAGTTTAAACTCCAAACTTCAATCTTGTAGGTAACAGCAAAATTTAAATGTGTGGTTCGGATTGTGACAATGATTCCGTGGCGGGCTGAGGACTTCCTATCTCCTCAGGGAATTTATAGGATCAGGTTAACCCTAGAGGATCCGACAGCTAGGGTCCATGCTTTTTTGTATGCTGAAGATGGGGAAATCACATGCTCTTTTCATTTTCGTTATAGTCAAGGGAGTTATGTTTATCAAATGGTGCCTTGTGTTTTTGATTGCTCTTCTCATTGTCATCAATGTAACACCATTGATGATCACACAGTAACCTAAATGATGTCATTGGGGCAGATAATGTGATGTTTTAAATTATTTAAAAATAATATGCCTTGCTTATCAATACTAGTACTTGTGTCTGGTGGTGCATGTCCATTTTCTCTTTGTACATTTCTTACGAATTGCATTGATACATACTCGATATTTTTCTAGTTCTACTATCGTGTCTTCTCTGCTTGAATGGAATGATCATTTAATTATCTTTTGCTGGTTATCTCTACCAGGAGATTTTTTTTGGGGGGTATCTGTCTGTTGAGAGAATGACAACGCAACGAAACATGTTGCTTGGAATGACTAGTAGTGATGGAGATGTGCCAAGAAGTCCACCCTGGGTACAAGTTTGCCTCAAGTCTTATTATGTTGACAAAACTGATCCGTAGGGGACTAGAAACTTTAGGATCTTTGGAACGAGACTGACGGGATGAGCAGCCAGCAGGTATTACAATCTCCACTGTGTATATTGTTATTTTTTGTTTGGCGCCGTGTATATTTTTTTGGCTTTAGGTTATGTGCCAAGAGTTGACCAAAGGCGTTTGTGTGTTGCATATCAGTGATTCGCTTTAGCATCTAAAAGTTCGAGTTGTGTCCTAGTATGTTGAAACGTGGTTTGTTGATAATTAAACTGGTGTCATGGAATGGACCCTTTTGTTAACTATACAAGATACTATGTTGCCATTATGGAGATGATGAAATTTTTAATTTTTTCCTTTTTTACTCATTAGCTAAATCAAAAAAAAATTCAGTATAATATATACTCCCTCCGTCCCAGAGTAAGAGTCATACTTTCTATTTTGGTATGTCCCAGAGTAAGAGTCACTTTCCTAAAATGGCAAAGAATTTTTACTATTCATCCCACTCATTTTCTCCCCCACTTTACTTTTATACTCGCAACATCAATCAATTTACTATTCCCTCCCACTCATTCTCTCTCCTACTTTACTTTTACACTAACAACACTTACTTTACTTACACTATTTCTTAATCTCCGTGCAAATGGGAGGTAGGACTCTTACTCCGGGACGGAGGGAGTACAAAACAAAACTAGGCCTAATGTAGAGCAAACAATTTTACTAACCCAAAGTTTATATTATGGAGATGATGAGATTTAAATTTTTTTCTTTTGTGATTTATAATAACAATTTATATGATGTATCACTTAGAAGCCTGTGTTGGAATATAAATTACGCAACGAGTAGATTAATCAAATAATCAACGGGACAACCATGCATTCACAGTGTAATCGCAGTAAGATCAACGACGAAAGTAACATGCAAATAAAGCATACAAAAAACAATAAGAAAATTAAAGAGCAAGTTGGAAACTTATCGGGTAGATCGAGTCGCCTTAGGAAGACTTCCCTAAGAGAAATTATTGCCTCCTACTCGTGCGATTTCGGATACAGACAAATTCCTCCGAGGATAAAACGATCTCAGAATATGTGTCAAGAACGATGCACACAGACACAAATTCAACTGCGGCTCTATCTCATTCACCTGAGTCTCTCGTGAATTCACCATGGATTAAAGGATTGCAAAACCATAAACAAGAGTATCAACTACTTAGAAAGGATGACAAGAACGAGCGAACGGGGAACGAAGCAAAAGATCCAAAACAGGGACAGAACAGTTTAATGCGTGCCCAATTCATCGCATGATGGCGGCGCTGCACATCTTTCCTCTGCCCCCTTTTTTTCCTTTCTAACTCCTTTTTTTCCCGTATCCTCTTCTCTCCCTCTCAAGTTGATTAAAAGTCCTTCAACCCAAATTGTTCTCTAGGACTTTTGTTTGACCGGGTAAAGAGGGTCAACCACATCTCCTTCTATTATGGGGTTTTGACTCATTTGTTTGTAAACAAAAGAGCCAACTTTAACTCTAGAATTAATCCAACTAAAGTTAAATCAATTATAATTATAAATTATTTAGATTTTCAATACAAGCATATTAATTATTCCACAATAAAAGATAACTAGAAAATACTTTATTTTAATTATATAGGACTACAATTAGTCCAATAATTAAACAAAATATTTTCCATATCTTTAAACAAGAATAATATTAAAATGCATGTATTTGAACTATGGATTTAACCATAAATGGAAATATTCTTTTTTATAATCATATCTTTGAAACCCATATCAAATATACAAATATTGACTTTGGTCAACCGCTTTGAGAACCAACAAGTGGACTCACTCAAAGAGTACCTTAGACCAATATTTCCAACAGCCTGTTATTTCATTTTTCTCATTTTAGGGTTTGAACTATCTTTTTTGTATCAATCCAAGGCCCAAGTAAGGATTTCGTGAAAATTTGGATTTCGTGAAAATTTAAAATTTGAAAGGAACGTTGGAATCAGATGTTCAACATCTCTTTTTCGTTTGGGCTTTTTGGTTTTTTCACATAGGCATGTCATCCACTTTCTTTGTATTCATAAGCTTCCAAATTTGATTCAAATAATTTTGTTAAGTTCTAAGAGAGCGACATTGTGTGGTCTCCCGATCTGACAAGTTTGGCCTTTCAGCCACATTGCCACACAAATCACCACCTCCTAGCCAGATCAGATGCGGAAACCGTCCTTATTTTATTTGTCAACTTCTATGAGAGGGACATTGTTTGTAATGCTATGTTTTATGGGCAGATTTTTATGACTGAAAATCCCTTAAATATTTACGCGCTCCTATATTTTTTTTTGTTTTTATGTGATTAAGATTGCCATATTTTTGGTATAATGTGATTAACATGCCAGCTACTTTACTTTGTATTTAGGTGAAAACTAATAGAAAAATAAATGTCTAATCATACACGTTGCCCATATGCAATGCGGAAAGACTATAAGCCCAAGAAAAAAATAGGTGTTGGATGACACATTTCAACTTTCCATCCAAAATCTAATATTTTTTTTATTTTAGGCTCCAGACTAATACGAAAATGAAAGTTCAGACCCTGAAATGAGAAAAATGAAACTATAGGCCCCCCAAGTGATACATCATATAAGAGGCGGACTAATTTGATAAAGTGAAATTAACTTATAAAAATAACGAATTATGAAATGAAACAGTTTTGTAGGGACATGTGGATGGGAATATTAATATTATACTTCATTAGATGTACTTTA
Source organism: Campanula takesimana (assembly GCA_026119855.1). Lineage (NCBI taxonomy): Eukaryota > Viridiplantae > Streptophyta > Magnoliopsida > Asterales > Campanulaceae > Campanula > Campanula takesimana. The sequence continues at coordinate 238,014 of JAOWBW010000017.1, read as the reverse complement.
AAAGAATCAAATATTGATCCATGATTTGTTTTCTATGTATATAGTATATTCAAAGAAATCAAATCACTGATGGAGTAACACTGTTGACACATGGCGTCCATATACTTCCATGCATCACGTTACACAATATAATCGAAGAAAAAGAAGACAAACAATAAAAATAAAAATGATAAATTGCTGAACGACAGTCTGTCCACTCTTATACATATTGTTAAGTTCCTAGGCAGATAAAGAGTATTACAATTTTCAAGATGAAATCAAATTTGCTTTGCATCTCGACTGTATTTATAGTAGTTCTTGAAATATGATCTTGGCCGGAGGAACATAGGAAAAAAAAGAGGAAGAAGAAGAAATTAAAGACGAGCGGACAACTCACCAGCTTCTATAATGGGGGTGCAGGCAACTTCATCAAAGAATGAATTAGTGGGCAACAGAAAGAAGAGTTTAGAAGATGTGTTGGTGAAACGCAGGAAGAGAAAAACAGAGTGGTACCGTAATTGGTGTTTATTGGATGTGATTAAAATTGGTATAGTAACATGTCTACATTTGATGGCTCTTTCAGCCCCCTTTTTGTTCAACTGGTCTGCATTCTGGCTGTTTGTTGGGTTGCAGTTTGTTTTCAGTCTTTTTGGTATTAGCCTTTCTTATCACAGGAATCTTACTCATACAAGTTTCAAGCTTCCCAAATGCCTCGAATATTTTTTCGCTTATCTTGGTGTTTTATCCGGCCAGGTCAGTCATCCTTTTTTTTTTTTTTTTTTGTGTGTGTGTGTGTGTGTGAAAGTTTCTCTTTGTTACTTTATGGATTTTAATTTATTTTTTTGTTGATTGAGCATAGATGGATCCAATTTATTGGGTGAGTACGCACAGGTACCATCATCAATATGTTGATTCGGAGAGAGACCCACATAGTCCTAATGAAGGGTTTTTGTTTAGTCACATTACTTGGGCATTTGATCATCAATACATGAAAGAAAAGGTAATATATATAAAATAAAATTATCAAATAGTCATATGAAGGAGCTAGTAGTAATTTTTCTTTTTGTTATATATTTAAAGTCCATAAAATTATATAATAGGTAATATATATAAGCCCCCCCCCCCTCTTTTTTTTTTTAAAAAAAAAATAATGTGATAAATTTGTGGTGTAATTTTCAGTGTGGAGGGTATAACAACGTTGAAGATCTAAAGAGTCAAGTGTTCTATAGATTCATTCACAAGACTTACTATTTTCATCCAATTGCATTAGCGATTCCCTTATATGCTCTCGGGGGGATTTCCCTTTCTCGCGTGGGGAGGGGTAAGTTTTTATTTTCTTACAACTATTTTGATGAAATTTATTTCATTTAGTTTGGATAATCAAACTGCTCATATATATAGTAATGATGAATTGAAAAGATGATATACGGTGCAAATGCAGGCGGTGAGATATGTATGGCAACTTCACTCGATATGTCTAGTGAACTCAGTGTGTCACACATGGGGTAGTCAAGCATGGAATACAGGAAATTTATCCAAAAATAACTGGTAAACCTCTCTAATAAATAACATCACAAAGAATCAATTAATTATTTTAATCTGTTGCGATCTGATCTAGCTCAATGTGAATTACTTTAAGGTTAGTGGGATTGATTGCATATGGAGAGGGATGGCATAACAACCACCATGCATTTGAAAGCTCGGCTAGGCACGGATTAGAATGGTGGCAAATTGATATGACTTGGTATGTAATTAAACTTCTTGAGGCTGTTGGTTTGGCGACTGATGTCAAGCTGGTCAACGATACGCACAAGCAAAGGAAGAAGGCTTTCTAGTTTCTAGTCTACATCACTTTTTTGGTTATGTATGGAAGAAGGCTTTATGCGTTTCAAACATTGAGGTGGGAGTATGTTATGGGTGAGCACCAGATCAATAATTGTCAGTTCCTTAATTTTAATTTTTAAATACCAATCCAGAATAAAATACGGAGCAGGTAAAATTGCTAAATATTATGGTTTGGTCTATCGAGAATCATGTCTCCGTTCCAAACCCATAGCAATAATATAAGAAAATCTGTAATTTTCTACTTCTTCCTTCGTTTCAAACCAATCGCTACTTAAATGTGAATGCACGAGGATTAAGAATGTCTTCCTTTCAAACTAATCGCTACTTAAATGTAAATGCACGAGTATGAAAATATGTTGGAAAAGTAAGTGTTGTCATATTTTATGTGATTGAGATTGCCATATTTTTGGTATGGGAGGGGCTAATACCACTACAATTTCTTGCTAATCCACTACATTTTATATTAATTAACTATATTTTTATAAGAGAATAAAATGAGTGTTTATATCAGAAAGCAAAGGTATAAATAGAATAAGCATTGGTTCTATTAGATGCCAGTATCAAATTTGATTCCTCAACTCTATGGTGAAATTAATAAAACTTGATTTATGATTATTTGTTACGCTCTTTCTCTGTCTTAAAATAAAATTCAAAAAATAATAATATTAGTTTGTTCTTGATCGAAAGCAATTTTTTATCTTTGGACAATGCTAATAATTCTATAATTAACTGTATGATTTTTATTGCATTCACAATTTAGTCAATAGTGAAGCCCTCGGGGAGTATTTATCTTGTTTATAAGCATGTCAATGTGCGCTAATAATGCTTTTTATTTTTATTTTATTTTTTATTTTTTATTAAAGCGTCTCATTCAATTGTTCTTGAGAAAAATGGAGAAGAATACTTAAAAAGTAGTAATACATGCATACAGTTTTTAATTATTGAAAGAAATTTTGTTAATGTAAGAGAAATATGTTCTTCAATAATAAGAGACCTATGTACCCCTAAAATAATTTAGTCCCAATTATTAATTATTTCTTTTAAATTTTAGTAATGTAGTGGATAAGAAAAAATTGGCATTAGCCTCTCCCTTTTGGTATAGTAAAAATCTAAAGAAAAACTTGTTTTGCATTCGCTTTAGTGTAAAACTTGTTTTCATCCCTTAATATAAAACAAATTTTCTTAATGTAAAACATGTTTTACACATCTCTTAAGTGTAAAACAAGTTTTTCATAAAACTGACTCTTTGGTATAATGTTTTTAACATGGGAGCTACTTTACTTTGTAATCCATCTGTTTCAAAATACATGTCGTTTTAGACTTCTTCACATATATTAAGAAGTAAAATTAATACATATAAAAAAGACCTATGTACCCCTAAAATAATCCAATTACCTAGGTAATTAAATGATAAAACAAGAGACAGTTTGCAATTAATGACTGAAGGTATACTTGGTATACAAGAGCTTAAATGTCTTGGAAATAGCAAAACGTTAAGTATTTTGAAACAAAATTTAACTTTAAAACGTCATGTATTTTGAAACGGAGAGAGTATTTAGGTGAAAACAAATAGAAAAATAAATGTGTAATCATCTGTGTTACCCGGACTTGCCATTTTTGGCGTCATACCAGTGTCAACACGACACGACACTGGTATGAAATCCGGCGCGGGTATGGCTGTGTAACCTCGGACACGGCAGAGAAGGAAAGAACACGGCAAAGAAGGAAAGAGCAAAACGATTACGCAAGACGAGCAAACATACCTGAGAACCGTTGCTGACCGATCGAAATTGAAGAGATGAAGAAATTGAAGGATAAGAAATCTGTAATTGCATAGAGAAAGAGAAGCCCTGCGAAATCGGTTGACCTCCGGCGCCAGCTCCGGCCTTCAGGCATCGTAGAGAAAAGAAAGAGCTTCGCGTCGCGACTTGAAGAAAACTAGGGCGTTGAGGGAGAAAAAGAGGCGAAGGAATTGGGAATTGGGAATCGGTGGGTTCTGTTTGGGACTTGGAAAGTGTGGGTCAATAAAAAGTAGTAAAGGAGGATGAACCGTTTCATCATTTACGTAATTTATTTATATAAGATTTTATTTTATCTCAAATAATTTCTTTTTTTTTTATCAATAGATATATATTGTGTTTTTTTAATCCATATATATATTGTGTTTAATGTCAATAAATATAGTGTTTTTTTCTTTAAATTAACTATATGATTTATTCCCATTTGTTATGATTAAAAATAGTATTCCCTCTGCCTCGAAATACTTGTACGTTCTCATACATATTCAAAGTATTTTACTATTACCATATCCCGTACCCGAGTCCAAATTTAGGACGGTGTCCAAAATTATTAAGAAAATTGTATCCGACACTAGGATCCGTATCCGTGTCGGATCCCGGATAACGTGTCCAGGTAACATAGGTAATCATACATGTTGCCCATATGCAATGCGGAAAGACTGTAAGCCCAAGAAAAAAAAAATAGGTGTTGACACATTTCAACTTTCCATTCAAAATATAACCTCCAGACTGATACGAAAATGGAAGTTCAGTTCAGGCCCTGAAATGAGAAAAATAATGAAATTATAGGCCCCCAAGTAAGTAAGAGGCGGACTAATATGAAAGTTTAAGTGCCGCAAGTTACTAGCCAAATTTTAACTAAAGTTTAAGTGAATTTAATTGATGAAAATAATGAAACAGTTTTTGGTAAGGACAATACTATTAGATGTAGTTTCAGAGAATCAAATATTGATCCATGATTTGTTTTGTTTTGTTTTCTTGGAGTATAGTACAAAGAAAACAAAATCAGTGATGGAGTAACACTAACACTATTGAAACTAGCGTCCATACTTGCATGCATCACGTTCACCTTACACTATTTAATTGAAGAAAAAGAAGAACAATAAAAACAAAATAAATTGCTGAACAACAGTCTGTCCACTCTATACATTTTGATTCTGTTAATTTCCTAAGGAGTAATACAATATTCAAGATGGCATCAAATTTGGTTTGCATCTCTGTCGATCGACTGTATTTATAATGGAGTAGTTATTTACATATGATATTGGCCGCGGAGGAACAAAAACAGAAGACGAACGGACAACTCGATCACCAGCTTCTATAATGGGAGTGCAGGCAACTTCATCAAACAAGAGTTTTGATGAAGGGTTGGTGAAACGCGGGAAGAGAAAAACAGAGTGGTACCGTAAATGGAGTTTATTGGATGTGATTTTAACTGGTTTATTGTATACATTTAATGGCCCCCTTTTTATTGATTAATTAAGGTTAGTGGGATTGATTACATATGGAGAGAGAGAGAGAGGGATGGCATAACAACCAGTCCACCATGCATTTCATTTGAAAGCTCGGCTGGCAAATTGGTATGTAATTAAATTTCTAGAGGCAATTGGTTTGGCCACTGATGTCAAGCTGGTCAACGATATCGATATACAAAACCAAAGGAAGCCCCCGTTCAAGCTTCTATTTTACTTATTATTTTTGTTTGTCACATAAATTTATTTTATTTTCATAATTGAGATGTTAATTTTATTAGACTTTCGTAATTAGATTTTTGTGATAAGGAAGAATGAAAGGTGAAAAAGAGACAGGGTGAGGGAGTGATGAAAGGTAAAAGAAGAAAATGGGAGATGATGATGAAAATGAAATCGTTTTGTCAATATCTTTAAAGGGCGAAAACGTTCCTTTTCACTATTTCCAATTAATGCAATGCACCCTCTCCGCTCCAAAATGCTTGTAGTTTAAGGGTTTAAGTTTGTCTCAAAATAATTATAGTTTCACTATTATCTAGAAATCTTTACTCATGTTTACTAATTACCCCTATTTATGAATAAGGGTATAATAAGTAAACAAGAGTAAGTATTCATTGGTAATACTCCCTCCATTCCAAATTATGTGTCACTTTTGGCCAAATTACACAAACTAAAGAAAGTAATAAATATCCTTAAAATTTCCCTTATTGCCCTTTATCTTTCCTCTTAAATGTTTTACTGCTCACCCTAATTATGAGTAGCTCCTTAATTGAATGTGGGAGAGAGAACCTGAGAGTAGGAATTTAATGAGGGCTCGTTTGGTAGCATGATAGGATTAACCCGTTTTAATAGTCGGAAGATTATTAATCGGGGGATTAATTACAGCACCTTTTTTATGGGTAGATATGAAGGGGGTTAGAGGGGATAAGATTGGATAAGAAGCCTATTTGAATTGTACCTCCGATTATTAATCGGATTGCATTTAGTCTATCAAACACCAAAATTATTGGGCTAATAATCATATACAGCTCTAATCAGGCTACCAAACGAGCCCTGAGAGGGTAATTTTGTCCAAAAACTGTGAAATACTCCCTAAAGTGACAGATAATTTGGCACAAGATTTCTTTTCAAAAGTGACAGATAATTTGGAACGGAGGGGAGTAATAAAACGTTAAGTAGTTTGGAAAACAAATTAACTTCTAAAACGACATGTATTTTAGAACGGATAGAGTAGTAATAATACACCCTCCGTCCCAGAGTGTATCTCCACATTTCCTTTTTAGTCTGTCGCAGAGTATATGTCAACTTTCTAAAATGGCAAAGAATATTTATTATTCCTCCCACTCATTCTCTCTCGTACTTATTTTTATACTCATAACACCAATCAACTTACTATTCCCTCCCACTCATTTTCTCTCCTACTTGAATTTTATACTCACAACACTTACATCATTTCCACCATTTCTTAATCTCCGTGCAAATGAGAGAGTGGACATATAATTTGGGACGGATAGAGTAATAAATTGTATTGTCAAAGTGGAGCTTCGCAGGTTTTTCACGTTTCGCTTTGTTTATAGGTGTGGTTGATAATTGTTGTACCGTAACTCTCATGTGTTATATTTTTGGTTTATTTGTACATAGTGGATATTTTAAAATTTATAAAAAGAAAAACAGTGTTCCTCAAGTTATCTTCTTCTTGTTTGGAAAAAAAAGAAAAAGAAAAGAAAATGATATCTTCTTATTCATTTAGTTACATTAATGTCTATTTTTTATTTAATTTTTTTAAAAATATTTTAACATTTTACAAATTTTAGCAACAACACGTATATGAAAATTATTACTGTCTACTTTTCAAACTTCTATGCTTGCAATTATATAATGAAAACTTCTATTTTTGCAATTATTTAATGAATAGTGAATAATTGGTAAAAAAATCAGGGACAAAGTTTTTTTTTTCTTCCAAAAGTCATTCATTTTGAGTTTTTTTTTTTTTTTTTTTAAAAAAAACTGTTCATTCATTTTAGACAATAAGAGTACTTTGCATAGTATTTCTGAATATGACACACTGTACTTGTCAATGTTATCATAAATATTATTATCTGTCTCTATATTGCTTATATTATGAAAAAAAATGTACTAAAGCAATTTTTTTTGTTTATGAAAGAGACTTGTTTTGAGATGCATAAAAATAAATTATTATGAGATGGAAAATTATATTTTTCTATTAAAAAATTAGTAAATTAATTTTGAAAATTTACTAAATTGTATTCATTCCATTTCAAAAAGTCAGTCTTGTTTAGTTTTTAATGGTCAACTCTAATGAATTTTGATCAAACATTTATGTCACTCTAATGAAACAAGTAAAATTCTAAATATTAATATTGGTAAATCATTAGTTGATTTGTCAATAATAGCTTTTAAAGTTTATTGAAATATTAGATTGACATTAATATTTAATTAAAATTAAATTAAATTAACTAAGTACTAAAAATCAAAATGGAATTAATTTCCTGAGACAAGTGGACCATATTCTAGGCTGCCTCGATTATAGGTAATAGAAGTATTTTCGGTAGGAATATTATTCACATTAGAAGAGTGTTAATACTCAAAGTACAAGAGTTCTATTTATGATAAGGCAAATAATAAAGTTACAAAAAATGGTTACAAAATGTGGCTTAAAAAATGAGGTGTCATAATTGTATTGGTGTTTTTAATATGAGTGTGCCGGGTCCACTATCGATGTGGCCAATAAAATATCGTGTATCCTTCATTTTGTAAACTTCTTTTGTAAGCCTAGCATTGCCCGAATGATAATCTACTACTAGAGGGAATGTAAATCAGATATAAAACTAATAACATAGCTATATATAATATACAGAATAAAAGATATAGGGATATATTGTAAGACACCCCATCAGTAGAATATATAAACAAGTAGTAATATATATATATATATATATATTTTGTTAAAGTCAGTTAAATTAGTCCAAAATCAAAATGTAAAAATTACTCCCTCCATCCCAAAATGATCTTCTTATTTGCCATGTTTCATTGTCCCAAAAAGTTTTTCTCAACAATCTAGGCTTTAAAAGTGCACAAACAAAACATAGCTAGTAAAGCAAGTGTTCATATCTTTAAAAAGTTTGAATAGTCAAACATAAAGATAATTTTGGGACGGAGGGAGTATTATGAAACAAATGATGGAGTATTACTCCCTCCTCAATCTTTATCTCCATTAATTCTATCATTTTTCTTCATTTCTTGTTGTTTATTTTCGTTGTAAGTATTCAACAACACAATTGTTTGTAATCTCAACCGATTGAGATTACAAACAATTGTGTTGTTGATTTTTATTTTTATTTTTTACAATTTTTCCCGTTTGTCGTACAATAAATTTATTTCCTTTGTGAAAGCCGTTGTTTTCTCTCTATTGTGAAAGCCGTTGTTTTCTCTCTATTGTGAAAGCCGTTGTTTTCTTTCCTTTTTGAGAGCCTATGTTTTTTTGTTTGTTGTTTTTTCATCTTACAATGACGATGATTCTTGCATTTTCATAGAGTGAAGTGGATGCTAATTGTCTTACTGCACTAGGCTGGTTCGTGGATTTTGAGATGTATGGGGGGTGTTTACTCGTCAACCTGAATTCTGCATATCAATGGCTCAGCGCAAAATATTATGGGAGATTTCTTAAATGCCGGATTGAGGTACTGACCAAGTTTTACTTGGAGAAGGATTTAAACGTTTCAAAATTTAGATCGAAACTATCGTTGTTGTAGGTTAAAAATGGAACTGCAATTGTCATTCAAGGTGAGACTCCAGTAATTGTGGGGTACTATCTCTTTTTAAATTTTGAATGAAATGAGTATTAAAACATAAATATGTACCTTTTGACCAAAATGTACCTGAAGATTCTTATAATTCCTTTATTATCCTTTCATCAAATAACTGTGGTAAAATCAAGTCTCACTCTCGGTGAGCGCTAGGTTTCAATTCATCTTCTCGCCTCGGCGTGGACATCGTCAAAAAGAAAAGTGACAAGTTTAATCTTTTTTTTTTTCCGTCTGTGTACGCAAAGAAGAAATGATTAAGGACAATGGATCAAGAATGAACATAAAAAATATTATTCCTTCTCTGTTAAAAAATACTCCCTCCGTCCCGGCACAAGTGACACTTATTTCCTTTCCAGTCCGTCCTAGCATAAGTGACACTGCCCAAAATGGAAATGTTTTAATATATTTATTTTTAATCAATCCCATCATTTAACCCTACTCATTATCTCTCTTCATTTTCCACCACTCATTCTATCAACCAACACTACTATTTACTCAATTCATTTTCTCTCTTCATTTTCTACCACACATATACTACATTTTCTTAATCTCCGTGTCCCAAAAGTTGGTGTCACTTATACCGGGATGGAGGGAGTATTTATTTAATTACTCAAAATTTTTAAGGATGTGAATACTTGCTTATTAGCTATTTTTGTTTATATAATCTTAAACTCAAATTATAAAAATATTTAAAATTTTTTAAAATAATAAAAAATAGCAAATGAGAATTATTATGATTGAGACAGAAAAGAGTAATTAAGTTCATATGAGAGTAAGTGATGTCACTATCAAAAAGCATGTTGCCCGCAAAAAAGAATGTTGCTCACAACTAGTAAACTGATCAAATTTTTAGCGGTCGTTCGGGTCTAGTGTAAGATTTCCATCTTACCAAGGGATTATGGACATGATAAGGTAGTGGCAAAGTAATTTTTTTTTTTTTAAAGGGTCAGCTGGTTAAAGTTATATTTTGAATAAATATTCTTCCTCGTCTTATACTCCCTCCGTTCCCAAATGATTTTCACATTTGACTATTCAAATATTTTAAGGATAGGAACACTTGCTTCACTAACCATGTTGTGTTTTTGAACAGTTAAGCCTAAATTATAGAAATGATAAGAACTTTTTGGGACAATGAAAAATGACAAATGATAAGATCATTTTGGGATGGAGGGAGTATTTTTTTTTTTTTCATTTTCATTTTGGTTGGCAGTAGCGGACTCAGAACATTTTATAAATGGGTACACAAATACACTACAAAATATTGTGGGAAAAAATTAATGCTTGATATGGGAATTGAACTTGAGACTTCCTTGTTAAAGCACTAATACCTTTACCACTAAACTAGATAGGCAATTTAAGGTAGTGGGGACACTTCCACCCATTTCAATCAACATGTGTCCACCCCTGGTTGGTCACAATTTTTTTTTTTTACTATTTTTGTAACACCCCAACTATTCAATAATAAAATAGTCTTTAAATCAAATAACATCTATCCCAAAACCAGGGAATCTCAATCATCAACCACAATCCAAAACCAAACATTTAATGTAACGGCTAGTACAACCCACTAGCTCTAAAATAACGGTAACGTAAACTGTCTTAAATGCGTCAATAAACCAAGAGCCGCATTTCCTTGTGACCTATCCATTCCCTCTTACTCTTTACCTGGAAAAAAATATAAGGAAGGGGTGAGCGAACAATGCTCAGTAAGTTCATACGGGATCTCTTCGGGTACTAGGAAGAGATGACCGAAAGAACGGAGCCAAACAATACTTTCAATGAAAGGCTAATTATCAATAACTTAACTGTAATACACTCAAGATTTACAGTTCCAAATACTGAGAAGAAATTGTGACACTATCACAAGGATAATATTGATGGAGATTGTATATACACAAGTTTGTCAATTCCATAGTAACAATACACCTTTTCAGGGTGTTAAGTGAATAAGAGACCTTACGCCTTTTCAGGGCTCTCCCTTATTAAGATATATCATGATCATTAAACTACTTCATCAAGTAGCATATAAATGTCTAAGTTCTTTTCAATCAAACCAGACAGTTTTCATTTAAGTCCTTTTCAATCAGACTAATTCCCGCTAAGTCCTTTTCAATCAGACAAAGCTAACTGTACCTGTTTCATTTAGATACAACAACATTTACACATAGTGTTCATAGGTACGAGAACACATAACACAATTCAATTCATTTTAGATATCCATTGAGCAAGAACATATCAATGGTAAGATCATTCCAAAAGACTTTCATATCAAAAGAATTCAAATACTACCAGCCATTTGGTAGCTATACTGTAGAAGGAATAAGAGAATCCTACTTCAAAGGATGAAACTCAAAATACTTAGGAACGTAATCCCTTACCTTGGGTTACTTTGCTTTTCCACGTAGTTCTCCTTGCACGAATCTACAATCATGCAAAAGTCCAACCTTAGGTACAAGTAAGTCTATTTACTATAAGTACCTTAATCCTTTTAATCCGTCTTGTTAACCTATGAGTTATTCTACTTTAACCCCTTTTATGGTTAGCTAATACCCTATTAAGGACACTAAAATACCCTTACGGTTTTCTATTAACAATACCCAACATCTACTCTAGATACTACCATTGCAACCAACATACATCGCACACATATCACAACACACACACACATACCGCACACACACACACGCTGCACACACACACACTCTGCGCACACACACACACTGCGCACACACACAGAGCACACACTGCACGCGCGCATACACACACACACACACATTGTTCCTTCTTCTTATCCTTTATCATGCAACCATAATTCATAACATCAATTTAGGGTTTCTAAATCATTGTATTCTAATGATTGAATCTATGTAGACGGAGATAAAAAGGTTTAAGGAGTTTACCTTCGATGATCCAACTCCGCTTTCTCTCTTCCTTCTCCGATCTCTCTCTCCCTTGGCCGGTCTCTCTCTCTCTGCCGGCTCTCTCTTTCTCTCTTGCCGTCTCTCTCTCTTCCTTGAGTGATAATAATGAGGCTAGAGTTTTTAGAATAAGTATTATAATATCGGGTTTCCAATTCCCTAACTAAAAGGGTTTACATTGGATTTAATAACTTAAGCCCGAAACTTAAAAGCCCAACATTCCTCTCTAATTACCTTGGCCCAATTAATAATTAAAAGAGTCTTTAAATAAAAAGAAATAATTAACTAAGGGGATGGATATTACAATTTTCACTTGAATGTTTGAATAGTCACGTAATTATTTTTTATTATTATTATTTTTTTTTAAAGCGGATGATGGGGAGGGGGGGGGGTTGGGTGTTGAGACTGAACTAGGGGTGGCAAATTGGGTGTTTTGGGTTTACCCATTAAAGTTAAAAATCCATTGGATATCCGGGTATTTTAACTTTAATGGGTAAACCCAAAACACCCGATTTGCCACCCCTAAACTGAACCCTTAACTTTTTTGAAGGAATGCAATAGTTTATGGTGTGTGAGTTAAGCTCATTGGCATTGTTATTGCGTGTGTTGATTTTTCTTATTACCAATCCCTATACAAGTTCGTATATAAAATAAGTCTTAAATATTTTTAGATAATTGTTTGCGCGTTTGGTAATACCTGTGTTAGAATATGCGTGGTCTGATTAAGTCCAAACTCCAAACCTACCATTTCAAGCCAATAATAGTCAATAATGGTCGGTTCTTTACTTTTTTTTAGCAAAACTTAAACAGGTAAATTTTAAACAATTTAGTTTGGTCCATTAATTCTCTCAGAAATCTATATATAAATAAAGGTTGAAGTGCATAAAGCACTCTCCCTCCAAAACTTGTACTTAGACAATATGTTGACTAGGTACATTAGCCTAGTTACAATTGCCAAAAATACCCTAGCATCAATAATGGTAACCGAAAATAGTTAATGAGTTCAATAATTATATTTTAGGAAATTGTGAACAATATGCAATACTCTTATACAAAGAAAATGCTTTCTTGACCAAATTACCCTTACACTCACTAATGCATCAGTTTAAATCCTTCCCAAAATTCATGTTCTTATTTCAAGACAACCTCATTAGATTAGCATTCTCCCTTTCATGCTATTTCATCTACTTTCAACTTTTAAATAAAATAAAGTAAATATGTTTCAATTTGAAGTGACTCAAATCATTTAGCCTCAATTTGGTTGTAATTTATAATTATTGCTCAAAGTTCATTAGCAGTAACAAAAAAAATAGAAAAATCATTTTGAGATGAAGGGAATATTAAAGTAGAGCCTTTCAGCCACCGTTAATGGGTATTTATGAGACTAGCTTTTATTAACCGAAAGAGCAGGTTTTGGGAGAAACAAACAATTTAATACATCAGACTTTTTTGTAATATACGGAGAAACTAGTTTTCCTCAAAATTTTGTGCAATGAAAAAAAACTTAAAAAAAGTTTATTTTTTCTTTTTAAAATTATGATGGAGGAATCGAGGAACTAGTAATTAACACATATTACATGGATGAACTGAATATTACATGGGTTTCCCTGCCCAAAATGATTGTGTTTTAAATTAAGGTTTCCCTTATATTATTGTTTTGAATCATAAATAAAATGAGACGGATAGAGTAAACAATTATATGTTACATTATTTAAGATAAAAAATCGCGTTGGCATGAATATTAAATTGATATGGTGATAATTTTTTATTGAAGTAAGTGTCTTCAAAATTACATTTCCTAAAATTATTTTTTATTATAAAACTTTCTTTAGTTTTTTAGTTAATTTATCATTTTTTTTGTCCCTGCGTTTAACGCACGGGTGTTGTACTAGTTATCATGAAAATAGAGGAAAAATGGGTTTTTTCTAAGAGATTAGGAAAAACGCGTTTTGAAAGTGCGCGTTTGCATTTTGGTAAATAAGTGGAAGTTGTTTTAAAAGAGAAGGTGACATTTTTGTAAATAACTGACACGTGTTTTAAAGCGCGCAGTGGCAAGTTTGTAAATGGAAAAATTACAACTTTATGCCATGTACCAAGCTTTTAGTTACAAAAAGGATAAGGTACTTTAGTTTGACAACATAATCCTACGTACTTTCATATTCGTTTACAATTTATGCAACCCCATTAGATGATGTTAAATTTTATTAACAGAATGCTTTTGTGGTCAATCCAAAACTAACCCCATTAAAGATTTAACGGGTTTTGAACCACACTACCTCCAAAGCAAACCCAGATAAAAAATGGGGGGAGGGGGAACTGACCTAAATAGGGATTGTGTTTAGCTGCTATTTCTCTGAAAATGAATGAGGTGACAGCATTGGTTGCGTATCGTTGATTTGCGTTGTGTTTGATGACAAGCCCGCTGTGCATCTTGGGTTGATGATTTTCTTCATGTTTTTGCCGAAGAAGAAGAAGGGTCGCCGGAGAAGAAGAAGGGTCGCCGGATCTTAGCTTTCTTCCATGGATTCCGGCGACTTCCATGGATTCCGGCGACTACCTTGCATATCGTTGATTTGCATTGTGTTTGATGACAAGCCCGCTGCGCATCTTGGGTTGATGATTTTCTTCATGTTTTCGCCGGAGAAGAAGAAGGGTCGCCGGATCTTAGCTTTCTTCTATGGATTTCGGCGACTTCCTTGGTGGTGGTGTTGGCGTTAATGGTGGCGGCGGTGGTGTGTTGAAGGCTTTGGAAGATGAATACAAAAGGATGAAATGGGTCAGAAATGAGTGTGTTAATTTGGTTTTGTTTTTTTGTTTTTAACTGTGTTGGTGTTCTATCGTTAGTATATTTAACGAAAAAAAATCATGTTAATATTTCTGTTATTTTTTTAACGTCCGTTAGGATAAAAAATAGTGCGTTGCATAATTTGCAACCAATGGAAAAAGTACGTATATATAAGATGCAAGTTTGTGGTACATTGCATAAATTGTAACCAAAACTAGTACGTGGTATATTTTTGTCGATTAGCCGTTTGTAAATAACTGGAATTTATTGAACATGCTGGGCCTATTAACACACGACTGATACACTTTAACACTAACACTTACACTATTTAACACATGCATTGACACTCCTTAATGTTAAGTAACCAACTCCTCTAAAACCTTAAGGTGTTAGGGCACATACAATGTATATCAAGCTTCAACACTTAACACTATCACTGACACTTAGTAAAAGCTTTCAGCTTCAATGTTTATAAGTGTCAGTGTAAATGGGTGACACTTTTTAGCAATACCACTGGCATTTATCAAAGTGTCAGTGTCAGTCTTATTATAAATATCAGTATAAATGACTAAATGACTGGCACTTTAAATTGTTCACAATATTTGATCAAAGTTTATTTATGTTGACCATAAAAAAATCAAATGAAACTAACTTTCTGGGAGGAGTAAGTTAAAAAAGAAAGGATAAAAAGCCTTTTATTAACCGAAAGAGCAGGTTTTGGGAGAAACAAACAATTTAAAACATAAGACTTTTTTGTAATATACGGAGAAACTAATTTTCCTCAAAATTTTGTGCAATGAAAAAAAACTTAAAAAAAGTTTATTTTTTCTTTTTAAAGTATGAGGGAGGAATCGAGGAAGTAGTAATTAACACATATCTTGAATAATCCTTAATAAACAAGGAAATAGGAAACCTAAATAATGAGATTGAAAGCGAAACCCCAACCCTTTGTTGCTTTAATATATTACTCCCTTCGTACCAAAATGATCTTCACGTTTGACTATTCAAATTTTTTAAGGATATGAGCATTTGCTTCACTACCTATATTGTGTTTATGCACATTTAAGCCTAAATTGTAGAAAACAGAAGAACTTTTTGGGACAATAAAAAATACCAAACGTGAAGATCATTTTGGGACGGAGGGAGGGAGTATGTGTAAATATATTTCATTACACCCTGCACAGCACTTGAAACATAATATTCCTCTCTATAAATAACTCCGTACTGCTTATTGTTTAGCACATCAACAACATTAACATAGTTGCAGAGGTAGATCTATTATCTATCTATATGACAGCATCAATAATATCAGAAGAAAATGAGAAAGGTAATTTATGGACGAAAAGGCGGAAATGGACGTTAATAGATGCAAAGTTAGCAATGGGGATATCATTTGTGCATTTGTTATGCGTATTTGCGCCCTTTAACTTCACCTGGCCAGCTTTTTGGATCTCCATTCTGTTATACGTCGTGACCGGCCTCTTCGGTATTACTCTTTCTTATCATAGAAATCTTTCTCATCGGAGTTTCTGTCTTCCCAAATGGCTCGAGTATCTTTTCGCTTATTGTGGAGCTCTCGCTATTCAGGTACTAATACTTTTTATTACGGTTTGATTCATAATTACTACCTCTGCATCAAAATGAATATCTGTTTTTTACTTTTGATCAAGAGCAAAAACGGACATTTATCTTGGGGCGGAGGGAGGGAGTAATACTAATTTTAGGATCTGATTTTTGTTTGGTTTGAAATGAATATTTCAAGAGAGATCCTATTTCTTGGGTGAGCGTGCACAGGTATCATCATCAATATGTTGATTCGGAGAAAGACCCACATAGTCCAAAGGAAGGGTTTTGGTTTAGTCACATGGGTTGGCTATTTGACAATGCCTACCAGATCGAAAAGGTATACTCCTCTCTATTTAGAATTAAACAATTTTTTTGAATGTTACTGTATGCTAATTAAAGTTCATTGATTTTTTTTTTATTTTTTATTTTTTAGAACCGAGACCGGCGCAATGTTGAGGATTTGAGAAAGCAAGCCTTCTATGTATTTCTCAGAGACACTTATGCTATACATCTATTTGCATCAGGAATTGTGTTATATATACTGGGAGGGTTTCCCTTCTTGACCTGGGGAATGGTAAGCTAGATATCTGCATGAGACCTGATTAACAGTCTGCTACTTCCTCCTATTTTAATTAGAGTTATCAATCTTTCCTAGTTTGTCTCATGATTTTATTTAGGTTAGTCTCCTGTGATGTGAAATGCATTTTCCCTAGTGATTAGAATAAACGTGTTTCTAAAACCTCTCAACATCATCTAGCACTCCTGAACACACTCGCTGGACCTTTGTAACACAACAACTGGTCATACTAAACATTGTCACTGACTATCTATTAACACTGCATTAATAAAAACTTCAAAAGCCAGTTTGAGGGCCTAAACGACGTCTTTTGAGGATAAATAACACATGAACTGTCACAACAAAATACTTGCACACCGGCACAACTAGTTGAAGTGATGAATATCGTCAGTGCATTTTAAGAATGTCACATGCAGTTTATAAGAGCGTCAGGAGGTTTTGAAAAATTCTGATTATTTACAAAAATGTCACCGTGCGTTTTTAAAAAAAGTTCAACATATTTTCAAAAATGTCACCGCCCTTTTCAAAACACGTTTTTCCGTAGTGCATTCGTAAATGCGTTTTACCTAAGATTTTGTGTTTTTTACTTAACTAATCTTTCTTCAATTATCTGCCGCCCGCCATCATGCTAGCTATTATAATTTCATCAGCAGTAGTTAGTTCCTTTTTCATGTCATTTGTTTTCAATTATTGTGCTATACTCATACTGACAACGAAATTCGGAATGTAGGGTGTACGGACAGTAGTCGTTTATCACTTTACATTTTTAGTGAACTCAGCATGTCATGTATGGGGAAAACAAGTGTGGAACACCAATGATTTATCCAGGAATAACTGGTATGCACTCGCCTCTTCATAAAAACACACACACACACACACAAAAAAAAAAAAAACAGTTTCCTCATGTATATATTTGTTTCAAAATAAATGTATATTTTTATTCATGAATAAGAATAAAAATGAACATTTATTTTGGACATAACAGAGTTTGATCAAATTTCAAGCGTAAAAAATGTGTTAAATATTATAACGTACGCAATAGGTGGGTGGCAATGGTTACATTTGGAGAGGGGTGGCATAACAATCACCATGCGTTCGAGTACTCGGCTCGACAGGGGCTAGAATGGTGGCAATTTGACCCAACTTGGTACGTTATAAGGTTTCTTCAAGGCATTGGATTGGCTACTAATGTTAAATTACCAAGCCACGCTCACAAGCTCAGAAAGCGCTTTTCTTCTTCATCAAGTTTTTCCAATACCAAGTGATCACAGATAGTACTCCATTATGCAGTTGCCGGCTAAGTGTGAATTAGAACTTGTTGTTTGATAATAAGCACCAAATCTATTATAGAGCACACTTAAATTATTACCCCATTTGTCCCAGAATAAACGTCATAGTTGACAAGTCAATGTTTTTAAGCTTTTAATTGTGTTTTCTTGATTACCCCAATCTATTCATATGGGTAGAGGGTCACCTCTCTTATAGCATTGCAATGCTTGTGCCTATTGGAATGAGTGGAAAATAAGACCGCAGAACAACCCGTAATTATTTTACTCCCTCCATCTCAAAATACATTTCATTTTAGGAGATAATTTTTGTCTCAAAATACTCTGTCGTTTTACTTTTCTCAAGGATTTTTAGTTGTTGTGTGCCAATTATATCTTTGTTAATGATAGTGAACTGTATCTCTTGCACAAACATTTAATTGCCTATTTAATCGGATTACTATAGGTGTATATAAAACTTTTTCACATGCATTAATTATATTTTTTAATATGT
Organism: Campanula takesimana; assembly: GCA_026119855.1. NCBI lineage: Eukaryota > Viridiplantae > Streptophyta > Magnoliopsida > Asterales > Campanulaceae > Campanula > Campanula takesimana. The sequence goes on along the minus strand of JAOWBW010000017.1, from coordinate 219,470 downwards.
ATGAAAAACTCTAAAACAACATGTATTTTAAGACAAAGGGAGTACCATATGTGAATTAAAATTTGTTGTTTGATAATAAATAATTTAATAAATTCTTCAAAAATTTTGAAACAAAAATTTTGAATAATTATACATTCGTGTTTGGGGATGTAGGGAGTAATAATAAAATCTAGGTGCATTGCTTTCATGCGAATAACATTAATGATGTTTGTTAATATTGTAATCCCTCGGTCTTAAAATAAAATACTTGTAGTTTGAAGAGTTTAAAGAGTTGAAATTTGTCTCAAAATACTCCCTCCGTTCGTATTTATAAGTCGTTGACTCTCAATTTTGTCCTTTTTTAATTGTCGTTTTAGCTTTTATTAGGTCTTTTAGACCAAAATGCCCATCTTTAATGTCAAGTCTAAAGAAGAGTTATTGCTTCCTTGGTTTGTGTAAGGTAGTTGAAGAGAGAAATGAGTCTTTATTTGCATTAAATTAATTAAGAGATAGAAAGGGTAATTTGGGAAGTTTAAAGAAGAGTTATTGCTTCCTTGGTTTGTGTAATTTTTGCTAAAACGGCTTATAATAAGGAACGGAGGGAGTACTTGTTGTTTTGCTCTTATCAAGAAATTTTCACCCTTGTTTATCGATTATACCCTTGTTTATGATTATTCAATGTTATTTGCATCATTAGCATTGATATTTACGATACAAATGTGCATTTGCCAATTATTTACAAAATGCCATCGCTTGTTTAACTGTCAGATACTCAGATATTTATAAAAAAAAATGTCACCGCTTATTTTAAAAACTCATTTTTCGTAATTACTAAGAAAGACACATTTTTTTATTTTTTTATTTTGCTTTTCACTATTATTCTTTTAAAAAAAGTAAGAGCTCCCTTAAGGAAAGGAAAGTAGGAATTATGCTTGTAATAAATAATTATTCATACGACGCTATACATGTTAATGACATGCATAATTTATTTAGTTTTCTACCAACAAAAGATAATTCTACTTTTCATTTTAGTTTTTCCTGAAAATTATAATTCCTACAAGCAAGTGAATCGCAATTTCTGAAACCTCAAACCTATCAAATGACAATTTGTGTACCACTCGTGTACCACAAGTGATCTGACGGCTATGCATCATTTGTGATATTATAATTATCTCAATCTTAATAAGATATAGCCTTTGGATCACTTGTGGTACACAATGGTACACCAAAAGTGGTACAGAGGATTTCCTCTCAAACAATAATATGTTCTCTGATCATCCATAAAAACGACTCATGACTAAATGATGGATGATACATTAAATTAAAGACAAAAACTTGTGTGAGAACACTCCAACCCGTCTCATGGGTGAGACGGGTCATTTTTTTGACCCATTACCCGACCCACAACCCTGCTCCAGGACCCATGGGGGGACCCTGCCACGTGGCAGCCCCTCATTGGCCGGGAAAAAAATTGTTTTTTTTTTTAAATTTTTATATTTTTATTTTTGGTTTTTTTTCGGTTTGTGAAAAGTAATAGTTACCATCTCTTAAAGTAATAGTTACAATCTCTTAAAGTAATAGTGTTTTTCCTATGTTTTCTTCGTTTGTCAAAAGTAATATTTATTATAACTAAAATGTAACAAACGTGTTATTTATATGTAATAGTATTTGTATATAATTGTAATACATATGTATAGATATCTATATGTTTTCAAACAATAAGTTACAATGGGGTCAAATTTATCATGATACATGTAAAAGTATTACATTATCTATAGAAATCTGTTACAATTTCGTCAATCAAAGTGTTACATTTACTTGTATAAACTTACTATTACATTCATATACATAAGTTATTACTTTTCAAATGTTATTTTCTTTTAAAAAATAAAATTTAAAATACACATTATATTACATTTTAGCTAAAGCACTATTATATTTCAGCATAGATGATTATTACATTTAGATATTGTTTGGGTTACATGTAATTATATTTAGTATTACATTTGGAAAAATGGGTAAAAACGAGCTTTTGTTTTTTTAAAACAAGTATTACGTTTACTTATGAACAATGTTACTTTAAGAGATGGTAACTATTATTTTTTGCTAAACCACTGAAAAGCCGGGAAAAAAATATAAAAACTCAAAAAAAAAAAAAAAAAAAAAAACGGCCAATGTTGGGTTGCCACGTGGCGGGTTCGGCCCATGGGTCATGGGGCGACCCGTCTCATGCATGAGACGGATCCCCTTGTTCTCATGGGAGACCACCTCTAAATTAAATTGTAAGATCAACTATAATGGAACTCTATTCCTTCAAATATAGAGTGTGATTGAGCTTGAACGAAACTCTAAATCTTATGTTTTCATAATATAAAAGAAATTACGTAATATTATTTATATATGTGAAATCATATGACAATATTAACAATGATTTTTAGGAGATTTAGAGCGAATGGTTGGAGATGTTTGTTACAAAAATTGCACCACTATAAAAGATACAGCAATTTTTGCACCAAATTGTTGGAGATGCTTTAAAAACAGATATTTGCATTTAATTTTTTTTATATATAGCATAGTCCTTCATTTTCAATTATTGTAGTTTTTTATATAGTAGTATTCTTTTTCTTTGAGGGGGAAACTGTAATTGTGATAATATTAAGGGGTAAAATGGGAGTATGACTTTTTCCTTATATACTCCCTCCGTCCCAATTTAAACTTAAAAAAAAAAAAATTTGGGTTCAAGAATTAAGAAAAAGGTGATGTGTTGTAAGTATAGATGGTTTGGTATGAGAGAGAAAGTGGAGTAGAGAATAGTTAGTGGGTAATTGTTGTGAGTATGACATGTAGGGCCCACCAATAAACAAGTATAAAAAACTTTCTTTTTTAGGTTTTGAAGTTTAAAATGGGACACCCAAAATGGAGATTTTTGAAGTTTAAAATGGAACAGAGGGAGTATGAAAAACAAAAGGTACAACATGTAAGAAAAATAGGGGTTTAAATCGTATACAAATTTATTATACTCCCTCCGTCCCAGAAAGATAGTCCACCTTTTTTCGTTGTTACTACGAGGGAACTTTGAGCAGTTATAAATGCTACTTATAATTATGTTAATGTGAATCTAAAAATTGATATTAATAGTATTTATAACGGTGTATGTTAGAGTAAATGACTTTGAATAAGTCAAATTTGAGAAGAAAAAGGAAAGTAATTAAATCATTTTTGGGATTTAATTAAGGACTCCTTCTGTCTTCTTGTTTAGGTCTCTAGCCTATAAATACTAGCCATAAACTAGTATTTTTCTGTGCGTGATTCAATTGACATGGAGAGAGAGATCAGTGGTTCTAGATCTAGGGATTTGCATATCTAGAAACTTTGTGATCAAAGTTCATACAAACATAGATTAGTGTGATTATCCTCATGTAATTGTTTCTCCACCATAATAATATCTGTTTTCCGTTGCCCGTGGAGGTAGCCAATAGAGATTGGTGAACCACGTATATTCTGTGTTGATTATTTGTGTTCGTTATTATTTGCTATCTCTTGGGTCTGATTTACTAACAAGTGGCATCATAGCTTGGTTGAAAAGGAGAATTAGCATCGACGGAAGAGATCCAAGATCGAAGAAAAACAAGGTAGCAGTTTCTGATCCGTTTTTATCCAGCGCAGCGGTGAAGAAAAAGGCGTAGCGCGTTCGTTCACCGTTGGATCGTGCAGATTTTCGGTGAGTAGCTTCGGGACTCATAGATCTTAGATCTGAAAGGTAGAGATCAGATTTTGATATCTGTAGCATCCGAAATTGTATCCGGACAGAAGCTGCTGGTGTTTTGTCTTCGATTAGATGCGTTTGGAGTTTCTTGTTGTGATTTCTCTTATTGGCACCAGAGTCTGGGTTAGTAAAGAAATATCAGGGCATTCCGCTGCGGTAGAAATAGATGGATTTCGGGATGTACAAGAAAATCAACAAGTCTGACGGGAAGAACAGGTTTATTATCTGATAGAAGATTATGCATTGGGCGTACAGATCGCGGGCAGAAAAAGTGCAGATCACGTGCAGAAAACGTGCAGTTCGAGTGCAGTCTTGGTGTGGGTCGCGTGCAGTTTTAGTGCAGTTCGCGTGCAGTCTTGGTGTGCAGTTTTTTTCGTGCAGCGCACGTGCAGTCCGCGTGTAGTGTCCATGCAGAAATCTGGGTGTCTAGGTTGGACACATCTGAGAGCAGTCAGTGATTGCTCATCTGTGCTAGAAATAGAAAATCTGGTAGATCTGAATCTAAAAGTTCGTCTGGTGTTCGTTGGTGATCCAGGAACGCATCTGGAACGTTTCGGTGTCTGGTATCTACATCTGAAGACGGAGTTTTAAAGCTAGGGTTCTGTGATCAGAAGTTAGCTGTCTGGTATAATCTGAAGATCTAACATCCGTTGTAGTCTATTCTAGTGATCTAGAAGTAGATACAAAATCTGTGTTGCCCGAGGCAATAACCTGGTTAGATTTCAGAGTTGTACATCTGACTCCGCGTCTGAAGAATTCTGAGTCGGCTGAAACGATAGCGAGCAGTGACAATCTGAATTAGGATGGTGATTATTCCCTGGTGACCAAAGAAGAAGCGTGTAAGGAAGTTGCATGGGTTCTAGATTCGGGAGTTTTTATCGCATGTGTTCGCGCAAGGAGCATTTTACAACGTACGAGCAGAAGGATGGAGACCGTATTTATATGGCTAATGGATCAATCTGCGAAGTAGTTGGCATGGGCTCTGTAAGGGTGAGAACTTCTGGTGATAAATATCTCACATTGAACAAGGTGAGACACGTTCCACAAGTAGCAAAGAATCTGGTATCACTTAGTCGTTGGACAAGAAGGGATACAGTTTCAAAGGTGAAGGTGGAGTTCTGGATGTCTACAAAGGTTCGGATGTGATTCTGAAGGGCGGAAGAAAAGATTCCTTGTTTATCCTCCAAGGTTCTGAGATTGGTGAGGGTGTTGGCGAGCAGGTGGAGCATCGTTTTACTCTAGGCCGGAGTGAACTGGGAAAGCCACGGCTAGAAGATCAACACATACCAATTGTGTCAGTCATGGTTGGCAAGATCCAATGTCGACTAGATGGGCCACGTATGAATGACTGTTAATTTCCCGTTGGGGTGATTCTGGGTGTCCGTAGGATACATTGCATGCAGAAGATCTGATTGTCCAGAGGACAAAGTTGTTTGCCTGGTGAGGCAAATTCTGAGTGTCTTGAAGATACATGGCGCGCGCGAAAAATCTGGTTGTCCGGAGGACAAATCTAGTGTCTTTGACGAAAGACAGACTGAGGCAAATGTTGAAAAATCTGGTACGAGGGATGTGGCTCAAGGTGGAGTCTATGTCGGAAGCTCGTGCATCTAAATTATTAGGGGAGATTCAAAGTCAAGGTGGAGATTGTTAGAGTAAATGACTTTGAATAAGTCAAATTTGAGAAGAAAAAGGAAAGTAATTAAATCCTTTTTGGGATTTAATTAAGGATTCTTTCTGTCTTCTTGTTTAGGTCTCTAGCCTATAAATACTAGCCATAAACTAGTATTTTTCTGTGCGTGATTCAATTGACATGGAGAGAGAGATCAGTGGTTCTAGATCTAGAGATTTGTATATCTAGGAACTTTGTGATCAAAGTTCATGCAAACATAGATTAGTGTGATTATCCTCATGTAATTGTTTCTCCGCCATAATAATATTTGTTTCCCTTTGCTCGTGGAGGTAGCCAATAGAGATTGGTGAACCACGTATATTCTGTGTTGATTATTTGTGTTCGTTATTATTTGCTCTCTCTTGGGTCTGATTTACTAACAGTGTATCAAGAACAATTTCAAAAATTTCATTAGAATAATTAAAAGTAGCTTTAATTATTACTTAAAGTTCTTTCGTAAAACCCATGAAAGTGATAGATATTGTTAATGAAGGAGTTAAGGATCAATTGACCCTTACCAACCCTCCTTCTGTCCCTTGCTAATTTGATACAGTAGTAAACATTAATTTATGCGCTATATATCACGGGCGGGTTATTTGCAGGAAAATACAGAAAAGAGAAGACTAAATTACTCTTACTTAAAGCATTGGTTAGACTATCTCCAACAGTTTAGTGCAAAAATTACACTATTTTTATAATAGTGCAATTTTTACACCAAATATTTCCAACAGTTTGCTTTAAATTTTATACTCCCTCTATCCCTAAATGAGTGTCCATTTTCAAGAAATCTTTTTCCCTAAATGAGTGTCTTTTTTGAATATAACTTTCTCCCTAAACGTTTTTTTTCGAAAAAATTTTCACCGGTTTCTTTATACGTGCAAAACTAAAGGTTTGGAAAGGAGATTACAAGATTATATATGAATCGTTGTTACCAAATTGTTCAAAAGTTGAGATTTTCAGTGTCCCTTAAAATGAAATTTGGACACTCATTTAGGGACAGAGGGAGTACTAAATAAGAATATGATAAAAATATTCATTATTGTTTCACATATATAAATAATAGTAGGTTATATAATTTTATATTATAAAATATTTTCATATATATCAAAAAGAAAAACAAAAAACGGATATTTAAAAAGAAAAAGAAGAAGAAAAACGGGATAGTGCAGCACTATCCCTTGCACCAAATTTGAAGCAAGTATTAAAGTTGCTCTATTAATTGAGCAGTGTTTAGAGTTCCGTTGGAATAAAACAATGCTCTATTTTTGGAGTTTTAAAGTACCGTTGGAGATGGTCTTAAAGATTCGAAATGCAGATTTTGTAATTATATATTTAGGGTCCAAAATTTAAATTTGAACATGGGCGCTAACGTGTTAGAACGGGCCCTCATTACGGCAGCAATTAGGCAGATCCAAAAACTAGCCACGTGCTAATTCTCTATGTAAATTTGGTGGTTTTGGTTCTATTTTCTAATAGCTTTTTTGGTTGCTTTTTCCTCCCTTAATATATGTATGTATTGTGTTCTGTTCAAACAAAAAATATATATATATGTATGTATTGTGCACCTATGTATGGAGTATGTATGTATAGTGCACCAGAGACATAGTAATTTTGCCACTGCAAGAACATTACTCCTCCGTCATGAAATGAAAAGTTAGTCCATCCTTTCTCATATTGTTATCACGATTGAACATTGAGCAATAATTTAGGCAGTCTGTCTGCTTTTAATTATCTTAATAAAAATTTACAACTTATTATTGACACTTCACTATAAATAGTACTGACCATACTATTTTTTAGATTCTTATTTAAAAAATAAAAAGCAACCTAAATTATTCCTCAAAATTCATTCAAACTAACAATGAAAAAAAGAAGAAGGAGAAACTAACTTTTCGGGACAGTGGGTTTACTATATACTCCCTCCGTTCCGCTCAAAATAGGATTTTGGTAAACTTAACTTTGCTTTGACCAAGTCTTTTGGAAAAAAAATCCATTTTTTTTATTGTATCACAATTAATAATACTCTCAATACCATCTTCTTCTTCTTCTTCTTCTAAACATCTTCAACTAAACCAAATTTTCCTTCTTCCTTGATTCTCATTTAGTTCTTCTTATTTTGATTTGATTAATCAATAACATCCCAAATTTTACATTTATTATTTGACAATTTGTCAATTAATAAATTCAAAATTAGGGATTATTAATCTACAATGATGAATCTTGCATCATCTCAATACAAACAAGATAAGATGCCATTGTTCTTGCTGCAAAAGGATGTTTCGAGGGTTTTGAAATGTTTGGTGGACGTTCAATTGCCAACCCGGATTCTTCATGTCACGTACTGTAATACCTGGTTTTAGAGGGAGTAATTTTTAATTATTTTAAAACTCTCTTAAATCGTTGTGGGCTCAATTAATTAAGAAATGTGTTGGACTTAAACCTGGGCCCAAGTGAATTTAAAACCCATTAGGATTTTGAAATCCTTTTTAATTAGGGAAATTGTAAACCCTAAAATATATATACTCTCCCAATTACCCTAGAGTTATTATTTTACCGCAAGAGAAAAGAAAGACGGGAGAGCAGAGAGATAGAGCGCAGCCGCGAGAGAGAGAGCAGAGGCGCGAGAGAGAGGAAGAAGAAAGAGAAGGAAGGAGAGAAGATAAGGGAGTTCGATCAAGGTAAAATCTCACTCCCTAAGTTTGAATCATTTGTATTATTTTGATCTAGTAATTGGGGATTTTGAATTAGAATCCTAACCCTAAAAGATGAACTAGGGTTTATGAAAGTAAGATTTAAAAGTGGTTTTGATGAGTCAAGGATTTGTGTGTGTGTGTGTGTGTATGTGTGTGCGGGTATTGCTCTGTGTGTGTGAGTGGGCTGCTGTGTGTGTGTGTGTGCATGGGCAGTGTGTGCGTGTGTGTGTGTTAGCAGTAAGTGTGTGCGTGTGTCTTGTGTGTGTGGTGAAGGTGTTTCCAGTGTGTGTGTTTTGTGTGTGCTGGAAGGGTGTTTTTAGTGTGTGTAAATTGCATGGTGGAATTTAGAATAAGGAATTGAAAATAGTAAAACCCTAGATGGGAGTGATGAAACCCTAGGGGTATTTTGGTAAACCAAAAATGGTATTTTGGGTATAAATATAATGGGTAGTACAAACCTTAGAATGGATAGTAACCTTAAAGGAGTTTAAGAAGATGAACTCATAGGGTTAACCAAGTAAAATAAAGCATTATGGGGGCGGAGAATTAAAGTAAATTCGTGTTCCTAAGAAAGTATCGTTTACGTGTTTGTAGATTGTGCACGTGATTTTGCAAAGGAAAATAACGCGAGCTAAGGTAAGGGATTACGTTCCTTAGTTCTTGATGTTTCAATCCTTTAATGTAGGATTTCTTATATTCTTTCAAGAGTAGTTGCCAAGTGGAGGTAACATTTTGAATTCCTAAAAGTTGTGAACGTCTATTGAATGACTCTTACCCTTTGATATGTTTTAACTCAATGGGTACCTAAATATCTTTGAATTTGTTATGGTGTTCTTGTACCTACGAACACTAAGTGGAAACTTCGCTATATCTAATTTAACAGGTATAGACGTTAGCTTTGTCTGATATGAAAAGGACTTAGCAAAACTTGGTCTGATATGAAAAGGACTAAGAACAATAGTCTAGTTTGATATGAAAAAAACTTAGACTTTTATGCTGCTTGATGAAGCGGTTAGATTATCATGATAAATCTTAAATAAGGGAATATCCTTAACGGGGTAGGATCACTTATTTACTCAGATGCCCTGATCAGGCATCGCACCTGAAATGGTGACGTTATCTTGGAATTGACGGATTTGGAAATAAATGCCACATTTTGTTTTGAAAGTCTATTGTTAACTATCTTTGAAAATCATCGGTTAACTCTATATTTATAAAAGCCTGTTTTGAAAAGTATTAATTTGCTTCGTTCTTCCGGTCATCTCTCCTTAGTACCCGGAGAGATCCCGTATGAACTTACTGAGCATTGTTCGCTCACCCCTTCCATAATTACTGTTCTTCAGGTAATAAGTAGGTGGAGGATTTCAAAGGACAAGAAGACGTTGTTAAGGTGAAGTTTGAAGATCATTGATGACGAGAGGTTTTATGGACGGTGGTTACTAGCCGTTAAGAATTTGAAAGACAATCTTGTATAGTTTATTTTTGAATGTTTATGAACCAGCCGTTGGTATTTGAATTATGGTTAAAGACCGTTGTTTCCCGAGTTGGGGACGGATGTTATTTGTTTAAAGGATATTTTATTACTCTGAAAAATTTGGGACGTTACACGTACTCAAAGCGAAATTTTATCCGATGGGGGATTTCTTAAATGCCGATTCGAGGCAGTTTTCAAGTTTTGCTTGGAGTAGAATCTGTATGTTTCAAGATTTTCATCGAAATTATCATTGTTGTATGTTAAGAATTGGATCTATTATGGATACTTGGGGTGAGCCTCCGGCCTTTGTGGAGTGTCGTCTCGTTTATTGTTATTAATGCAATTGAAATTGTTGTCAAAAAAAAAAAAAAAAAACAAACAAACTCTCAATACCAATTTTTAAATTTATATTAAGATAATTATTTCTTATTTAAATTACATGGTCAAAGTATAAAAAAATCTACCAAAATCCTATTTCGGGCAGGACAGAGGGAGTAGTATTTATATATGATCATCCCATGCTAAAGTGGCAAGAGAAGATAGGCAAAGCAAACTGCCGATGCAAAAAGCTAAAATATCAGCCATGGCAAACGAGGCTGCAGGAGATAGTAAGTTAGAGAGAAACAAAAAGCTGGATGGTATTATTCTTAGCCGTGGTGCAACAAAATGGAGGTCAACAGGTGTGGCTATGAACATTGCAGTCCTACTCCTGCATTTACTATGTTTTTTTGCTCCATTTACCTTCACTTGGCCTGCTTTTCGAGTGTCCCTCGTATTGCTCTTTGTCTCCGGCTTTGGCGTTACACTCTCTTATCATAGAAATCTCGCACATCGTAGTTTCACCCTTCCTAAATGGCTCGAGTATTTCTTCGCTTATTGGGGTGTTATAGCTCTTCAGGTAAAAAGTTTCGCTTAATTCTTGATTAATTATCTGTTTTATTTATTCATGAGAACATGATTTCGACGACGTTTTTTCACATTTTCTATGTATATATATGTTCATTGCAGAGAGATCCGATATATTGGGTGAGCGTACATCGTTATCACCATCAGTTCGTTGATACTGTCAAAGATCCCCATAGCCCTACACAAGGATTTTGGTTTAGTCACATGGGATGGCTCTTCAAAACACATATTATTGAGAAAGTAATTATTCTTGTAAATACAATAATTAGTCGTCTACGACGAATGTAGATTTATATTTATAGTGATGTTATTTTTCTAACGTTACTTAATTAATTAGGTCGGAGGAGATCGCAAGAACGTTGAAGATTTAAAGAAGCAGCCATTCTATCGATTCCTTAAAAGAACTTACACAAGGCATGTGTTAGGACATGCATTTCTGTTATATGCCATCGGAGGATTTCCCTACCTTGTCTGGGCAATGGTATGTTTAAAGTTTTTTTTTTTTTCCATCTTTATGAATATATATTTTTTCCATTTTTATGAGAAGAAAATCTTAACTTTATCGTCAAGGAGTTGATGGTAGTTTTGTTAGATATTATGATGGGTAATGCTAGGGGCACTAAAGAAACTAAAAAAAAAAAAAAATCAAAATGAGATGACGATATTTTATTGGTTACATCGATTATGAACCCACCACTATCTAATTAAAAGCATCAACAAAGTAATGACACATCATTTTTGTGAACCAAATTTTGTGCCTTTTTTGTGACTTTACAATTATCCTATCAAGATAGCACTACTCATTAAATTGATACGGAGTATGACCTACTGTCTCCGTCCCAGTTTAAAGTTCTTAGTTGTTGATTTTACACGAAAATTAAAGAAAATATTGTGAGTATGAAAAGTAAAGTAGGAGAGAGAAAGTGATAGGGAGTTTTTGTTGTGAGAATGACAAGTGAGTCTCATTGTCCATTTTAAGTAATAAACAAACTAAGGACCTAAATCTGAAAAGTAAGTAAAAACTTTAAAACCTGAAGAATTTGAATAAAACCTAAACCACAAGACCCAAGAATTTTAGTATAAACTTATTAAACTATTTCAACCATGACATTATAATTATTTTATGTGGATTAATCCTGACCATTATTTGTTTATGAACAAATTTGTACGGCTGCAGGGTGTTAGGACAGTGGTGTCATACCACTTAACATTTTTAATAAACTCAGCGTGTCATGTATGGGGGAAGCAAGTATGGAACACCAACGACCTATCCAAGAACAACTGGTACATATACATACATATATATTTAATTAATGTCTTAACACGAATTATGAGAGGTAACAATTATTTAATTTAATGTGCTATGTAAATAGGTTGGTGGCAATTTTTACGCTTGGAGAGGGATGGCATAACAATCATCATGCATTTGAATTCTCAGCCAGACAAGGGCTTGAATGGTGGCAATATGACGTGACTTGGTATTTTATTTTGTTTCTTCAAGCTTTGGGTTTAGCCACCAATGTGAAGTTACCTACTCAGGCTCACAAGCTAAACAAATCCTTCCCCGCCGCGGCTTAGCCTTCAATCAATCCCATCGACATGTTAGATATATACAATCTCTCATGTACATGTAATTGATTTGTGTTCGTGCGCTGCAGTCCAATAATGTTGATGAGCAAATGAAATTCATCTTAAATTATGTTTAGTTGATCAGATGTATTGTACTCCACTAAATAAAGAGCTCTAGCTCAACCAGTATCGGGTGTTAACTTGTGTTATCCTATTTATAAAATATATGGCATAATGAATTAATATAAATAAAAAAATCCCTTTGAAAAAAAAAAAAAAAAAAGAGATAGAGAGATAGTATACTGTACTGCTATATATATAAGGAGCAAAAATCAAAATCACCTCTTCCTGCATCCATGCCTTCTCATGAAGGCTCTCTAACTAAATAAATGCACTAACATAAACTCAGATCTTGACAGGAGGGGACACCAAAAAGGGCCTTTGCCCTTCCATCAATGGGTATACCCATTAAGATTTATCATGCTTTAAAGTGTTATATATTGTATCGCGTACAATAGTTTAAAGCATGATTTTTTTTTATAGATAACACCCAGCTCTGTAACACCCCGAAATTTGCCTTTGCATTTTCTGGGTTGTTACGAAGTCAAAACCAATTTCCTTGTTCCTTTTTTTTATATATAAAATATACATTCACCACACAAAAATACATTTTGAAAGTTGCATAATATACATCACTTCTAAATTTACATTTTACATATACTGACAAATACGAGTGAACCAGAGCATCTAAACCTTCTCTATCTCTAACTCTCACAACAACTCAAAAGAGATTACAAAACCTATCAAATATAACCATACTTCTGTCTATGGACTCTGCCGATCCAAGATCCATCTACTTCTATCCGTCCCGAATCAATTCTCACTTTTTACTATAGCAACCTGAAAGAAGAAAGGGTGAGCAAGAATGCCCAGTAAAGTAAGGGACTCTCTACCACCACAAGTGGTGATAGAGGAGAATACTCAATCAAAGGTACTATGTACAAGTGACTCACATTTCTTATCAAAGAGACCCAATGTCTGAATCGAAACGATAGTCGATAACAATAAAACGAATACAACCGAATCATATATCCAATCAAAGTTCCAATGACAGAATCCACAGTGGGACCCACCGTTTTTCTTCTTCTTTGTAGTTGCCAGCAAGTCTTGATTTCACGTGGTCATGGCATTAGTCTATTAGGAGGTGTCCAACATAGAAGTTTTTTTTGGGTGACTCTGCATCTTAGGAAAGCACTCTCTACTTGACTTTGCTTATCATTTGTATGCAAAGATACTAAGATAGGCAATAGAGTAAATATAGAAAAGAAAGAGCAGAAGAGGGAAATAGTGACCTGAGAGAGAAACAAAAAAAAAAAAAAAAAAAAAAAGGATAAAAAGAAAGAAAATGGTGAGTATTTACTTTGTACGTGTATGTATGGTGTGTGTAGCATATAGATTTTAGTATTTTATTTTAATTAATCTATTGGTCTTGTTTTGTTTAATTCCATATGTAGTGAGTATCTAGTTAATCTGTATTTATGTGTTTCTCTGTGTGTGCGTTGGGTGTGTTTTGTGTATGTGCGCTGGGTGTGTTTTGTGTGTGCTGATTATATGTGTTTTTGTAGGCAACTAATTGATAAGAGATGTACTTTATGTGTAGATTATTGTTTTATAAATGTTGTGATTTGATAAATGAATTAGTTAGTACCAAAAAAATAATAATTATAACAATAAGTAAGAAAATCATTTTGGGACGGAAGGAGTAAGTTTCGTTGTACACGTTCCTTGGTTCCTTGTTAAAGAAAGCCATACTGAGTGCTTATATTTATTGTACCAATTTGATGGGTTGATGAAATAGGAGTAGTAGTTTCTAAAAATTATGATTAGGTCACTGGTTTTGGCAAATCTCCATTTCGGTCCCTGAATTTATGATCTATTCTGTTTGGTCCCTGAAAGTGTTTCCAGTTTGGTCACGATGCTCAACGGAATTCTATTTAGGTTCCTGTAGTTATTGACTTTCAGATTGGTCCCTGTATTTTGATAAATTCTCGTATGGACCATGTAAGTTCAAGAAAAACCATCAAGCGTTGATTAATCATAAGTTATTCGTTTTAAATCGGAACAGGGTGATTTTTTAGTCTAAATTGGGTCATTTTTCGAGAGCTCTGCAAATATTGGAATCTCAGATCTAGAAAACGTTTGCGTTCTCCTCCGAAAATCAGTTTTTTTTGCAGCAGTGCTTTGTCGCTAACTCAGAAATTGATTAAATTTGCATAATTCGTAATTAATCCGTCCGGACTCGGAATCTAGTGATTCTTGAGTCTAAATTCATTATTTTTTCATGATCTTTCTAATGAGATAGTTATTTGATATCACAACTGTTTGTAGTAGTACCAAATTTAGTATTATTGTGACTACAATAATTTTTAAGACATGTTAAAATTGAGGAAACTTGAAAAATGATAACTAAGTCACCCAAATTCAGAATTTGATGAGTCTTGGATTTAAACTGGGTATTTTTCTGTGTACTTCTCAAGTATGATAGTTTGATCATGAATATCCATCTAGATTTTTATGATTATTGTCGTGTTTATTAATAATGTTTAAATGTATTTTTGATGCGTACTACCTCTTGTACCATTTATGTCTTTGTTATATTAGATTGGAACGGTTAAGTTGATTTGAGTACTTTGTTTTGGATTAGCTCGGATTTGAGGTAAGGGTCTTGTCAACCTTGTACCCTTTCATTCTTTGGCTTCGGAATTATCGGATTGGTTTGATTTGTTATTCGTGATCGTTTATTGGATCAATTCATTTGGACTCGGTTATTCGTTTTAGCTACTCTGCCATTTACACTTTGAGTATTTGACTTTGAATTCCTCAACAAGAGATGACTTTAACACCGGTTGTTATATTTGTGGCTCCTAGTCATAGTATCATTTGTGCAAGTGATACTATGACGAAGAGTCAACTTTGACTTTGGGCATTTGGTCAGCTCAAGTGTAGTGAACTTTGACTTCGGAACTTTGATTCGGAATTTGATTCATTTGTAATCTTTCGCTCCTCACTTATATATCGGGTGGTTGGGTTCGTTATTGCTGTTTGTTCTTGGTTGGGTTTCTATACAGTGCCACACACCTTTGTGTTGGCAAGTCTCTTACTGGGCAATTTGTGCTCACCCTTTTTGTTAGCCCTTTCCCTTCCAGGTAGAGTGTCGTTGAGACATGAAGGTTTTGTAGTAGAGTTGTGAAGCTTAAGTGGGACTTTACGTCTTTAGATACATGTATTGTTTTGCTATGTATATATAACTTTTGTAATGTTGTTACAGTTTTAGAGTTTGTAAATATTTGAAACTGTTCGGGTTGAGTTTTTGGTCAGAGGATAGTTGCTCTGATGTACTCGCTTCGAGATTTTGTATTGTATCATTTTATTTTTTTTATAAGATGAGGAAAAATTCAGTTCTAATTTTGAGGTTTTGATTGGTATTCGGTTTTGTTCGTAACTTCTCAAGGTTCGTCCAATGTCGGACTTCAGGGCTTGACACAAACACTCAAAGTGTGAATGGCAGAGTAGCAAAACCGAATGATGAAACCAAACCGTTGACAAACAAAGGATTGTGAAGTAAAACCGAGACAAGATAACATTTCAAACAACACAATGTCGAACGATGATCTCTAATACCCACAAGTGCACTAGAGAAATCATAATCAAAGTGTTATTGATAACAATTCAATAACTCAGGAAAGAACGTAACGAGGGCCAAAACTGAGTTCATTTGTATATGAAAATGAATCTAGGCTTAGCAAGTGACAAGTGACACTAGCAAGCAACAAACGGAACAAGAGCAAATGGTACAATAAAAGGAGAAGAGACAAGATCCCTCACCTCATACGCTTATTTATTCCAATCTTTTGACTCTCCGATCCGCTAATCAATTATAGAAGACGAACACTCACCAAGAACATTTTCTAAACGCAATAAACACATAAGGAAGTTAAAGGCAATGCCCACACAAAGTTAATCACATTAACATCATATTACACAAGTTCAACACCACATCCACAAAACAAGAAGTCTGGAAACACTCAATAAAGATTCATGTTAAGAGGCCAAGTACATTAGAAATCTCTCGGAAAAAAATCCAGTTTAGACCCAAGAATCACCCAATTCAGAGTCCCGGTAAATTAAATACGAATTATTAGGCTTAATCGACACTTGAGTCATCGACAATAGACTGCTACAAAAGAACAGTTTTTTGGGGATTAATAAAAACATCTTCTTGTTCTAAAAATATGATATTTG
The DNA here is from genome assembly GCA_026119855.1 of Campanula takesimana. NCBI lineage: Eukaryota > Viridiplantae > Streptophyta > Magnoliopsida > Asterales > Campanulaceae > Campanula > Campanula takesimana. Next base: position 203,112 of record JAOWBW010000017.1, on the reverse strand, counting down.
CAAAATTCACAGAATAATATCCAATTTAGACTCAATAATCACTCAATTACGAGTCCGGATAAATTTCTTACAAATTTATTTTGATTAACCGATATTCGAATCATTTACAAAGAACCGCTGATAATACAATAAGAATTCTAGATACTATTATAACTTTCCTGACTTTGAAACCACAAAATTGAGAATGCTTACGAAAAGTTATACTCCCTCTGTCCCAGAATGATAGTCCCCCTATTTTCATGGGTTTTACGAAAGAACTTTGAGTAATAATTAAGGCTACTTTTAATTATTCTAATGAAACTTTTGAAATTGTTCTTGATACACCATTATAAATACTATTAATATCAATTTTTAGATTCACATTAACATAATTATAAGTAGCATTTATAACTGCTCAAAGTTCCCTCGTAGTAACAACGAAAAAAAGTGGACTATCTTTTTGGGATGGAGGGAGTATAATTTAGACTCCAAAATGATTGAATTCCGATTTAAAATGAGTAACTTATGATCAATCATACTTTTGGGAATAATTTCTTATTATACAAAGGGACTAAATTGAAATTTCTATGAATTCGGGGACAAAATTGTAAACTCGAAAATCAGTCTTCAATCTAAAACGGATTTTTCCCCTAGGGCCCCTAATGCCAGATTTTATTACAAATAAAACCTCGCCCAGATCAAATGCCACATAAGGAGCTGGGGCGAGATTAAAATTCCCCACACACCCCTGATGACCAGTCAAATACGAATCCTAAAAACCCTCCCCTCCCCACCCCTCATTCACGACACACACTACACACGCGCGCGCACACACACACACACACACACAAAACACGTTCTCTCTCAATCCTCTCTCTCTCTCCAGCCCACTGGAGACAATCACCGGCAACGGCGACTGACCACGCCGTTCATTCGTCACACACCAGCGACTTCTCCGGTGCCGTCATCACTGAGTTCTGGAGTAGTTGCTGCCCTGATGTTGATACGCCGGCGAAGAAATCACCGTCTTCGATCTCCGACGATGTTGATGTTGCTGCATCTCTGCTTCACCATCATCGTCGACGCGGTCAGATCTGGACCATATCTGTTCAGATCCGTCCTCCGTTGTTCGTCCTTGTTCTCAGTTCGTCATCTATCGCTGACCTAACTTTTCGGGACAATGAGATTACTATATATATATATATATATGATCACATGCTAAAGTAGCAAGAGAAGATAGGTTAAGCAAACTGCTGATGCAAAAAGCTAAAATATCAGCCATGGCATACGAGGCTGGAGGAGATAATAAGTTAGAGAGAAACAAAAAGCTGGATGGTATTATTCTTAGCCGTGGTGCAACAAAATGGAGGTCAATAGATGTGGCTATGAACATTGCAGTCCTACTCCTGCATTTACTATGTTTATTTGCTCCATTTACCTTCACTTGGCCTGCTTTTCGAGTGTTCCTCGTATTGCTCTTTGTCTCCGGCTTTGGCGTTACACTCTCTTATCATAGAAATCTCACACATCGTAGTTTCACTCTTCCTAAATGGCTCGAGTATTTCTTCGCTTATTGGGGTGTTATAGCTCTTCAGGTAAAAAGTTTCGCTTAATTCTTGATTAATTATCTGTTTTATTTATTCATGAGAACATGATTTCGACGACGTTTTTTCACATTTTCTATGTATATATATGTTCATTGCAGAGAGATCCGATATATTGGGTGAGCGTACATCGTTATCACCATCAGTTCGTTGATACTGTCAAAGATCCCCATAGCCCTACACAAGGATTTTGGTTTAGTCACATGGGATGGCTCTTCAACCATACACATATTGTTGAGAAAGTAATTATTCTACACTAATTAGTCGTCTACGATGAACGTAGATTTATATTTATAGTGATGTTATTTTTCTAACGTTAATTAATTAATTAGGTGGGAGATCGCAAGAACGTTGAAGATTTAAAGAAGCAGCCATTCTATCGATTCATTAGAAGAACTTACACAAGGCATGTGTTAGGACATGCATTTCTGTTATATGCCATCGGAGGATTTCCCTACCTTGTCTGGGCAATGGTAAGTTTAAGGTTTTTTTTTTTTTTTTTTTTTAATGAATATATATTTTTTTCCATTTTTATGAGAAGAAAATCTTAACTTTATCGTCAAGGAGTTGATGGTAGTTTTTTTTTTTTTTGATATCATGATGGGTAATGTTAGGGGCACAAAAGAAACTGAAAAACTAGATTCAAAATAAGGTGACGATATTTTATTGGTGACATCGATTATGAACCCGCCACTATCTAATTAAAAGCATCAACAAAGTTATGCACATCATTTTTGTGAATCAATTTTGTGCCTTTTTTTGTGACTTTATAATTATCCTATCAAGATAGCACTACTCATTAAATTGATACGGAGTATGACCTACTGTCTTTGACATAGTTATAAATACCGTCCCGGACAACGCACCGGTTTTGCCATTGGGACGGGATGTACCGGTACCGGAACGTACCGGTGTACCGTACTGGATTTACCGCACATTTTAGTATTTTTAAGATAATTATATATATAACATATGTTCAACAAAAAATTTACAGAAGCTTGTATTTTATCATCAAACTATAACAATACTAGCATAAGTTTAGTATAGGTTGCTTACAAATTACAGTTCTGCAGCTTCAATTTCTTAGACTACATAGGCTGCTTCCTGTTTAGCGACTTGACGACCTTGAAAGTTCTATTGCGTTGAATGGATTTTGATTAATCGTGAAGTATAAATCTAGGGCATAACTTAACAAAAAAAAAAAAACTTAAGTTTAAATATATTTTTATTAGGTCCGACAATTAAAAATTGGTTTAAAAGTCTTTCTTTTCGCGCACCGACCGGTACGACCATCTTGGCCGGTACGGTCCGGTTCAGACCGGTACGCGGCGGTTCAGGACGGTTCAGAAACTGGGACGAAATTAAACCTGCACCGCACCGGTTTTCAACTGGGACGGGATTTATAACTATGGTCTCTGACCCAGTTTAAAGTTCTTAGTTTGATTTTACATGAAAATTAAAGAAAATGAAATGTTGTGAGTATGAAAAGTAAAGTAGGAGAGAGAAAGTGGTAGATGTTTTTTGTTGTGAGAATGACAAGTGAGTCTCATTGTCCATTTTAAGTAATGAACCAATTAAGAACATTAATCTGGGATAGAGATAGACCAAAAATGTAAGTAAAAACTTTAAAACGTGAACGGAATTGGACTAAGGGAGGGAGTACATGTTAGAAAATTTGGGATTAGGGTGATTGATAATCCTGGATATTTGACTGAATAGTGATTAATTCACTATCCGAATAAAGTATTTCGCTCCTAAATGCCTGGGTTACACGAAAACTTTATATGGGATAAGACAATCAAAACAATCTGTATCTAGGCAAAGAAAACAGATCAAAACTCAGAGAATTGTTAGGGTTTTTCGTGAATGTAATCTGAAACCAAAGTCTGTATTTATACATATGGAAGGAAGGAGCAGGATTGACTGGAAAGTCACAATTGTTAGCAACAGTCATACTTGTTAGGGTTTAGGGTTGTGTCTCTTGATTTGGCGGGAAACCTGGCGGGAGAAAACAGTAGTTTTAATTAGAGCACCAACTATATCGTTTTAATTGGAGCGGGAACCCAACAAGGGGCGCTGCCCCTTGACCCCGCAAGGGGGCGCAGCCCCCTTGACCCCTGCTTCTTTATCGTGGTCGAAAACATATTTACTCAAACGAGTGTGTACTCCACACTTTCCCTTACTCGTATCCGAGCCTAATATGAAATCGCATTGGTCCCTAGTAAATCACAATTACATAAAATCGTTGATGACACTAAAATCACCAACAGTACATAAGAATGGTAAGGATTGTGACCATAAACGAAGAATTTGATTAAAACCTAAAGCTAAAAGTTACTCAAATATCCACACGACCCAAGAATTTTAGTTTAAACTATTTCAATCATGACATTATAATTATTTTATGTGGATTAATCCTGACCACTATTTGTGTTGTGAAAAAACCCTCCCAACACCTAAGCAAATCGCAAGAAACACCGCACCACAAACAAGCACAAGAAATAATAACCAAAGCAAAAGACAAATGAACACAAGAAATTGTTTACCCAGTTCGTCAATATGTTTGACTACGTCTGGGGGCACTACCAAGCCAGGATCTTGCACTATAATATGTTAAATCTTAGTTACAATGAGTATGGGGGCGGAACATTGCTTATATAGCAAACCTAGAATAAGACCTAAACCTAAACATAAGAGAAATCCCGAAAATACTGATATTCCCGAATTCTGTGACGCGGCACCAGGCGCCCGCTCGAATTAGATTTCCAGGAGACGAGACCCTACTGCCTACATCAAGCGCCACTTGGTGTAGGCCAAGCGCCCGCTCGCCATCCTGCCATATTTTCTTCCTTTCGTTTCCTTTAGGATCTCTACTCCAACAATCTCCCACCTAGAGATCAAACCGCGTATATCAGCCCCGTATCCGTCTTCAACTCATCCTTGGTGTCTTCCTAGTGCTCACCTCGATCATGGTAGTGCCGTCCTCCTCCCCTATTCTCCAAGCCCCGCTGAAGCTATACCCAGCTTCAACTTCACCTTGCTTGAGAAACCTGGAGCCTTTGCATCCTATCTACACTCTCTGTTAGATCTGCGCAGCGGAATATCCGGTCCTGGAGTATTTGGTTCATCTTCAGTGACCCCTTGACCTTGGTCATCATGAACCGTCCTGCTCCCACCCGAGTCAAAAATATCCATGCGAATCTGTCTCGCATCACAGTATCCCTTAAACTCCCTGAGCTCATACTCCCCACCATTAACAGACCTCAAGCATTTATCCTTGAGTCCAATCCGATTCTCCACCAAGGCCTTCCACTTCTTAAATATCCTGAAAGCTTCATCTTTCCCATTTAAGAAGTAATCCCGGACCTTCCTTGTCGAATCATTAATGAAGGTCATGTAATATGACACACCACCTAGAGAAGTTACCGGGGATACCCCCTTCTCACCCATGTGACTCAATCGACAGTGCCACAAATCCGTATCACCGTTGGCTGACGCCGCCGCGATACTATCCTTGGTGTTTTTCAAGTACAATCTTCCTTCCCTATTACCCTGAGCGATCTCACAATCCTTCTTGGTAATAACCCAGTTCCTGCAGCTAAAGGTTACCGTGTAACCTTCTTCACCCAGCTGCCCAACTGATAACAGGTTCTTTTTCAAACCCGGAATGTGTCTGACCCCGTGTAGATGTAAGACCCTCCCGTCCGATGCTCCTATTCTGACATCCCCCTTCCCCTTGATTTCCAAAGGCTCGCCATCCGCCAGTTATACCTTTCCGAAATCACCAGAAGTGTAATTTTCCATCGCCCCTGCATGCCCGCATGAGTGAAATGATGCCCCCGAATCCAGCACTCATGATTCTAGCGCACTACTATCGCTCAGAATCAGTACATCGTCATCTTCGATTATCACATTCGCCTATTTATCCCCTCGCATGGGACAATCCCTCTTGTAGTGTTCTAACTCCTTACAATGATAGCACTCAACCGATCCCTTGGCAACCCTTTGTGCATTCTTGTTCTCCACAGACTGATCCCCACCCTTGATTACACTTTCCCTTGACCCTGTTCTCCCTTTGTTGCTAGAACCCGGCCTTCCCCTACTAGTTGTAGCCAAGACCGATTCCGAAGTAGACGGTGTCCCCAACTTCTTTATGCGATTATCCTCGCCCAAGAGAAAGTCCTTAACATCATCATACTTCAATTTGTTCTTACCCGCTGAAGCATTTAACGCTGTCACCGTTCCGCTCCAACTTCCTGGTAAAGACGCTAGCAATTGACAAGCATGAACCTCGTCACCGAAAGTAATCTCCAACGCAGCCAATAAGTCTATAACATCCATAAACTCATAGATGTGTTTAGCTATGGATCCTCCCTCTTGCATCTTGAGATTACCTATCTTGCGTATCAAATCAACCTTATTTGCAGCAGATGGAGTTTTAAATCTCTCAGTAAGATAATCCAATAGCTCCTTGGTGGTTTTCTCCTTCTTAGTAGTCTTCGCGATCCACTTTGACAAAGTAGATCGAACCGCCCCTAAGGCTTTCCGATCCATGAGATCACAGTCTTCCTGTTTTTCGCTTTCCGGCTTGACTACTGTTAGAGGCATATAGAGATCCTTATTATACAAGCGATCCTCTATTTGCATCCTCCAAAAACCATAGTCAGACCCATCAAATTTCTCCATCGCTTGTTTATCCTTGCCCATTCTTGATTGCTTGATAAACCCGGATCGTTAAACCGGAGCTCTAGATACCAGTTGTTGTGGAAAAAAACCTCCCAACACCCAGGCAAATCGCAAGAAACACCGCACCACAAACAAGCACAAGAAATAATAACCAACGCAAAAGACAAAGGAACACAAGAAATTGTTTACCCAGTTCGTCAATATGTTTGACTACGTCTGGGGGCACTACCAAGCCAGGATCTTGCACTATAATATGTTAAATCTGAGTTACAATGAGTATGGGGGCGGAACATTGCTTATATAGCAAACCTAGAATAAGACCTAAACCTAAACATAAGAGAAATCCCGAAAATACTGATATTCCCGAATTCTGTGACGCGGCACCAGGCACCCGCCTGGTCCCATGCAAGCGCCCGCTCGAATTAGATTTCCAGGAGACGAGACCCTACTGCCTACATCAAGTACCCGCTTGGTGTAGGCCAAGCGCCCGCTCGCCATCCTGCCAGATTTTCTTCCCTTCGTTTCCTTTAGAATCTCTACTCCAACAATTTGTTTACAAATAAATTTGTACGGCTGCAGGGTGTTAGGACAGTGGTGTCATACCACTTCACATTTTTAATAAACTCAGCGTGCCATGTATGGGGGAAGCAAGTATGGAACACCAACGACCTATCCAAGAACAACTGGTATATACACATATACTCCCTCTGTCCCAGAATGATAGTCCCCCTATTTTCATGAGTTTTACGAAGGAACTTTGAGTAATAATTAAGGCTACTTTTAATTATTCTAATGAAATTTTTGAAATTATTCTTGATACACCATTATAAATACTATTAATATCAATTTTTAGATTCACATTAACATAATTATAAGTAGCATTTATAACTGCTCAAAGTTCCCTCGTAGTAACAACGAAAAAAAGTGAACTATCTTTCTGGGACGGAGGGAGTATATATTTAATTAATGTCTTAACACGAATTATGAGAGGTAATTATTAATTAATGTGCTTGATTATTATGTAAATAGGTTTGTGGCAATTTTTACGCTTGGAGAGGGATGGCAAAACAATCATCATGCATTTGAATTCTCAGCAAGACAAGGGCTTGAATGGTGGCAATATGACGTGACTTGGTATTTTATTTTGTTTCTTCAAGCTTTGGGTTTAGCCACCAATGTGAAGTTACCTACTCAAGCTCACAAGCTAAAAAAATCCTTCGCCGCCGCGGCTTCTTCTTCTTCTTCTTAGTTCTTCCTTCAATCAATCCCATCGACATGTTAGATACAATGTCTCATGTACATGGAATTAATTTGTGTTCGTGAGCTGCAGTCCAATAATGTTTGAGGAGCAAATGAAATTCATCTTAAGTTATGTTTAGTTGATCATATCTATTGTACTCCACTAAAGAGCTCTAGCTCAAGCAGTATCGGGTGTTAACTTTTCATGCGGAGGTCACGAATTCAAATTCCGTTAGAGAGATTTTTGTTATCCTATTTATAAGATATGTATGGCATAATGAATTAATATAAAAAAAAATCCATGTAAAAAAAAAAAAAAAAAAAAAAGATTGAGAGATATATTGTACTGCTATATATATAAGGAGCAAAAATCAAAATCACCTCTTCCTGCATCCATGCCTTCTCATGAAGGCTATCTAACTAAATAAATGCACTTAACATATACTCAGATCTTGACCGGAGGGGACACCAAAAAAGGCCTTTGCCCTTCAATCATTGTTAGTACCTCACTATGATTAATCTCAAATTAATCACAATAAAAATGTTTTGATAAATAAATAATCAAACCCAGTTAATTACATATATATACAAAGACCTGAGCAAAGATGTATACAAAGACCTGAGCACAGCCAACCCAAGACAAAGTTCAACAGCTAAGCCAATAGTCAAATCATTACAAGATCTGCCTATCATATATACATCAAACTAACTGAAGAACCATCATTTACAGACTCTTTTACACTCAAATGAATTATCAAGATGCAAATTACAAACAAGCTTCAACAGAAAATGCCTCAAAGGCCCAACAGCTAAGACACCATGTTTGAACAGCTAAGACTGATCTTGGCCAACAGCTTTCTCTGCCACATCAGATCTTTGAAAAAAGATTATTCCAATAATAGAACATTCTCCCAATCATTGGAATAACTCATATTAAAGCTTGATCAAGCCTGCATAGCCTTCTCCTCAAAAGACAACTTGGAATAAACATGTCAGTCAACTTGACTACACCCAGTCAAGATAAGCCATTACTCTTCTGCACCTTTGTCCCCCAACCGGCTATTTCTACACCTCTGTCCCCCAACGGTTATATGGCATCCCTTATATAAAGGAGCATACTGGCATGTTGTCAAGTAACCTTTACACCCCTTTTTCAACCCTCGAATTCCCTTACTCACACTCTCTGCTAATTTCTGCAGTCTTGACTATTTGCATAAAACCCCTGCAAATATTGTGCCATCTTGCACCCAGTTACAATCCTCACCACGCTAGCTAACAGCCAAGCTATTTTTCTGAAAACACACTTGTGATTTTTCTTTCTCTTTTTATTTCGCTTTGAAAGAAGCAACCTTAATTGAAGTGTCAATTAAGTAGAGGGGGTTCTAGGAACTTGCCTTATCAATTCTTGTAACTCTTAGTGAATAGAATATTATAGTGAATTGATCTCACTGTTTTTCAACAGTGGGGGTTGATGTAAGAGAAGAGTTTTGCCTCTGAATCACTTTAAAATTACTGTGTACACTCTTGTCCATACACTTACACACACACTTCACATTGTTCTTTTTTTATTCTTTACTTATTTATATTCCGCTGCATAATCATTTTTATTTATTATTTCTCAACAGCTAACCCAAGTGTTAGGAGTCTAAGTTTTAATCAATCTGTTTATTAAGTTAACAGGGCCTTTCAAATGGGTATACCCATTAAGATTTTATCATGCTTTAAAGTGTTGTACATTGTATCACGTTCAATAGTTTAAAGCGTTACTTTTTTAATAGATAACACCCATTGGGTAACCCAAACACCCATTTTGTCACCCTAAATGGGACCGGCCGGGGAGTATATATTATGGGTTGGCAGGTTGCAAATAGGGTTTGTATTTGCACGCTTGGGCCTGACATTCATTTGGACTTTGGCTCACTATTAGATTGATATTGTTAACGGGCCTTATTCAGCATCACTATTTCTCTTTCACAGGCGTAGTCCAAATATCATCTCAGCTGAGAATGAACAACATTTTAAATCGGCTTGTAATATGGATTTCAGAATTAGACTCAATTTGGGCCTGTCGAAAAAATGGATATTTCAAGCTGGATTTCTGTGCTAATATGGCATCGCCCCTTGCCTAAATTTAATGCCATTCTGTGCTACTGACCAACCATCAGCTAGGGGAGAATTCCTACAAAATAAATGAATTATACTTCATCCATTGAGATCGAATTCTTTTATAATTTGTCAAAACAGGATAGTTTCGCTTCTAGTTTAATAGCCGGTAATTACTTTTTTTTTTTTCCTACACTAATTTTTATGTGTCACATTGTGTGTTAGATATGGCTCCACAAATGATCAAACGTTTATAAATCATTATGGACATCGTACACAAAAGTGGTATATAAGATTTGATCTCACAGTTTCTTGAAATTAACTGACGGAGTAGTTTCTTTACATGAAAGCACAACTGTATTTGCACAAACATTTTCATGGCCAAACTCTAATAATACAGATATAGTCATCAACTAGAAGAAAATAACGATACTCATTTTCTACTTTATTTTATTTTTGTAATAATTGTATGAAAATATAAATGAGATCAGATGATTAAAAACAAAATTAATGTTGATCCAAATAAGAGCAACATTGAAAGAAGAAATAGCCCATACCATGCTTAAAATTGATGATTACTAGAAAGAAAAACCTGCAATAAATAGATGCATGGCAGGAACAGCTAGCTGATGCTTGATCAAGAAATCAAGTACGGGGTGATTCAATGGTGGAATGGGTCAAGGATAAGGCAGACGCTCAATATATGTATAGCTTTTAATGATCATCAACCATTCTCTCTCTCTCTCTCTCACACACATGCACATGCACATGCATACATGCTTCTCTTAAGTTTACATTTCACACCATACCTGATATACATGCACCTTACCCATGCCATGTAATTTATATAAGTAGGTAGTGCACCAGCTTCTTCACATTGCATTGGACCACTGCAACAACATTACTTGCAAATTCTTGAACCCTATCCATTCCATTTAATCTTGCATGCATAAGCATATATATATATATATAAAGCACTAGCTTTACATATAGCATTAAGAATATTACTTGCAAATTCTTGATTTAACATTCTCGAGCGAGTATATATCCATGTCGGTTCAGAATTTAGACGATAGATCATCTTCGAGGAACTCAAACTGGGGTCGTAGAAATAGGAAATGGCGGTCAGTGGATGTGAAGATGGCTGTTGGGGTGTCTCTTCTGCATTTTCTCTGCATTTTCGCGCCCTTTACCTTCACTTGGTCTGCTTTTTGGCTAGCCATTGGATTGCTTTGGGTAACTGGCCTTTTCGGCATGACTCTTTCTTATCATAGAAATCTTTCCCACCGCAGTTTCAACCTTCCTAAATGGCTCGAGTACTTATTCGCCTATTGTGGTGTCCTAGCTGTTCAGGTATATAATTAATCACATTTTCCATTTTAATTATAAGCTTATTATTGATTATATTTTTTACTTTTTCAATTTCAAATTTTTGGTTTGCATGCATTGCAGAGGGATCCGATATATTGGGTGAGCATACATCGTTACCACCATCAGTATGTTGATACGGAAAAGGATCCACACAGCCCTAAAGAAGGGTTTTGGTTTAGTCACATGGGCTGGCTCTTTGACAGCGGCTACACCATAGAAAAGGTATTAGTTTCTGAAATTATATATTGCAATAATATTAACATTACATTAATTAGTAATTTTCGTCGTACATACGCCTTTTACAGCATAAAACCCGGGCGAACGTTGAAGATTTGAAGAAGCAGCCCTTTTATAATTTCCTAAGAAGGACCTACAATCTGCATCTCTTTGCACTTGCATTTCTACTATATAAACTTGGAGGCTTTCCCTTCTTGGTCTGGGGAATGGTACGTACATATACCGAGCCCAAAGTAATTTTTACTACTGAAGAGTATCGATCGTTTTATTTTATTTGTATGCTAATTAAATGAAAACTGGCTTGGGCTTATTTTGAATGCAGGGCGTAAGGACAGTGTTTTTGTACCATGTGACATTCTTTGTAAACTCGGTTTGTCACGTATGGGGAAATAGAGTATGGAAGACCAATGATCTATCCAAGAATAACTGGTACGTACAATCTTAAATAGCTAGCTAGCAGGATCATATATTTAGAAGAAGAAAAAAATTGTAAGGAAAAATCCATTTAGAATATTCTATCCGTGTCATAATTAAATTTTACAGTAATTTTTACAAATGTGATTTATTTGTTTGTACATAAATACAGGTGGGTGGCGGTGCTGACATTTGGAGAGGGATGGCATAACAATCATCATGCATTCGAGAACTCGGCTCGGCAAGGGCTAGAATGGTGGCAATATGACCCAACTTGGTATGTGATATGGGTTCTTGAAAGACTTGGTTTGGCTACAAACGTCAAGTTACCCACCAAAGCTCAAAAACTGAAGAAGTCGTTGATTTATTAACGTTTTCAATGTATTCAGTCTACATTTTATGGCATCATGTGGACAGAATTAATTAATTAATTAGAATGATAATGTATGTGGATTTCTACTCTCATTCCGTCCTTTATGTAGTAATTACGAAGTCTAGACATCCATCAGTAACTTTAATTTAATCGGAGGGGTACTTGTGAGAAAGTTTTCAGTCCTGGATGCGTTAGTAATTGTAATCTTTTCAATTATTAATGAAAGATTGTTTTCTCTCATAAAAATAAAATGGGTAATACTCCTTCCGTCCCAAAATGATCTTCACATTTTTTTCGACGTTACTACGAAGAAGGAACTTTGAGCAATGATTTTCAGTTTATTTAATTATCCTAACAAGTTTTAGATTTTCATTATTAGATAATTAAATCAATCTAAAATCATTGCTCAAAACTCTTTCGTAGCAACGTCAAAAAAAAGCGTGAATATCATTTTGGGACGGAGAGAGTATTTCTTTGATTCCATATTTTTTTTCTTTCAAGGATCAGCCCATCCCATACAGCACAACACCTTCAATATTGCACCATCCATCCTAACTCGTTTGCCATTTACACCCAACCAAACCATCCATCCAACCTCATAAATTCCCACTCTGCTCCATTATTTTTTCTCACTATATACTCCTTCTTGTTGTATACATGACTTATATTTTTTTTATTTTTAAAAATTCAGTTTTTTATTAATGGACGTCTTATGCTATTATAAAAGTACTTTTGAAAATGCTTTTGGTGCGATTGATATAAAAAGAGATACCGAATTCCACTTGAACTATAATTCATTGGGAAGGAGTATACACTTTGTAGACTACATAATAACTATTGTGTTTTCCTTTTCAGTTTATTTAAAATAAGTCTTACAATTTAAAAGTAAATCTATACTCCCTCCGTCCCAGTACAAGTAGGACTAGAGGAGTGGGCACAATAATTAAGAGAAAGTAGTGAATGTGTGGTAGAAAATGAAGAGAGGGAATGAGTGGGGTAAATAGTAGTGTTGGTTGAATAAAATGAGTGGTGGAAAATGAAGAAAGAGAATGGGAGGGGTAAATAGTAGTGTTGGTTGAATATAAATATATTAAAACATTTCTATTTTGGACAATCTCAGTTGTTCTGAGACGGCCTAAAAGGGAAATAAGTCCTACTTGTGTTGGGACGGAGGGAGTATATATTAAAAGTCAAGATAGAGTCCTTAGGTGGTGCCATGTGGACAAATTTTGGGTAATTCTTGCTTTTGGTGATGCCACATCATCCATAGCATTCTAATTAGGTGATTTTTCATTTTTCTCTTATTAGCTAATAGTATTAGTTAATTGTAATTGTTACTATATTGGTTAACTATTACTATTAATAGTATTAGTTTATTATAATAGTTAACTATATAAGATAACTATTAATAGTATAAGTTAAGTATAAAAGTTACTATAAATGGTAACTATTACTTATTACTATTAATAGTATTAGTTAACGTTAATAGTTACTATATAAGTTAACTATTACTATTAATAGTATTAGTTAACCATAATAGTTACTATATAGGTTAACTTTTACTATTGACAATAATAGTTCATTACAATAGTTACTATATATATTAACTCTTACTATTAACAGTATTAGTTAATTATAATAGTTATTATATAAGTTAATAATTATTTTTTTACAAATAAATTAACTATTACTATTAATAATATTAGTAAATCATAATAGTTACTCTCTTTATTCCAAATTGAATGTCCTGTTTATACTAAAATGAATGATTTTTTGAAATTTTACATTCAAATAATTTTGTACCTAAGATTTTTTTCATATATCATTATATGCATCCAATTAAGTGTAACGGTTACTAAAATATGAAGAGTCTCAATAAAATTTAATATATTAAAAATAATTATGATAAAGTTACTTTAACTTCTCTGGTAAAGAAATTAAAAGTCATAATTTGAAATGTAAAGTAAAAAAAATGATTTGTTACTTAAAACAAATGAAAAGTCTTTAAACAATTTATTTTGTTTAACTAATAAATTAAAAAAATTATGTTGATGCAACTCTAATCCTGCGAACAAAGGAAAAGTCACAAAAAACATTATTCTTGATTTTAAATCCAAAGTTAGAAAATGATTTAATCTTTAATTTATCCCCCCCCCCCAAAATAAAAAGAAAATTAGAATGTAATTTATTATTTACATGTCTTCTTTTTTAGTTGTATTTTTGAGATACTTAAAGATTATTTTTCTTTAATCAAAAAACAAATACTCTCGATCTCCGTCCCGGACTAAGGTTCTTAGTTTGATTTTACACGGAGATTAAGAAAAAATAAATATTGTGAGTATGAAAAGTGAAGTAGGAAAAAGTAGGAGAGTGAAAGTGGGTAAAAAAAATTGAGATACTTAAAAATTATTTACATGTCTTTTTTTTTAGTTGTATTTTTGAGATACTTAAAAATTATTTTTCTTTAATCATAATAAAATATATCCATTTGACTAACTAAATAAATGACAAATTGTAAACAAATTTCCGTGCGTAGCACGGGTTTTCCTAGTGTAGTATAAGTGCAACATAAAACGGTACAAGCTATGTACTAGTAGTATACAAGAAATATACAAATAATTAAAAATTCTTTGAAAAATTACGAGTCAAATTTTTATTGTTTTCTTGAAATGAAATGATTTTTTTTTGGGTTAATGATAATTTAGGGCCTGAACTCCAGGGGGTGCGTCTAAAAGGGGCCTCTGTTTTTTTTCCGCTAGATCAGGGCTTCAAATCAAAAAAAATTTGGCAATTAGGGGCTTTCTCACGTTTTCTTTTAATTTCCACCGTGAAGTCGACATGTGAGGTGCACGTGACTTTTGACTGAGGGTAAATTGGGCAATTTAAATTGGGTTAATGACAATTTAGGGCCCGAACTCAAGGGGTCGCCTATCAGGGGCCCGAAAGTTTTTTTTGGCTAGTTCAGGGCTTCAAATGTGAAATTTTCGCCAGTTAAGGGCTTTTTGACGGAAATCGTTAGAAAAAGGGAATAGGAGGAGTCGCCGGAGTAAGGGGAGGGGACGCCGGAGGTGGGGAAGGGAAAAGTTCGCCGGAGATAGGAGGAAAAAGTTCGCCGGAGTAGGGGTGATGGTCGATGGCGTTGAGGAGATAGGAGAGGAAGAAGATGCGTTGGAATGAGAGAGGGAGAGTGAGAGATGCGTCAAAGGGGGAGAGGAGAGGTAGGGTTTTATTTTGGATTTAACCCTTCAAATTTTAAAATTTACAGTTTGACCATTTTTGACAAATTTTCATTTCAATTTCATCCAAATTTATGATCACGTGCGAGGCACATGAGATTTAACTGATAATTACTTATTTTATTATATACTCCCTCCGTCCCAACTCACTTGACACTTATTTCCATTTTGGTCCGTCCCATCTCACTTGACACTTCCCAAAATACTCCCTCTGTCCCAGAGTAAGAGTCCTACTTTCCATTTTGGTATGTCCCAGAGTAAGAGTCATATTCCTAAAATGGCAAAGAATCTTTACTATTCACCTCACTCATTATCTCTCATATTTTACTTTTATACTCACAACACAAATCAGTTCACTATTCTCTCCCACTCATTCTCTCTCCTACTATACTTTTACACTCACAACATTTACATCACTTCCAATATTTATTAATAAGCGTGCAAATGAGGGGTAGGACTCTTACTCCGGGACGGAGGGAGTAGCTTATTTTTTATAATTTTATATTCACTCTACCCCACCACTCATTCTCTCTATTCATTTTCCACAACTCAATTTATTCAACCAACACTACTATTTACCCCACTCATTCTCTCTCTTCATTTTCTATCACACATTTTGACGCAGCACGGAAGCGATAGATATTCATGATTAGCGCACTAATCACAAGAATTCACAAGCAATGTGTTGGGTATGCCCACATATATCTCAGTTTTAATGTAATAAGATTTATTAGATTTGATTGATCCATCACCTAAGTTTTATTTCATGGACTTTAGACCCACATGTAAGAAGTATTTATACTTCATTTTTTTACGTTGTCCATTGTTATATAATAGGCTTAGAAATAGGGCAAGAAGATCAAGATTCAAGAAAATCACATTTTGAGTTGAGCCATGCGCCTATGCGCCATGCGCCTTCTAGCGCGCGCATATAAGCATTCTTCTAAGAAATTCTATGCGCCTCATTTTGATCATACGCGCCATGCGCCTCATATGCCTTAGCGCGCGCATTCTCTATGCGCCTCTTGGCTCAACGCGCCTCAAAGTGTTTATTCAACACTCAGTGATTTATTGAAGATTCAAAGACTTGAAGAGAATTAGAATTACTCCAATGATCCAACGGTGGTTAAAAGATGCATATGCGCCTAATCTGTTGACACGTGTCCACAACGGTCACATTTATGTTGAGTGTCAAAATGGCCATAATATATGCATGCTCCAATCAACGAGCGACAGCACATCTTATCCACAAGGATCTCCAACGGCTAGTTTTTGGAAGTTCACTATAAATACCCCATAACTTCAACATTTTGAAGTTGCTGAGTTTTGCTAAGAATTTCAAGAATTTCTCTCTCAAAGCATTTGTTGAAGATTTGAAGATTACCTTTGTTTTTTCCAGAATTCCTCAAGAACATCTTCATACCTTCATCCTTAGCCCAGATCTTCAAGCTATAACACTTTAGTTTCATTGTGCTCTAAATCATAAAGATCTAAAGAGCCTTGATACTAAAATCACACACGCACCTCTTTAAGTTTGATCACTTAGATCCTTCTTTTAGAGATACACCGGTTATTGTTTTGGATTTGTTCATTCATAGAATATTAGATCTTGAGTTAGTATAGAAGCTCAAAAGTTGTAATTTGTAACACTTACTCATTATATAAGATCTCCATTAGAAATCCAAGACTAACCATCTTGGTAGAGGACGTAGATCTTTCATTGATCGAACCTCTCCAAATAGCTTGTGTTATTATCTTGTCATTTACTTTCAAGTTATTATCTTCACTCACTATTTACTTGTTTACTCATTGTAGATTGATTGAACTGAATTGTGTTGTGTTGTTAACTCATTTGCCTTAGTTTCTTATTTCACCACTTTGAGCCAAAATACTTAGAGTGTGTGTGCGCCCCCTTTATCATACTTTGCGCCTATTTACATTACTAAATTCCGCTGTGCATTTCACTCACTCACTAAGGCGCATATCATAACGCTTATTTGATAAAGTGCGCATTTGCAATTGAGTTTATCAAGGGTACGAAAAGAATTTTAAAACAGCTATTCACCCCCCCCCCTCTAGCTATTTTTCATACCCTTGTTGCCCTTGGGACCAACAAGTGGTATCAGAGCAAACACCTTTATAAAACATTTTCGTTTTTCAAGCTTAACAGCTTGGGTGCCGATTCTAAATGGCAAACTCAAAACCTATGGCAACTGCAAACTACACTCACGTTCCGGTCTTTGATGAAGATCATTTTGACGTGTGGAAATTCAGCATCTTAACTCATCTCAACTCAATCGATGAAAGACTTCATGACACCGTGGTTTATGGACCTTACATTCCTATGAAAGCGAATCCAAATCCGCGCACAAATGTTGTTCAACCAACTGTCAAGAAACCAAAAGAGGAATGGACTGAGGAAGAAACAAGAAGAGTTGCAAATGATGGCAAAGCAAGAAACATACTTCTAAGCACTCTAAGCACGGCTATGAAACAACAAGTCATTCATTGTGCTACCGCCAATGAGCTATGGGATGCTATTGAAGAGCATATTGAAGGAGACACCGTCTGCAAAGAAAACAAGAAATATGAAGTGCAAAAGAGATTCAATAATTTCTCCCAACTCCCCGGTGAAACCTTAAGACAAACTTATGAACGCTATTGTGAAATCATCAATCTATGTATTTCACTTGGCATGAAGTTTTCGAACAAAGATTTGAATGTAAATTTTCTCCAAGCCTTTGGCTCCAGATATCTTCATAAATCTAGCGCTCTTGAAGACGCCGGAACTTTAGACGTTTGGACTTTAAGGAACCTTTATGCAAATCTCAAGGTTTATGAGCTCAAACTCCAACGAATCAGCGAAACAGAAGGAAAGTCAAAATCTATGGCTATGGTGGCGCACAGAGAAGCTGCGCCTGCTCCTGCGCCGGTACAAGATGAGAAAAGTTCAGATCCAAAAATTTCTACTTCTGAGTTATTGGACATGGACGATGAAGACTTCGCTTTATTTGTGAAGAGATTCCAGAAGTTTAGAAAATTTACCAAGCCCGGCTCAACCAGCAAATTTCAAGGATCTACCAGCAGAGCTCCTCCAAAGTTCACGAGGAGCAGTGACTCAAAAAGAAAAGAAGACCTTGTTTGTTTTAATTACAGAAAAACCAGGACACTTTGCTTCAAGCTGCCCAACTCCAAAATTTGAATATATGCAGAAGAAGAGCAGCCATACTCCCAAGTTCACTCCCAAATTCACTCGACACAAGGGAGTAGTTGCGGAAGAAGAAGCACTAGCAAATGAGCAGAACACTTGGATTGAAACAGACTCAGATGAGAGCGATGAAGATTCCGATAATGGACTCGTTTGTTTGATGGCAAATGATGATGAAGTTGATACTTATAATTCTGATGATGACTTCTCCAAGGATGTTCCTGATATGAATGCCTTGAATAAACCTATCAAGAAATCTGCAGGTTTTCAAGAAGTGAAAAGGAAGAAAGGACCAACCATCAGCGAGCTCGTTGAACAAGGATTTCTCACTCCGGCTCAAAGCGATGGTGGATTGTTATTCTCACGATGTGATCTTAGTGTAAGAAACAAGTTGAGAAAAGGAGCATACATTAGACCTCAAGTTGAACCAACTGCTCCAATCTCCAAAATCAATGATGATGAAGTGATTGCTGAACAAGAAAAATTGTTCAAAAAGACTGAAAAGGTAATCACTAGATTTGATAGTATGAAGGAAGCTTTAGCACTATCATGTGATGAAATTTCCCAGCTTAAGACCGAGAAATCTCTACTTAAATCTGAACTCACCCTCCTTAAGGAGCAGATAAAGAGCATGACTCCTCTTACTGTTAAAAACACTTTTCTAACAGAACAGAACTCACTTCTTAAAGTTCAAAACGATGAATTGGTTACTCAAATTACTGATCTTAAAAAGATTACAAATGAGTGGTCCAATTCTTGTGTCACTATGGAGAATATATTTGAGTCCCAAAAAGTCAGTGGTGATAAAAGTGGCTTGGGATTCTCATCAACTAGTAACAACTTTAAATGTGATGTCTGTGCTGAAAGAGATAGTGAATTTACTAACCAGCAAACTTTTGAAATTCCCAAGGAAAAACATTCTAATTCAATGGGTAAAGGACAGGAAAAAGTCAAGAGACAAACATTCCATTATGTTTACCCAACGAAGCAATTTGGGAAAGCTAATGGGAAAGATATAGCTACAGATGAACCATCTTCTAGCAAAATCATTCTTGAAAATAGGCGCGCTCCTTCTCCGAGTGCTCATTATGCGCCTAAGAGCCACGCGCCTCATCGCCGTGCGCCTCCTAGCCCTATGCGCCCTCCAAGAAAAAGCGCTCCAAAATTTCAAAAGAAAGATTTTGTTAAGGCTAGTTCATCTGACCCAAAGAAGAATGCCATCCCTAAGAAAAGTAAAGAGTTTGTGAAAACTCACGTGATTGGTGGCTTTCAACATTGTTCAATTTGTGATTGTTTTATACACAAGGCCGTGGAATGCCTTTTGCGATTCACTCCCAATGCCAAAGGACGTAAAAATCCTAAGGTCAAGCAAGAGTGGGTTGTCAAAAGTTGCTAACCCTAGGACCCAAAAGGAATAAAGGGGACCTGCTTAAATGTCTATATTTCAGGTTCTTTGTTTCATGGCTGGATCTTCAAAAGCTAGAAATTATGAATGGATTCTCGATAGTGGGTGTTCAAGACACATGACTGGAGATGAATCCTTATTAGAAGATGTCCATGAAGAAAGAGGTCCCTCCGTAACATTTGGTGATAATAACAAAGGTCAAGTTGTAGCATATGGAAAGCTCAAGAAAGACAAAGTGTGCATTGAAAGAGTCTCACTCGTCGAAGGGCTCAAGCACAACTTATTATCCATATCTCAATTCTGCGACAAAGGATTAGAATGCCATTTTACTTCAACGCAATGTCTTATCAAGAATGGCAAAACTGGAGCTACATTACTCACGGGATATCGTAAGACAAATATTTACATTATTGATTTCCATAGTATGAACTCTAGTACTAATCTTTATTTTGTAGCAAAAAATGTGAACGAAAATAGTTGGCTGTGGCACAAGCGCTTAAGTCACTTGAACTTCAAGTATCTATCTAAACTCAGCAGGAATAATCTTGGCAAACAACCGAAGCAGTCATTTTCAAGCAAGTCAAATCCTTCAACTACTAGATGTTTGCAACTGCTTCACATTGATCTATTTGGACCAGTTACCACCGCAAGTATTAGAAGAAACAAGTATACTCTAGTTGTGGTGGATGATTATTCAAGATATACATGGGTGGAGATGATGATTACAAAAGATGATTGTTATGATATTCTCACTACCTTATTTTGACTGCTCCAAACCCAAAAAGAAGATGACATCGTTAGTGTTCGATCCGACAATGGAACAGAATTCAAAAACAACGGTGTTGCTCAATATTGTGAAGATCATGGGATAGATCACAACTTTTCAACCGCCGGAGTCCCTCAACAAAATGGCGTTGTTGAAAGAAAGAATAGGACGTTGATCGAAGCGGGAAAGACGATGATAGCTGAAGCTAAATTGCCTAAGTACTTTTGGGAAGAAGCTATCAACACTGCATGTTTTACTCAAAATCGTTCCCTCGTCAACAAACTTTACAACAAGACTCCGTATGAACTTTGGCGTGGTAGAACTCCCAACATTGCATTTTTCAAGATCTTTGGTTGCAAATGTTATATCCTCTACAACGGAAACGAACATAGAGGTAAATTCGATGCCAAAGCCGACGAAGGTATTTTTGTTGGGTATGCCAAACACTCTAAAGCTTTTCGTGTTTTTAATAGATCTACTTTAGTGATAGTTGAATCTGTACATGTTACATTTGATGAACATTCTCTCCTTGAGCCATATTTGGCTCCAAATGATGCTGATGATTCTGTTGAGCTAAATGATACAGGTGCTCATATTCATGTTGCGCCCACTCAAGATCAGAATCTATCAACACAAGGAAATCCATCTACATCAAATGCGCCTAATTCAATTTATAATGCGCCTGGTGAACCCTCTATTGCGCCTCATTCCAATGATGCGCCTCATGATTCCTCTCACGCGCCTATTTCTACTGCTGCATCTGGTGTTAACCCAAATTTCGATTCTGAGCCAGTTCAACCCCAAATTTTAATGACTTTGAATCTGGTGAAGATGTACCAATTGAATACCTTCAAGTTACTACGACTCAACCTAACTTACCTCCTGAAATTCGTGAAGTTAGAGGTCACCTAATTGATAATATCATCGGTGATCTACAAGTTGCTGTTCGTACAAGGAGAGCTACAAACTTTAATGCTTACACTGCTTTTATCTCTCAAATTGAACCGAAGAAGGCTGATGAAGCGCTCCAAGATCCTAATTAGGTTGTTGCAATGCAAGAAGAACTCAATCAATTTGAACGATGTAAGGTTTGGACTCTAGTTCCAAGACCAAATGATCATGGAGTGATTGGTACGAAATGGGTGTTCAGAAACAAGATGGATGAGAATGGAACCATCACAAGAAACAAGGCAAGGTTGGTTGCACAAGGCTATAGGCAAGAAGAAGGAATTGACTATGATGAAACTTTTGCGCCCGTAGCAAGACTTGAAGCTATCAGATTATTTCTAGCTTACGCCGCTCACAAGAACTTTAAGTTATATCAAATGGATGTGAAGAGCGCGTTTCTAAATGGTGAACTCCAAGAACAAGTCTATGTAGCTCAACCACCTGGATTTGAAGATTCTCAATTTCCAAATCATGTGTACAAACTCCAGAAAGCTTTGTATGGACTCAAGCAAGCACCAAGAGCATGGTACGATACACTATCCAAGTTTCTCATCGAAAAAGGCTTCACTCGCGGTAAAATCGATACAACTCTTTTCATTGCCAAACATAATGGTCATAAATTACTTGTTCAAATTTATGTTGATGATATTATATTTGGTTCTACTAATGAATTGTTGTGCAAGCGCTTTGAGAAACTAATGAAGAGCAAGTTTGAAATGAGCATGATGGGAGAACTCACATTCTTCCTCGGGCTTCAAATCAAGCAAATGAGTGAAGGCATTTTTATCAATCAAGCCAAATACACAAAGGACTTAATCAAGAAGTTTGGACTTGAAAATGCTAAATCATACGATACTCCAATGGCCACCGGCAACAAACTCGACTAAGATCTAAAAGGTAAACGTGTTGATCAAACGCTCTATCGAGGTATGATTGGCTCACTCCTTTATCTTACTGCTAGTAGGCCCGATATTATGTTTAGTGTTTGTGCTCGTTATCAATCCGACCCTAGAGAATCACACTTAATTGCTGTGAAACGTATTATAAGATATCTCTCCGGTACTGTTAACCTTGGACTTTGGTACACCAAAGATTCGAACTTTAAACTTGTAGGTTATTCGGATGCGGATTACGCAGCGTGCACCATTGATAGGAAAAGCACTAGTGGCACTTGTCATTTCCTCGGATATCGACTTGTGTCATGGGCAAGTAAGAAACAAGCTTCTGTATCTGTCTCAACAACCGAAGCCGAATATATCGCTGCGGGAAGTTGTTGCTGTCAAATACTCTGGATGAAGCAGCAATTGGTGGACTATGATATCATCGAAGAAAATTGTCCCATCTACTGCGACAATACATCAACAATTGCGGTTTTGAAAATCCTGTCATGCACTCAAAGACCAAGCACATCAACATCAAATATCACTTCCTCAAAGACCACGTGGAGAAAGGAAATATTCATTTGGAACACGTGGGAACCGACTATCAAATCGCCGACATTCTAACGAAAGCACTTGACGCGAAACGGTTCATGATTTTGAGAAGTGAAATGGGTATGCTTGAACTCAACTAAATTCAATATAGTTTTGTCAATACTAATGATTTTATGTTTTGTTAAGTTATGAGTAAACTAGGTTCAAATGTTAAATCATTTCAAAGTTTCAAGGAAACTTCATGCACCATAAGATTCTCTGTGCGCGCCTCACTATCCTGCGCGCCTAGCATCTCCTGCGCGCCTAGCATCTCATGCGCGCCTAGCATCTAATGCGCTTCAAACGCTTATGCGCGCTCAAACATCTCTGCGCGCCTATTACGTAATGCTATCTATATCATTCTGCGCGCCTTGATGAGTAATGCGCCCCTTCATACGCGCATTAACTATTGCGGCTCATTCAATGCTCAAACATTTAATTTCAATGATTGAACGTATTAAAGTTTCACAAGTACCAGGTATGATTGCTCTTATTTATTGTAGGAATCTATGTCTTTTGACATTCCTTTAATTGTTCAAGGGTACTTGTGCAATTAAATTTTTCCCTCGTTTTACGTTTTTCGAAAAACTTTATTTTCTGGGGATATATTTTTTGCACCCCAAACTTACACCAAAATAAATGTTTTTGGTGTTTGTTCAAAAATTAGTCAAAATTGCTCATACACTTAAAGGGAAAGTGGAGCAGTTTTTCAAAAACCCAAGATGTCACATCAATCGTACTTTGTGTCATTCAGCATTTAATGCTCTTCAAATCATAAAACCCCTCATAAATGCCCATCCTTTCAACTTCCCATCTTTTTAAATTTTTGACCCTATTTTTTTTTCCCATATCAGTGTAAAATTTTAAACCTAACC
This sequence comes from Campanula takesimana, assembly GCA_026119855.1. Taxonomy (NCBI): domain Eukaryota; kingdom Viridiplantae; phylum Streptophyta; class Magnoliopsida; order Asterales; family Campanulaceae; genus Campanula; species Campanula takesimana. Next base: position 179,196 of record JAOWBW010000017.1, on the reverse strand, counting down.
TATATATATTCATCATCACCAACAACCTCTCCTCTTCCTCTCTCTCTCTCACCCGTCAACTCTCTATCTCTCTCTGCTCTCTCTTATTTCTTTCTCTTTCACTCACAGTTGATCTTCCTCACTTTATCTCTATATATACTAGCGGGTAACCCGTGCTCTGCACGGGAAACCAATACTATGTCTTAAAAAATATTTTAACTATAGTTAACTAATATAGTAATCATCATTTTAACTAATACTATTAATAATAAAAATTAATCTATATGATTACTATTATTATAATAACTATTATAATTAATTAATACCATTGATAGTAATAGTTAATATATATATTAATAGCAATGATTAGTCTATATAATAATAATTATTAATATAATTATTATAATAAAATATTATTATTATTAGTAATAGTTATTTGATACAGTAACTATTATGATTAATTAATATTAAAAATTAATAATCTAATTTATATAATAACTATTATAATTAACTAATACTAATAATAATAATAGTTAATGTATGTAGCCTATTATAGTTAACCAATACTATTAATAGTAAAAAATAACTTATAAAGTAATAACTATTATGGTTAATTAATACTATTAATAGTAATAATTAACTATATAGTAACTATTATAATTAACTATATAGTAACTATTATAATTAACTAATACTATTAATAGTAATAGTTAACTAATATAATAACTATTATAGTTAACTAATACTATTAATAGTAATATTTAACTTGTATTGTAACTAATATTGTTAACTAATACTATTAATAGTAATAGTTAACTATAATAGTAACTATTATAGTTAACTAATACTATTAATAGTAATATTTAACTTGTATTGTAACTAATATTGTTAACTAATACTATTAATAGTAATAGTTAACTATAATAGTAACTATTACTAATAAGAGTAATAGTTAACTATAATGGTTAACTATTATAGTTAACTATTACTAATAATAGTAATAGTTACTATAATAGTTAACTATTATAGTTACCCTTTTTAATAACTATTATTATTAGCTAATAGTATTAGCTAATGAAAAGAAAATGAAAAGTCACTTATTTATTAGTATGTTATTGATGTGGCTTCTCCAAATGCAAGCTTTCTCCATTGTTTGTCCACATGTCAATACCATAGCTCTTTTGGCCAACTTTAATATATATATATATATAGATTTCTTATATTTGTTCTTTTAATTCTCATATATGGGTCCTAAGAAAGCATCAACATCTACACAAGACGAAATGGTATGATCTCTTGAACCTTAATCTCCTTATTTTCCAGTTTTTTTTTGTTCATTCGCCATCTTCAAACCCGAGTTCGTTTTTCTTTGATTTTTCACGTTATGATTCTCCATTTTTGATATCGTTTGTTGGGTTGTGTTCATTTAATGAATTCGTGTCTTTATAATCCAACATCTTTACGATTAATGCTTTCATCTTTGCGAATCTGAATTTTTGGTTTTCTAAACTTTTCAAATTTTCGGTTCTTCCTTTGTTCATTGTGCTTTCATTGTTTATTTGTTCATGTTTTTGTTTACATATTTAGATTCCTCGCTGTCATGCGGTCGTTTTGATATATTATTTGTTTGTTTTGGTGAAGTTTCATGATTTTCGTGTTCTTGGTGTTCTTCGAGCATTCAAGGGTCGTTTTTCGTGTTCTTCGTCATTCTTGCATGTTTTGGTCTCTAAAATTTTCAATCTTGTTTTCGAAAATTTGTACTTTTTGATTCTCATTCCTTTCATTTGAATGCTTGTTATTTTGTTTTTGTGTTTTTTTTTTAAGATAAAATTTTCACACGATATGCGCCTATATACATCATTATGCACCTAATTTCTTTTATGCGCCTGAATGATTTCTGCGCCTCAACTTGTATATGCGCCTAAATCATTCTGCGCCTAAAACCTTATGCGCCTAACTTTGTACTTAGTCAAATTTCGTTGTTTTAATTTTTCTTTAGTATTTACATAGAACCATAATATAGAGCCTTGTAACCCTATGCGCCTTTAAAATTTCATGCGCCTAATCCAATCATGCGCCTTATTTCACTATGTTTTTGTGCGCCTGATTCTATTATGCGCTTCTCAATTCTTTATGCGCCTATGTTACTCTGATCATTTTATGATTCTATGCTCCTTTGTCACTTCTAACATCAATCATTTTGTTTTTCAGGATCTAGCTAACTTTAAACTAGAAGAAACTCTTGATCTACTAGAGCTATCTGGTGAAGATATTGGGCGAGAGATCCTTGAAACCTTGCGCGTTGCTGGTCTGCTCCCTTTATTCACTATGGATCAGACATTTTATTCTCTGCTCCTCGTGGATGAGTTCTTTTCCACCGCTGTTCTAGTGGAAATTGATGTTAATGGACGCACTCACTACAGGATTGAGGCTCGCGTTCAAAATATAGACATCCATATCTCCTCGTCTGTGATTCGACACTTACTCAGTTTTCCGTCTACGGGTGACGATCGCATTAGTGGGCGTCCGATGACTTATTCTATTGACGATCAGAACAAGATGGCTGCCTCTCTTCTAAATATTCCTACACTTCAAAATAATATCAAAACCACTGAAATTCGAGATGGTGGAGAACTCTTGACTCATATAGCGCACTTAGTGGGAACTTCTATTGTATTCAAAACCGGGAACGTGAACCGATTCACGGTGGAACAATGGGAATACACCGCTGCCATCATGGCCAAGGAGAAGCTTCACTGGCCTCACATTTTGTTCAAAACGTTGAGTGAGCAGATTGACAAGTATGTGAAGAACAAGAATGATGGCCAAGTTCCGCTCTCACTGCCTTCTTCTTACAAAACTTTTTCTAACTTATCCTGAGTTAGTCAAATTTTTGAATGAGAATCCTGAGTACAAAATTGATGATGTTCCAACTTTTGGAAAAGCGAACTTGGATCTCAAAAAGCGCAGAAAGAAGCCTGCAAAGCGCGCCAAGGGAATTCAGATCAAAACCGTTGAAGGCTTAGTCGATGAAGAAACCGAATCAGATGATGCGCCAGTTCTTAAAGGCGCACCAATAAAGAAAAGTGCAGTAACTGCAAGCGCAAGTCAACGCGCTGATCCCTTGCCAGGAGCAGAGAAAAGCAAAGGAAAACGGGTGGTTGATGACCCTCCTCGTGCGCCTATCAAACGCACCAGATTTGAATCTGATGAAGATCGTGATCTAAGGCTAGCGCAGGAAGCCAGCAGACTTGAGGCTCAAAGGAAAAGAGATGAAGATTTTCAAGCCAAGCAAGATGCTGAGTCAGAGAAGCTAGAGCGCAAGAAAGGCGCTGGTTCAAGCGCTGATGTTGAGAAAGGCCCTACTGTTCCTGCGCCTACCCAGCGCGCGCCTACTCAACGCGCCCCCGCTCCCCGTGCGCCTCCTGTCCTCAAAATTCAAAAGACCAAAGTGTTAAGGGAACAACTCCATTCTGATCTTTTTGGCGATAATATTTCAGACATAGATGAACCATTTCAAGGGGAGCAAGAGACCATTCCTCAGCGCACTCCTTCTCCAGTTGCGCCTCCACCTCCTTCTGGACCAGATCTAATCACAACGGAAACAGTTGGTGATGAAACTGAAGATGACTATGCGTCTCCTACTCTTTCACCTCCTCATGCGCCTCAACCTCCTTTTGCGCCTCTACAATCTGATGCGCCCCAGTCAACCCCTGCGCCTCCCCCATCTGCTCCAGATTTGAGCGAGGTACTTTCTATTCTTCAATCTTTGCAGCAGGGGCAAGCAAATTTAGAGCAAGGTCAAACCCAGATCAAGTCTCAATTTGAGCTTCTCACCTCAATGCTTACTGATCAATCTGAAGAAATTGCTGCCATTAAGGGGGAGATGAATTCTCTCAAGGAAAAACTTTCTGCTCCTTCTCCTCCGGCGCAGACTCAGGTACAACCTCATTCTGATCAAGCGCAAACCACATCTTCTGCGCCTACTTTTATACCTCAGTCTGCTGTGTCTCAATCCAACATGAACGTGTTAGTATAAAAGTTGGATGTTTTGAAAGAATTGGTCATTACTCACTTCACTGCTGCTCACTCAAGCTCAGACAGACGCGCCGATCACATTTCTTCTGACATTATCTCGGCTCAAAATGCCATTGAAGCTCATCTTCAAATCTTAGAAGAAAATATTTCTCAGCAGCAGCAAATCACTCAGCGCTCCATTGATGAGTATCAAAACATCAATGTGAATCACTTGAGTTACATCAGAGACGGTGTCATTGCCACTCACTCTAGCGTCACTGACACTCAGGGCTTAGCGAACCGTAGTCATCAGCTCGCTAAACAGATTCAGCGCTCCGTTTCAGAGATCGTTGAAGGATTGAAGGACGACGACGCGCCTCCCAACCCTTAGTTTCTATTTTGATTGTAAGTTATTAGAATCTTTTGTGATAGAATCTACTCTTTTGTGTTAATGATTTAGTGCTTACTTGTTTTAGCACCTTTTGTTTTTGTTCTATTCAAAACTTGTAATCTGTAACTCCTACACCCCAAGTTTTAATGAGAACAATGCATCACTTATTATCAAACCTTGTTCACTCAAACTCCTTATTTGTAGAACAATGAATATTGTTTAAATTCATATGCATCATATTGAATTGTTTCATACTTTCATGCATTGAGTTTTAAACTTGGTTTAAACACTTTTCAAAACTAAAATTCATATATCATTTTGAATGTGTTAAACTGTTGTTTCTATCTTTCCATATGTAATGTGTTATCCTTTTTGTAATAGATTAGAAATCTATATATTGGACTAGTGTGTGCATTAACTTGAGACATGATTTATCAAAGTTATTTATTTGAACATGTTTTTATCAAGTATAATGTTTGTCCTTGATATAGTAGGTAATGGCATCAATCAAATAGGGGGAGATTGTTGGGTATGCCCACATATATCTCAGTTTTAATGTAATAGGATTTATTAGATTTGATTGATCCATCACCTAAGTTTTATTTCATGGAATTTAGACCCACATGTAAGAAGTATTTATACTTCATTTTTTTACGTTGTCCATTGTTATAGAATAGGCTTAGAAATAGGGCAAGAAGATCAAGATTCAAGAAAATCACATTTTGAGTTGAGCCATGCGCCTATGCGCCTATGCGCCATGCGCCTTCTAGCGCGCGCATATAAGCATTCTTCTAAGAAATGCTATGCGCCTCATTTTGATCATACGCGTCATGCGCCTCATATGCCTTAGCGCGCGCATTCTCTATGCGCCTCTTGGCTCAACGCGCCTCAAAGTGTTTATTCAACACTAAGTGATTTATTGAAGATTCAAAGACTTGAAGAGAATTCAAATTACGCCAATGATCCAACGGTGGTTAAAAGATGCATATGCGCCTAATCTGTTGACACGTGTCCACAACGGTCACATTTATGTTGAGTGTTAAAATGGCCATAATATATGCATGCTCCAATCAACGAGCGACAACACATCTTATCCACAAGGATCTCCAACGGTTAGTTTTTTGAAGTTCACTATAAATACCCCATAACTTCAACATTTTGAAGTTGCTGAGTTTTGCTAAGAATTTCAAGAATTTCTCTCTCAAAGCATTTGTTGAAGATTTGAAGATTGCCTTTGTTTTTTCCAGAATTCCTCAAGAACATCTTCATACCTTCATCCTTAGCCCAGATCTTCAAGCTATAACACTTTAGTTTCATTGTGCTCTAAATCATAAAGATCCAAAGAGCCTTGATACTAAAATCACACACGCACCTCTTTAAGTTTGATCACTTAGATCCTTCTTTTAGAGATACACCGGTTATTGTTTTGGATTTGTTCATTCATAGAATATTAGATCTTGAGTTAGTATAGAAGCTCAAAAGTTGTAATTTGTAACACTTACTCATTATATAAGATCTCCATTAGAAATCCAAGACTAACCATCTTGGTAGAGGACGTAGATCTTTCATTGATCGAACCTCTCCAAATAGCTTGTGTTATTATCTTGTCATTTACTTTCAAGTTATTATCTTCACTCACTATTTACTTGTTTACTCATTGTAGATTGATTGAACTGAATTGTGTTGTGTTGTTAACTCATTTGCCTTAGTTTCTTATTTCACCCACTTTGAGCCAAAATACTTAGAGTGTGTGTGCGCCCCCTTTATCATACTTTGCGCCTATTTACATTACTAAATTCCGCTGTGCATTTCACTCACTCACTTAGGCGCATATCATAACGCTTATTTGATAAAGTGCGCATTTGCAATTGAGTTTATCAAGGGTACGAAAAGAATTTTAAAACAGCTATTCACCCCCCCCCCCTCTAGCTATTTTTCATACCCTTGTTGCCTTTGGGACCAACACAATGAATCCTAAAACACAATAAACTGGAATCCACCAGAAAATAGAAGAAATTCTCTAAGAACAAAGTCCAATTCAATAAAAATAAGTTTTCCCCTAAAACAATGAAAGAACAGTTTTTATACTACTACAAAACCCTACTAGACTCCTAACAAAATAACAAACCCTAGTTTAACAATAATTCCTAAAATAACCCAACAAATATGCGCACAAAACAAATAAAACGAAACCAATACTTTTCTGCCCGACATGTGAGCGGGCGCCTGAATTGAACCAAGCGGGCGCTCGAGCATGGCAGAAACATCACCGGTGTTGAAACTAATTCCAGGCGGGCGCTTGATGACCTGCGGGCGGGTGCCTGGTCTGTTCGGGGTGAATCTGCTCGTCTGTCTCCTACATCAGTCTCCTCCACTTCCAAAGAACTCGACCCCGAGTTCATCTCCGAAGTTTGAAAATTTTCGTCTGACTTGAATAAATACTTCGAATAAAGATATCTTCGAAGCACAATAGGAAACAAACGAAGTTTCTCCGGATAAAAGATCACTTTTTCCGTCTCACCATCGTCTTTGAAAATTAAATTCTTTACCAATTCACTCCTTTGTCGATCATCCTCCACAACCATAAAATCATCATCAATAAAATCGCTCCAAACAATATTTGATTTTGTAACAATAATTTCATACAAATCCATACCAATCTCCTTGTTTGGATCGAAAAATATACCATCCATTCTAACCTCCTTAGCCTCGCAAATAACCCCTTCAACAACAGCTTTTTCCTCCTCCGGATCTGAATCTTCTATTTTCGAAGCCAATAATTTCTGCAACTGCGCCTCCAATCGCCGAATTTGCTTGGAATAAAAATAGGCTATGTAATAATAAACATCAGATTTCGCCCAATATTCATTCTCATCTGTCCGACTATCCTCGGTATCAAGTGGCCAGAGATTTTTGCGCAACTGTTGATCATGATAGTAGCCCTTCTCCGAAAATTCTGCTTCCTTTGCAAAGAAATATTTTTATTGTTGCCGCGCATGATCAAGACTAAGATTGATTTTAAGAATAACCTCGTCATCGGAACTGGAACTGGAATCCCCATCATCCCGATTTTCTGTCCCTTGAGGACGTCGTGCCCTGTCTCTCTCACCATGACAGTTCAGATTAACATTCTGACCCTGTTGAGCGGCAATCAACGCTACAATCTCCGTTGTCAAGGAAGTGATAGCGGTGGTTACACCATCGATACTAGCCTTTGTTGACTGATCCCCCATAATACTTCAGTATGATGCAAAAGACCGGATATGACCTGCTCTGATACCAACTGACGCAGCACGGAAGCGATAGGTATTCGTGATTAGCGCACTAAACACAAGAATTCACAAGCAATGAATCCTAAAACACAATAAACTGAAATCCACTAGAAAAGAGAAGAAAATCTCTAAGAACAAATTTCAATTCAATAAAAATAAGTTGTCCCCTAAAACAATGAAAGAACAGTTTTTATACTACTACAAAACCCTACTAGACTCCTAACAAAATAACAAACCCTAGTTTAACAATAATTCCTAAAATAACCCAACAAATTTGCGCACAAAACAAATAAAACGAAACCAATACTTTTCTGCCCGACACGCGAGCGGGGGCCTGAATTGGACCAAGCAGGCGCTCGAGCATGGCAGAAACATCGCCGGTGTTGAAACTAATTCCAGGCGGGCGCTTGATGACCTGCGGGCGGGCGCCTGGTCTGTTCCAGGCGAATCTGCTCGTCTGTCTCCTACATCACATTTTCCTTATTTTATTATTTTTCCTTAGTTATTGTGCCCACCTCTTGGGTGTCAAGTGATGTGGGACGGAGGGAGTACTTGATTATTTAGAAAAATGATTATTTTTTTAGAAAAAATATTTATTTCATTTTTAAACCTTTTGAGATTCAAAAATTTCACTAAATCCCTTACTAACTAATATCATTACAAATCCATCCATTTAGTCGATCACGTGTCATGCACATGGCACTTAACTGACTTTTCTAACGATTTCCGTCAAAAGCCCTTAACTGGCGAAAATTTCACATTTGAAGCCCTGAACTAGCAAAAAAAACTTTCGGGCCCCTGATAGACGACCCCCCTTGAGGTCGGGCCCTAAATTGTCGTTAACCCAATTAAATTACCCAATTTACCATCAATCAAAAGTCACGTGCACCGCACATGTCGACTTAACGGTGGAAATTAACAGAAAACGTGAGAAAGCCCCTAATTAAAAAAAAAAAAAAATGATTTGAAGCCCCGATCTAGCGGGGAAAAAAACCCGAGACCCCTTTTAGACGCACCCCCTGGAGTTCAAGCCCTAAATTGTCATTAACCATTTTTTTTTTTTAGCCAATACAACATTTCTAATAAAAGTAGGGGAGGGGGATCAAACTCACAACCTCCCAAATGGAAGGAGTGAGTTCATGCCATTGAGCTACAAGCTCGTTGGCTCTTGAAATGAAATGATGATTCAATTAACAATAATTGTTTTGGGATAGAAGAAATATCACCGAACTAGAATATAGTATAAAGAATATATATATATATATATATATATATATATATATATATATATATATATATATATTTAACTAGCTTAAACAATTTACTTATTTGTCTTTTATTTTTAAATTATGGCAGATTTGTTGTATTTGTCTTTTTGCTGGGCAATTTCTAGCAATATGACCAGGTTTTTTGCATAAAAAACATTTTATGGTTTTATTATATGGCTTAAAAGGCTTAAAGGATTTTTTATATTTTGTATTATTCTTATTATTGTCGTATCTTTTCTGAAAATGTGCTTTTTTATTTTTATTGTAATAAGCAGGGGGATTGTTTTGATAGTTTTTATTTGTTTTTCTATATTTTCTCCTATATGTACTATTTTTGTAATACGGGCTTCTATGTTGAGTGTAATTTTTCTTTTTGTATGGAGATTTTAGTTTATCAAAACCAAATTGTTCACACCAATGTCCTAGTTCTTTTCTTGTCTGAGTGGTTTCCTTTTTTAATTTGTTTTGTAGTTTTTGGTCTTGACATAATCTTAATCCTGTAATATTTACACAAGTAATTAAGTCTCCATAGGTAAGATTATCATAGGATATTTGTCCGTATTTTTGTTCTATTGTATCCTTTACTTTTTCTGAGAATAGGCCTGGTAGTCCAGTAATAAATTTTTCTTTCCAATGATAATTATTTGGATCAGCAAGATTAAAAACTCTTTTAAGAAAATTTTCTTTATACCATTTAAATTGTTCTAGTTTTCTGCATTTTAGGTTTTGTAATATTTCCGAATTCCTTTCAGTATATAAATCTATGTCTCCTATAAAGTGAGTTGTAATATTAAATATTAAGTATATTAATTGTGCAGGAGCTTGATTTCCATTTTCATCTAATATTGGGTGTCCATCTTGGTCTGCTTTTATAGCTTCTAAAATTTGTGTTTTTACTTGATGTGCTAATAATTTATCCCACCAAGTCCTTAATTGACCAGTGAATCCTAATATAATGTTTTCAACTGCTTGACGTTCTGTAATATTTGTAGATTTGTATATATTTCCTACAATTATCATTTCTTTTGTAATATTTATTATTTCCATTTCACTTAATCCGTCAATGTTCCATTCATAAATGTTTTTTGCATTGTATGATTCTGTTGGGTTTTTTAATATTTCTAAGTCGTCAGGGTCTTTATTATAAAAATTATGTCTCATTGTTTGAATTGGAATTGTATTTAAGTTTTCTTCTTCTTCTGATTCTGTAGTAGAATTATATTCATTATTAGAAGAGGTATCTGACTCTGAGGTTTTGTCATTATAATCTGTTAGCATTCGGATATTTGTACTTGTACTTGTTTCTTCTTTTACTTTTAAATGTGTTTTAATGGTCAACAAAAGTTTCTTACCCAGAACAAATTTCTCAGACTCCTCTTTGGGCCTTATTTTGTCATAATTTTCAAGTCCCATGGATTTTTATGACCGAATTTGACTTAAGAGAGGAACAAATGTGTGACTGTTCGACAGTACAAAAGTGTGAGTGTGTACAAAAAACAATCTTACCAATTCTGATTCGAAAATACAAAATAAAATGGTGGGACAAAACTGAAATTTCTCATTGCAATTCTGGAGCAGTGACAAAATACTTTCTTTCAAAACCAGAATATTGCAAAACAATTCCTCTCAAACAATCTCAACAAAATGAAGAGTTTTTAGCCAAGAAACAACAGATTATGTCCCAAATGGCTAAATGTACAAATTCAACGGATTTGGAAAGACTAATGGTCCAACTTAGTGACGAAGGAAGTTCATCCTCAATGAATGAAGGCGATACTCAACCTAATGATGACTTCTACACACAACCAGACGATCTAGAATTAGATCTGTGAAGCTGCACAAAATTCAACAAAGCATCAGCCGCCCTGGCCCACCACTGGCCACAAAATTCAACAAAGCATCAGCCGCCCTGGCCCACCACTAGCCACAAAATTCAACAAAGCATCAGCCGCCCTGGCCCACCACTGGCCACAAAATTCAACAAAGCATCAGCCGCCCTGACCCTCTGGTCACAATTTTCAAAAGAAGATTCCTCCTGCCCACCTGCAAGACAAAAATCGAGTAGTATATAAGAATGTTAACTCTCATTGTAAAAGGCAGGCTCAATTTAGTATCAATTTTAAATTCTCTCTAGATATTTCTCTCTCTAAAAATACTCTTGTACTCATCAACCATCTTGTACTCTCAACAATTTGCAATACACAAGTAAGTTTATTACTCTTGCCTCGAGTACTTACAATTATTAGTTAATTGCTACAATTTATTCTTAATACAAAACCGTTACGAAAGGTGGAAACCACTAACCTTCCAGACCTACGGGTGACGGATAAACTGAGGTTGAACGAAAGCCTACGTATACGTATTTTCAAAAGTCAAAGTTACTGTAGCAAAAAAGTCAAATTTACTATTCACTATTCATGCGATATTTATTTTGATTTTTCTATGTTATTTATTGTTATTATCTTAATATGCATGCTTTTAAATCGGACCTCTGATCTTTGGTATCAGAGCCTCTTATTCAACAAAGTTATTTAACTAGCTTAAACAATTTACTTATTTGTCCCGAGTCGGTGTGTCACCTAGGTCTAAGTCACGCATTAGGAAGTGTAAGTCGTGCATCCATTAGGTAAGGAAGTGTATCCGAAAAGCAAGACAAATAGTAAATCATGAGTTGGTTAGGTAATTTTACGAATAGAAGGCCTCCTAGAAATCAAGATCCTATGAACGATTATAACATACATATTGAGAATGATAACCATGATAACAATGAAAATGATCAAAATATTTTATCAAAAGAATTTTCTTGGAATACTCAGTCTTTGACTAATTGGAAACCACCACTTATTTCAAATACAGAAATTTATAAAGACAAAGGAATTTTTAACATAAAATCAAGATTAGCCATTAAAACAAAAGAAACTATTATCCCTTTATTTTCCAATAATCAAACTATGAGCCTATTTTCAAAATCATCTATAAAAAAATATATATCTCAAGGATACAAATTCTTACATATCGGATTAGTACAAATTGCTATTAAACCCTTAACAATGGAAGGATTAAACACAAGTATACAAATAGCTTTAAGAGATGCTAGACATCTAAACTATACAGATTCGTTATTAGGAGCTATTGAAACTAGTTTAACAAATGGACCAATTCATTTTAATAGTTATCCAAATTTTACAATTTCTTTAACAGATCCTCACATAATGGACATCCTAACTTTAGATGTTTTAACGCATAATTATCATATGAAAAAGGGATCTCACGTATATGAAATATTTTACAGATTATATTTTAAAGTTATGAATACAGGACTATGTCCTAATGCTTTTAACAGGAACAAAATAGGAGAAACCATTTTTTGGGAAATTGATAAAACAAAAGCTAATATAAATATACCAAAAACAATTAAATGGAATGAAATAACTTTACCCGACAAATGGTCATATCCTGCTAAAACTGTCCCAAGAAAAGAACAAAATCAAACAACTGATATAGAACAAATTACACAATATGAAGATGGATCGGTAGATCTAAAATTCAAAAGAACTCAGTCACTAAGTCGACACAAAAAATTAAATGTCCACGCACCATCTAGAAGATCTACATCAGGAAGATATGAATTCCCACAGAACACTAAATATGAGGATAGTTCTTCACAAAATGAAACTGTTTTTGAAGATGAAACTAATATTGAAATTCCACAACAAACAAACAATACTGGAGCAAACAGAGAAGGAATTAATGTCCACCCATACGAAGGAATCAATGTTCAATCTTACGAAGATAGTGACTTTACTTTAAATATGATAAAAAATGATTTTATTCTAAATAAAAGTATTTTAAGAAAAGATTTTACAAGTAAACACAATGAAGAAAATAGAAAACTATTTTTTCAAACGTATGATACCAATGAACAAAAATTAATAAAAGAAAAGTACTATGAATTTTGTGAAATGCAAGAATATCACATACCATTTTTTGATTTCTTAAACCATGATTACTTATACAAAATAACTACATTACAGAAAAAACTAAGGCGATGGTACCAAGTAGGACCAGATCTTCTACCAACTCACGAAGTATACGAAAACGAAAAACCACCTTTAGAAGCCACTTACTTTAGTAAAGACAATATTCAATATGGTGCATACCCATTGATAAAACTAATCAACTAGACACCGAAGATAAAAAACAAACATCTTTACATTTACAAAATAATTGGACAAATTTATACTTATATACCGTAGGACAACAATTAGATAGAGTTGAAGAAAAAATTGATAATTCTACTAAAAAATTAACCACAATAGGAGAAGAAATTGCACAACTAGATGTAGAAATAGGACCCACACCAATACCAACAAAAAATGATGAACATTATAAATCCCAAAGATTTACAGAATATTCAGAATTATATAAAATTAATCCATCAACTAGAAAAAATAATAAAAATACGTAATATATATATATATATATATATATATATATATATATATCGAAAATTCTCATTATATTTCCATAACCAAAAAGCCCAAAAAATAATTCTCCCATCATAGTACTTACTCATCAAAAGGTGCAAATGTCCGCCGATGGATAAATTAAAATTCTCGTACCAATAATGAAACTTTAACATGATCATTACTCTCTCCGTTAATTTTTTTTTCACACAGAATAGCAAGTGTAATTATACTAAATTTTTAGCTTTAGTCTTTGTATATTAAGTTGTGTCTTTTGAATTACTATTTTTATATCAGACATTAAATAGATCAACATGTGAGAATGAAATAAGTATTAATGCGTTGTTAATGTGTATAGATAAAAGAGAAAATTTGCTAAAATTATTTATATTTTGAAACAAATTTAAACACCTACAATGACTTATATTTAAGAACAGAAGAATAATTATAATTCTTGATCCAACAAACAAACCTCAATGTGAAATCCTTTGATTAGGAAATCAGTAGATTGTGTCATTCAAATGAGCCAAATTAACAAAAAATTTGTAAAAAGTGTTCAAATAGAAAAGTAGAATAGAATGTGGGTTATTCTCGAGCAATGAAACATTAGGCAATCGAGGCCACAAAACGGAATTTAAAACATCCCATGCGATTAACCCATTACCTCATATTCTGTCTGAGGATTCCAGTTGACTACTTGTCGACATCAGCCATTTTAGTTATTTTAGCAACTTTAAATACTCCATCCGTCCTTAAATAAGTGTCCATTTTCAAAAAATCTTTATCCCAAAATGAGTGTCTTTTTTTTAACGTAACTTTGTCCCTAAATGTTTTTTTTCGAAAAAAAATTCACCGGTCTCTTTATACGTGCAAAACTAAATGTTTGGAAATGAGATTCCAAGATTTTATATATGAATTTTTGCCACCAAATTGTACAAAGAGTTGAGAATTTCAAATGTCCCTTAAAATGAAATTTGGACACTCATTTAGAGACAGCGGTAGTAGTATGTTAGTTTGTACATTATATGCATCATTATAAGTTTAATTAAAATATTCTTATATTTAAAAACAGGATACTTATATTATTTTGAGATATTCAAAATTATTATTGAATGAATGGGGTATCATTTATTCAAATGTACACAGTGGCGAAGCCAATATTTTTCGAGAATGGGGTTAAGTTGTTTGTGAGATAGTAAGTATTAATTATAGTCAAAGTTTATAAATTTAGTATACAAGGGGGTCAAAATAATAATTTAGTGCATTTTTTTTCAAAATTAAGGAAGTCAAAATGAGTAAATCCATCATTTTTGTAATAAAATGTAATTTTTTTTAAACCTAAAGGTGTTAAAACGTACCTGTTCTAAAATTAAAGGGGGTCGACCCCTTGGTTTGGCCTTGGCTTCGCCAGTGAAATGGATTAGATTAATATATACTCCATAGAATTGTTACTTCTATTCTATTCTACTTTCACATCACTTGTGTGTAGAAATCGAAACAAACATTTGGAATATCAAAGCAACAACATTGTTGTTACAAATTAAATAATGGATTATGAAAAAGGTTTAGTTTTGAATGTCATATGGTACCTACAGTAAATCTTGCACGGGTGAATAAAAAGGAATAAATAATGGTTATAAAGTTTATGTAATTAATTAAACCTTTCTTACATCGAGATAATTGCCTCCTAAAGTACTCTACTTGTAAAGGCATTAATTTCTGGTATCACTCCCCCAATTGCTTGCTTACGTCAGTCCAAGGCATGCTTACCTAATGTGGTCAAGGGCCGAGTGTAGTTACCATTATTTTGAGTTAAACACTCCCAAAAAATAAATACTCCCTCCGTCTTTATTTTCCACTATTCAATTTATCAAACTAACATTAATATTTACTCCACTCATTCTCTCTCTTCATTTTCCACCACACACTTACTCCTAGGGGTGGCAATTTTTGATCCATATCCAATAACACATCCATTAACCATTAATAAATGATTTATTGGGTTATCCATTTGGTATCCATTAGAATTTTTGGTTCATATGGATAAAGACCTATAACAACCATCAATGAATTTGGACAATATGGATTTACCCAAAATCTCTAACTCACACTGCTCGTGATACTGTTATACTTTCTTCCTCCTTGTTTCCGCCGTCCACCACAACCGCCATTTCAGCCACCAATCCCCACACGATTCCATTTTGGGATTCAGAAATAATAATAATAAAAAAAAAAAAAAAAAAAAAAGGGTGACAAAAAACTGAACTCGTTAAATATTTAACAAAAATCAGTCAAATATGATTTAAAAAGATAAATATTTAACAATTTTGTCAATGGAGTGAGGATATTTAATAAAAAGTTGAAACAGGAATGAGGACAGCTTGTACATTTGAAATTAAAAAAAAAAAACTGATCTCGTTAAATATTTAACGAAAATCAGTCATATATGATTTAAAAAGATAAATATTTAACAATTTTGTCAATGGAGTGAGGATATTTAATAAGAAGTTGAAACAGGAATGAGGACAGCTTGTACATTTGAAATTAAAAAAAAAAACTGATCTCGTTAAATATTTAACAAAAACCAGTCAAATATGATTTAAAAAGATAATGAGATAGTATCAAATCTCTAGAAACAAAACGTGAAACAGCTTAAATAAGATCAGGACTGAGCAACTACTTTCAAGTCTTTTAGCATTCTTTGCGCTTAATCTCAAATTTACAATGGATTATCCTGGTATTATCCATTAACTAACGGATAAAATTGGGTATTATCCATTAATACCCATTACCATTAATGGTACTAATGGATAATACCCAATTTTATCCGTTAGTTAATGGATAAATATGGGTTTTATCTAATGGTAAACGTGACACCCATTTTGCCACCCCTACTTACTCCATCCGGTCCAAAATAATTGTCTTTTTTGGCATTTGCACAACTCTTAAGAAATGCAATTATTATCATGATTTAATGACAAAAGTTCCAATTTTACCCCTATTAAGTGTGCAACTTTCTTACATTAATGTCTCACACTAAGACAACTAATAAAAGAAAACAAGTTTCAATGCAAGGATAAAAGAGACATTTAGCTCAAAAGTGACAATTATTTTGGACCAAAATTTTGGTCCAAAAGTGACAGTTATTTTGGACCAGAGGGAGTACTAGTTTGTCTTAATTAATGTGCAAAACCATCTAGTCTTACTTGTGTTGGGACGGAAGGAGTATACACAAGGAAACGCTTCTTATGTACAGTAAATAGCGATTTTGGCATTTCTATAAGCTAAGAGCGATAGGGTTCATTATAAATGGTTCAAATTTAGCTCTATTTCCCCTTATTTTAAATTACTGATTCATATCAATTTGTTTTGTTTTGAATTTCATATTTATATATTTAATCATAACTGTTCAGCCACGATGGCGAGTCACTCCTAATTTTAAACCATTGGGAATAAGTGGGCATTAAACTCCTCACACAAATAAATACAATTCCCTTCCTACTGTATGCCTTATTCATTGACACTGAATCATTTTATTACTTACACGCATCAGTGAGATTACTAGTCAATTTTATTAATTTTGATTAATAGTATAAATATCATATAATGATCTTGATGCAAATTCAAAAATGTTATTGAAAATATTATAAATGGTGATACACCAACAATTTTTAATGTTTTATTAAAATCATTATATTATATTAAAATTATGGGAGGGGCTATTGTCACTATAAAATTACTCATCCACTACATTTTCTATTAATAGACATAAATATCCTTCCATGATTTGAGGAGTTAATGAGGTATTTTAAGGTTACAAAAATATACTACAAATTTTACTAGTACTTGTTAATTTAATTTGTTTAATTATGGAAACAAAACTATTTTCGTTTAAAAAACTTACATTATTTGGTATTTTGGCAGTAACATATATATTTGGTAACTCATTGACTCATTTTGTATTAATTATTTCATATCTCCTTTGTTCATATTAAAGTAACCAAATCACAAACCATCAATTACCTTTCATTATTTTTTACGCCGAAAAAATATTTAGCGTGATATTTTAAAAATATTTATAAACATTAAGGAGTATGTCAAAATATTATTAAGTATTATAACTCTATTATACAGAAATGCTTTGATTAATGAATTCACCATTTAGTCTAAAAGTAATAAATACTTTCAAATGCTGGTTGATATCCATCATATAAATATTTAACAGTATCATTATTGGGAAAATATTTAGTTTAATTCGTTCCACTAAATTGAATTAATGTAGGGAACTTAGCTACACTTAAAACAATTTTTCATATACTTATCATACAGTTAAAAAGTTTTTTTCTTTCTAAATTCAATAATTATAATAATTGATTACTTTATCCATTACAGTACAAAACAGTTGTTTGAAGAAAGTTTAAAAATATAATATATTATGAGAGACTTATTTTATAGTATTTGTCACTAAAGAAATACGTAGAAAATGATGTTTTTTTGTCAAAGGCGCTAGTGACATGAGTTTATGGCATCAAAGTAATAATCATAAATTGCAAAGACACTGCATATACTTAAATAGATTTTTATTTATTTACCAAATATTAAAAATTAAGTTTCAGATGGATGAAATACTATTTTATTTCTATTTGAAAAAAAAATGAATAAAAAAATGGATGATGTGAATTAATTAGTCAAGTTTGAGAAGATACAAAAATCTCAAATCTTTGGAAATTATATTAATTAGTTAGACTTAATTAAGTAAGTGTTTTATATATATAAAAAGGTAAATATTTAAAGAGTAAATAAGTCAACATACTCATCAATTAACCTAAACTTTAGCACATGTAGTGGATTAATATAATGTGAAGTGGCAATAGTCACTCCCTTAAATTATTTGTTAAAGTTTAATCAAGTTGACCACCGGTTTAATGGTTTTGCTTATGCTAAAACGAATGGAATATGCAACAAACATAATATTCCCTCTGTCTCAAAAAGATAGTTTAATTTTGATTTTTTATGGTCAACAAAAATGAACTTTGACCAAACACTAGTGTCAATCTAATCATTCTAGTGAAATTCTAAAAGTTGTAATTGATTAATCATTAAGTGATTTATCAATAACACATTTTAGAATTTTGTTGTGATGATTAAATTGACATCAATGTTTGTTCAAAGTTCAATTTTATTGACTAAAAAAAATCAAAATAAGACTATCTTTCTGCAACAAATGGAGTAATGTGTAACAAGAGAGTAGAATATTATCATGGGATGGTATACATTACTATACTAATCTCATGGTCCAGTTCAGATAGACATAGTGACCAATGGTTCAGTGATGCCCATAATCCTTTTAAAACGTGTCACACTCACTCCTCTGTCTCTTTAACCCCGTTTCCACTACATGTCCACGAATAATAAAATTACTGCCCACTTGTCACTGGCTGGATATACTCTCTCCGTTCCTCTTTAATCTATAAAATTTATCATTTTGGTTGTCTTACTTTAATTTACAAAATCTCAAAAATAAAATATTTTAATACTTTTAAAATAATGGGACCCACTAGTCATACTCACAAAAAAACTATCCACTTACTATTCTCTACCCCACTTTCTCTCTCCCACTCAACTACCCAAAATTTGTATTCCCTCGGTCCCAGAAACTAAGGTTTTTACTTTCCTTTTTGATTTGTCCCAGATTAAGGTTCTTAGTTGCTTTATTACCTAAAATGGATCATGGGACCCACTTGTCATTCTCACAATAAAAACTCCCTATCCACTTTATCTCTCCTACTTACTTTTTCATATTCACAACATTTACTTTTTCTTAATCTCCATATAAAGTCAAACTATGAACGTTAGTCCTGGACGGAGGATGTAAATTAAAAAAGGACGGAGGAAGTATTGAAAAAAAAAAGCCCCTTGATTACCGGGGGGGAAGCTGGTTGCTTCAAATTCAAACTTCGAGACACGCCTAGCATGGTCGAGATTCCAAAAAGAAACACTAGAACCACAGGGGTGAAAAAGGTAAATACAGAATGTCAGGATATTTGCAGTTTACAAAGAAAGATAAAACTGGGGGAGAGTGGTAAGTAAATGTTTGTTTGCTTGTTTTTATTTGATTTAATTAATTTAACTAGTTACTCTTAAACTTGAACTATGTTTTACTACTCCCTCCATTCACAAAAATTAAGAAAAATGGTGAAAAAAAGATGTATTGTGAATGTAGATGGCTTGGTAGGGAGAGAAAGTGTGACAAAGAATAGTTAGTAGATAATTGTTGTGAGTATGACATGTGAGATCCACAAATAAAGAAGTACTCTCTTCGTCCCAGAGTATATGTTCACCATCTCATTTGCACAGAGATTAAGAAGTGGTTGAGTTATGTAAGTGTTGTGAGTATGAAAAGTATGGTATGAGAGAGAATGAGTGTGAGGAATAGTAAGTTGATTGGTGTTGTGAGTATAAAAGTAAAGTAGGATAGAGAATGAGTGGGGGGAAGGGCAATGCTAGGCTTACAAAAGAAGTTTACAAAATGAAGGATACAAGATGTGGTGGCGATATTTTATTGGCTACATCGATAGTGGACCCGGCACACTTTAATTAAAAACACAAACACAATTATGACACCTCATTTTGTAAGCCATCTTTTGTAACTTTATAATTTCCCGTGAGGGGAATAGTAAAGATTCTTTGTCATTTTAAGAAGTTGACATATACTCTGCGACAGACTAAAAAGGAAAGGTGGACATATACTTTGGGGACTGAGGGAGTATAAAAAAAACTTCTTTTTTAAGGTTTTGAAGTTTAAAATGGGACATATACTCTTACAAAATAATACTCCATCCGTCCCGGACTAAGGTTCTTAGTTTGACTTTACACGTAGATTAAGAAAAAATAGATGTTGTGAGTATGAAAAAATAAGAAAAAGTAGGAGAGATAAAGTGGGTAGGGAGTTTTTGTTGTGAGAATGACAAGTGGATCCCATGGTCTATTTTAGGTAATAAAGCAACTAAGAACCTTAGTCTGGGACAAACCAAAAAGAAAAGTAAGAACCTTAGTTTGGGACAGAGTGAGTACCATTTCTGGCATAGCTGCCTTATGATTTACATGTTCTTGTGATATTTTTAGCGCTATTTCATTAGGATGTTATACATAAAGTCTGAGTTCTCAGCTTTGACGTCTAGCGCCTAGCGATTTTTAAAACCTAGTGTCCATTAATTTACTTATTTTGTGTTAGTAATCAATTTCCTTATTTTTCCATCATTCCATTTTAAATTACATAAATTTTTTATATAGGTGTCTTATTAAAAGTTTAGAAGACTTATAATTTATAATATTTTTAATTAATGAAATTCATTTTTCAAATTCACTCAACTATCATATTTACTATTATCTACTCAAATTATAACTCTGCCTCATTTTTCATTTTTCACAGCCGTGCACATACATATACTCCATTTGTTTTGGAATAAATAGTTGGGTTAATTACAATTTGGTTACATGAGTTTTACCAAATTCTGCAATTGGTTATTAAATTTGTCAAAGTTGCGATCCGGTTCCTGAGTTTGCTGAACCGGAGCAATCAGGTGTAAAACTCGTTAGCTAGTTAAAAAACTAACGAAATGTATATCATGTGCGAAACATGTGACTTTTATTGAGGGCAAATATGTCATTCCCACTCGTAAATGAATCTCACTTACAAATATATTAGTTTCAAGTGTTAAAAATAAAAGATTAGGGGTCGAAATGTAAATATGCCTTCATCTTCAAAACCCCATAAACCAACTCACCTTTTATTATCTCCTTCCACACACCAATGGCAACCCAATCAAGCTAGTAAAACCCCATTAATGGAAGTGGACAGAATCCACCGGAACCCTAGCAGCAGAACCACAGTATCCAGAGAGCTTTTTATTTGTTTCACATCTCACCTCTCTTCTTCTTCTTCTTCTCATTCCGTCATGAAGATCTCCAAATCTATATTGAATCCAGGTCGGTCACGTGACCCACCCATCTCTTTTCCCACTTCTCAGCCGGCGGCGGCGAAGCACCGGCGGCGAAGCACCGGCGGCGAAGTTAGTTTCAGGAGATTGGAACAAGCTCGTGATGGGTTCAGTCAAAGTCAAAATCAGAATATGGGTCAGAGTTATCATCAGCAGCAACCATCAAATGTGAGTATTCAAGAATCGATGCCGCCGAGGAACCAGATCTGGGTATGCAACATGTAATGGCGTTTCTGGGTTTGATTCAAACAAAATTAGATCTGTGCTGTAAGGGTTATCTACGATGTGGGTTTAGTATAAGGGTTATCTCAATTAATATTCCGATATCCCATATAGAAGGAGGAGAGGGCGGCGATGTAGGTGGGGTGGGTTGGAGAAGGACCGATGCTTGGAAAGGGGAAGCAACTGGCAGCGGAATGGCGGAGCAATACGCTGGAGACAGGGAAGAAGATGAAGGGAAAGTGAGAGATATTGGGTTAGTTTGGACATTTTCTGGGAAGAAGATGAAGGGAAAGTGAGAGAGATAGAGTGACTGAGTGGCGTCCATGGAGGAAAGGAAGGAAGGAGAAGGGGATCTGGGTGGGAACGATAATGGTGGAAACGGGATTAAAAATCTGTGTTTTCCTTTCTTTTATTTTTAAGGGTTAATTGCAATTTGGTTGAGAAAATACATTTTTGACCTCAGTAAAATGTCACGTGTTTGGCACATGTGACGAATTTGTTACAATTTTAACAAGTTAACGGATTTTACACCTGATTGCTCTGGTTCAGCAAACTCAGGAACCGGATTGCAACTTTGACAAATTTATTAACCGATTGCAGAATTTGGTAAAACTCAGGTAACCAAATTGCAATTAACCCTAAATAGTTTCATTTGATATTTAATGGTCAACACGTTTGAATTTTGATAAAAAAAAAAATTATTAGAAAATCCACTTCCCATAATATGAGAATAAAGAAGAAGAGAAAATACACAAATCATACTAAATAATACAATTGTTAACCCAGTTTATTAAAAGATAAAATTACATCTAGCGGTGCTACAAAGTAGTTTCATTTGATACATACTCCGCACCCGTAGTAGATCAAATTACTCTGTTTTTTTTTTTTGAGCAATTACTCCGTATTTTTTAGAGTGGTTCTTACTTTCATTTTGGTGTATTCCAGTTTAAGGTTGTTAGTTGATTTATTCTATAAATGGAAAATTATGAATAGTGTCTTGGATAATCATGCCCTCAAAGGGTTAATTTAATTACAAGAAAACCATTATTTACCCAACTTATTTTTCACTCATTCGATTTATGAATAGTCTTTGGACAATTATATCATCAACTCCCTACTTTTCTTGACCCATTTTTCTTTGTTTTGCACTTGATTTTTTAATAAGCGCGTAAAGTAAAACTAAAAATCTTAAACAGAGACGGATGGAGTAACTCTTTTTTATTGGAGTAGCACAGTGAGGTAAAGAAAGTTGATAAAATTACGGGGGTTCACGTTTTGTAAAAATATTTCAGGTGAAAGTGGAACTGACAATAGCAGGTTTATGGTGTTGTCTGGTGAGGGTTCATGTTTTAACCTTTATAACGCCGCACCCGCTGAGTCTGAGTGGCAGAAATAAAGGGCAGTTGACAGCACGCGGAAGTGACCGTGACTATCTACACTTGGGCCGTAGCAGCCTAGCGCCGGCCACAACCAGCTCCATACCACCTCTCTCTAAAATTAAAAGAAGACAGGCCTAGTGTACTGACTGACTTTCATCCCAGCCTTTTTATGTTCAGTGTAGGCTGGTCCGGTTGATGCCATACATTCACCTCGACAACACCCCCCCCCCCCCCCTTCTCTCATTCAACACACTAGTATTATAGTAATTCCATTCTCTCGTTGCAACTAACAGTTAAATCGCGAGATGTGTTCGAATTTCAAAGTTTGATAACACGTCAACTAATAATACATGAAAATTCCAACTCCATAAAAGAGCAAATTGCTCCTACTAAAATTCGAACTCGCTGCATGCCTTCAGTAAGGTCTTAAGTCCCCTCCTGCTATCCAGCTATGAACGGAGACATGTTTTTGCTTAATGTGGATAAGATATATTTATGGGTGGGACAACTATTAAAAGAAATCATGATACAATGGAGTCATTACAATTGATAGCATTATTGTAAAATTTGTTTTACATAATGCTAGTAATAAACTAGTAACCTACAGAGAGACCCATCTCAGAGGTGTTAAGTTGTGCAACTGAGTATTGAAAACAATGAGAACACATGACTAATGAAAAAAAATCATGCACTGTATCAAATTTTGGATTATTGTTAAGTACATGGAATCATTTTAAACAACTCACAAGATCTAATCATGCAAGCTTCATATTACTATAATTATTTTCACATTTTTTTGTGGTGCATACTTTCTTTATATTCACAATTTGAGCTGACGATAAAATGAGAACACGCGACTCGAGAGGCGGGTATATGGGGGAAGGCCGAAGGAGAGTGAACACGTGACCTGACCACATTAGGAGAGTGAACACGTGGTACAATTGACTAAGCTAAAAGTTTTAAGCTAATAAATAGGGGCTCAGCTATGTATATTAAACTTTAATTGTAATTCTCACTATTTTTGATATCCGTGGCTGAACTTAATTTTAAAATTAGGCCTGTAGCTCATAAACAAAAACAATTTTAACTACGATTAGCAGAGAAGTGTTGGAATTTGGAGGACTCAGGTTTGTACCATGGAGTAGATTAATATATTGTCCTTTTTCATTCAGTGCTGTAGCTTAAGCCCCCAACTCCCCCATCCTATAAAAAGGGCACCCACCTGGTCTCCACGATCAAAGGAATCAAATAACCTACGACCACTCTACAAATAGTAAACCCCCTGAAAAACACACAAATATCCCTCCCGACTGGTTTCAATCCCTTAACTCAAAATAGAAACACCAGAAGCAATATTATTTAGTCAAAACGGGTCTATCTCTGTGGATGTTGGGTTTTGATGCGGCTCGTTTGCGAGCCGACATGAATCGCTTACTCTCCTTGCTCTTCCACCAAGTAATTCTTATTCAGTTTAATTATAAATCTTTCTCCTTCCTTAATTAACCAGTACTATATTTATTCTATGATATAATCTGGATTAATTATTATCATCCGCATTTATATTTACATTTACATTTACTGCAGGGAGTGTTGGATGAACAGTTCTTGCAGCTACAGCAGCTTCAAGATGAGAATTGTCCAAACTTTGTTTCGGAGGTCGTTAACGTTTATTTTAACGAGTCCGAGAAGCTCTTGAGGAATCTTAGATCATTGCTGTAAGTCCTCTTTCTTTTTCAAAATTTAAGACAATGAATTAAGAGAATGTATATACTCCCTCCGTCCCAAAATGATTTTCTCATTTGCCATTTTTCATTGTCCCAATAAGTTCTTCTCATTTCTACAATTTAGGCTTAATTGTTCATATACACAACATGGCTAGTGAAACAAGTGTTCCAATCCTTAAAAAGTTTGAATAGTCAAATGTGAAGATCATTTTGGGGCGGAGGGAGTATTGGTGATGATATTATATTATTGATGTGGGATGCATGAATGCAGTAATGTGGAAAGAGAGTTGTTGGATAGCAGTAAAATAGGAGTACACGTAAATCAAATGATGGGGAGTAGTTCCAGTATTGGTGCTAAACGTGTTACCAACGTATGTGCTGCCTTCCGTCTTGCTTCAGAGAGAAATAACATACTTGGGTAATCATAAACACCATTAAATTTTTGATTATTTTAAGATTAGTCACTAATTCTAATTATGTTTACATTGTGTTGTAAAATGAATTTATGATTAGGTGTCGGAGGGCTCTGGAACTGCTGGAACATGAATACTGTTATCTCAAGAACAAACTATACGAATTCTTCCACGTAATTCACTATCTTCACTTTCTCTTAAATACTTTAAATTTAGTAACTTTTTTTGTTAATAAATGTTAGCTCACTTAGCATAGACCCTTGTCTTCTCTTTAAATACGAATTCTTCCACATAATGCTAACGAAGTTGATGTGATACAGATGGAACAACAGCGAGTGCTTGCTGCTGGAATCGGTTATCCTTTGCCCAATTGATTCAGCATACAACGACAACGCGGGGTGTGGAACTGTGGATGGATGGGAACCAATTAATAATAGAATGGATGAACGTTTTTGTAACTAGCTAGTTAGTTATTGTCTGCTTAATCCGACTAGGTCTAATTAAAAAGGAAATAATATTATCTCTATTTGTTAATTGTTACTGATTTATTAAGAATTTCAATGTGTCAATGGAGTAATGTTTATTGAATTGGAAGGGTGAAATTATACTCTTAGTAGTAATAGACGATATATGTTCATCTGAGGAACATGTCCATTGTTCATGCGAGCGCATTCACAATGATGAGCGAAAATGGTGCTTAAGCGAAGAGACGGGTCTCTTGTGAGAACACCTAGATCCGTCTCGAAGAAGAGACGAGTCGACCCATGACCCGTGTACAACATTTTTCGCTAAGCGTAGGATCCCAACCCATGCTCCATTCAAAATCTGCCACGTGGCAGCGACCCATTGGCCCATTTTTTTTTTAGTTTTTATATTATTTTTTGACTGCTTTTTTCGTTTTCCAAAACTAATACTTAGTACAACTAAATGTAACAACCGTGTTACTTAAAAAGTAACATTGTTTATAAGTGAACG
Organism: Campanula takesimana; assembly: GCA_026119855.1. Lineage (NCBI taxonomy): Eukaryota > Viridiplantae > Streptophyta > Magnoliopsida > Asterales > Campanulaceae > Campanula > Campanula takesimana. The sequence continues at coordinate 153,090 of JAOWBW010000017.1, read as the reverse complement.
TAACACCGGTTTCACAAAAAAAGAAAAAAAAAAAAAGCTCATTTTACTTATCTTTCAACTGTAATACTAACTATAAATACGTGTAACACTAACAATAACTAAATGTAATTATCTTTATATTGAAATGTAACAGCGTTTTTCCAGATTTTTTTTTTGAGTATTTTGATTTTATTTTTTAAAAGAAAGTAACATTTGAAAAATAACAACTTATATACATGAATGTAATTATTTGCACAAGTAAATGTAACAGTTTAGTAGATGAAATTGAAACAGATTTCTATAGATAATGTAATACTTTTACATGTATCATAATAAATTAAACCCATTGTAACTTATTATTTGAAAACATGTAAATATATTATTATACAAGTAAACGTAATTGTTTTACGATGTAACACTTTTACATGGAAAAAAAATGTTGTTAAGCTTACACGTAACACTTTCTTCTCGTATGAAACTTTACCCCAAAGCTATAGGCCCAAGGGTCGTTTGTTAATACACACTTCTCTAAACTCTAACGTCCGAGGCCCAAAAATAAAACTTACTGATGCCAGAACGCTTAAAGCCCGTGGCCGACATTTACTAAAAACGGGTTCTATTGCACAATTTTTTTAGGGTTAATGACAAATTAGGGCTTGAACTCCAGGGGTGCGTCTAAACGGGGCCTGGGTTTTTATTTTCGCTAGATCAGGGCTCAATATCTAAATTTTTCGGCAGTTAAGGGCTTTTTGACGAAAATCGTTAGAAAAGTCAGTTAAGTGCCATGTGCATGGCACGTGATCGTCAAAATGGACGGGTTTGTAATGATATTAGTTAGTAAGGGTTTTAGTGAAATTTTTGAAACTCAAAAGGTTTAAAATGAAATAAATATTTTTTCTAAAAAAATAATCTTTTTTTCTAAATAATCAAGTATATAATAAAATAAATAATTATCAAATATAAAATAAATTTATTAAAAAAAAATCAAAATTATTAAAAAAATTAATCTAATAGCTCTATTAAATATAAAATGATTTAGATTATTTTCTAAATAATAAATTTAAATTAAAGAAAATTATAAATAAATTTAAATTTTATTCTATGAATAGTGTTTTTGGACATTTATATCCTTCACCCTCTACTTTTGGTTGACTCATTTCCTTTGTTTTTGCCTTATTTTCTTAATAAGCGTGCATAGTCAAACTAAGAACATTAAACTGGGACGGAGGGAGTAATCATTTTTCTAAATAATCAACTATCAAGTACCCCCTCCGTCCAAATTTAAAGTTCCTAGTTTGACTTTACACGGAGATTAAGAAAAAATAAATGTTATGAGTATGAAAAGTGATAATGAAATTGAATTATAAGATTTAACATTTATGATTAAGCACTAATCATTTACCTAAAAATTTTCCAAATATAAATCTTATTACAGTCAAATTTGTTAATGAAATTCAAAATTCAAATTTTACATTTCAACCAAATTATCACACCATTCCCTCCACCACCAGCCCACCACCATCACTACCACCGGACCACCACACCAACACTGCACCTCCACCACCGGACCGCCACCACCCAGAGCCACGCCAAACACCGGTCAAAAACCGCCACTGCCCACCACTATCATCCCTGCTACCACTACCAACAACAATAATTCTAAAATCAGTACAAATTAAAATAAACAAAAAGTAAATAAAATCAAATCAAAAATCAAAACTTCAAAACTCAAGAACTACTTGCAGTGTAGAAGGGAAATTGGTCTGTTTTGGCGCTAGTTTAGTATGAGCCAAGAAAAGGTACCTTCTTCAAGTTCAGGAGAACTTGTAATTGCTTCCTGAAAGAATATAGGGATCTTTCGATCATCCTATCAAGAGTAGAGAGCCATCTCTTGGCGCCGTATCCATGTACACTAGAGAGTAAATCCCTATAAAGTGGATCAGTAAGGGATTCATCGATTTCTACATGATCGACCCAAGTAACCTGCAGTACAAAAATGGAATCAGAGGTTGCAATCAATCTGATCAAGTAATGCTAATAATTTGGCTGTACAATTCCAAAGGGTGAAAGAACTCACCATTGATTTTCCATCAGAGAGGCTTTTAATCAAAAATCAAAAATCAAAAATCAAAAATCAAAAATCAAAAATCAAAAATCAAAAATCAAAAATCAAAAATCAAAAATCAAAAACTCAAAAATCAAAAATCAGAACTTCACAAATCAAAAAAGGGAGTTGCTGGGTAGAATGGATTATACGCACAAATACAACACACAAGCAAATCAGAAATCGAAAATCAAAATTTAAAGAATCAGGAATCCGAACGTGAAAGAGAGAGAGAGAGAGAGAGAGAGAGAGAGAGAGAACGCAAGAGAGATACTTACCGAAGTTGAAGCCGGCGACGGAGACGGCGCGTTCTATGTGAGCGGCGACGAAAGTGATGGGGAAGAAGAAGTGGGAATGAGTGCTTGGAAGGGGAAGGGTGGCGTGTAGATGCAAGGAGACGGTGGGAGGGGTGGCGGGGAGCCGGAAGTAGGGGTGGGGGCGGGAGGTTGAAGATGGGAGGAGGGGAAAAGATGTTGCTGGGTATGAGGAGAAATGAAGAGGGGGGATATTTTTTAGGGTTTATGAAAGAAATTGGGTTTTGTTTTGGATTTAACCTTTCAAAATTTAAAATTTACAGTTTGACCATTTTTGACAACTTTTCATTTCAATTTCATCCAGATTTATGATCACGTGCCATGCACATGGCAATTAACTGACTTTTCTAACGATTTCCGTCAAAAAGCCCTTAACTGCCGAAAAATTTAGATATTGAGCCCTGATCTAGCGGAAAAAAAACCCATGCCCCGTTTAGATGCACCCCCTGGAGTTCTGGCCCTAATTTGTCATTAACCCATTTTTTTATTACTATCCAAAATAACTGTCTCTTTTGGCATTTGCACAATTTTTAAAAAATGCAATTATTATCATGACTTAATAACAAAAGTTATAACTTTACCCCTATTAAGTGTGCAACTTTCTTACATTAATGTCTCACACTTTAAGACAATTAATAAAAGAGAACAAGTTTCAATGAAAGGGTAAAAGAGACATTTAGCTCAAAAGTTACAATTATTTTGGACCAAAAGTGACAGTTATTTTGGACCGGAGGAAGTAAAAAAATTGTGCAAACTACCTAAAAGTACTAAACAATCAATTACTAAGCTGAGTACTTAATGCCTCATTGTTGGTTTTTACGAGGCTTTTTCATCTTTTTTGAGAGAGGTAATAATTGTATTGTCCCCTATAGTTAAACTAGTCTTTTCATGAATAAACATAAGTTAAAAAATGTACATATGCAGTATAAGTGCATTTGATCTAGATAACCACTTAAATAGGAAAAATAAAGTTTAAAAAAAAAAGTGATATACACAAAACAAAAGGTAAAAAAAATAATATTATGGTGATTTAATAGCTTATGCTACTCTATTAATGAATAACAAAAAATTCGTATGGTAAGTAAGTTACTATTTTTGTCTATAAATATAAACGAATGTTCAAATTTTATTTTTAAAGACATGTGAAAATCTCTATGTTTTATACTCCCTCTGTTCCATACCAATGGGCACTTTTAGTCAAATAAACTTGAAATTTGACTAACATTTTATGCTAAATTATTAATCTCCATACAATATTTTTTAAAAATTATTAAATTAGTAATAGAAACATTATCAATAACTATTTTTAAATTTTTATGGAGATAAATTATTTAGCATAAAATGTTAGTCAAAGTTTAAGTAGGTTTGACCAAAAGTGCACATTGGTGTGAGACAGAGGGAGTATATTTTAATTGCAAAGATTCTCATATAATCATGTAATCCTCTTTCAATTTTGCAATTATAAAGAGATTAGTGAAAAAGATTCATTAACAAAAAGCCAAAATGTTGGGAATAACTTGTTTTTTCAAGCTCCTGGGAAAAACGTGTTTTTAAAAAGCGCGGTGGCATTTTTGTAAATATGTAAAATTTCATTTAAAAACGCGTGGTGACATTTTTGTAAATAATCAGAATGTTTAAGAACCTTACACTCTTATAAACTGCAAATGACATTCTTAAAATGCATTGGCAATATTATCACTCAAACTGGTTATGTCAATGCAAGTATTTTGTTGTGCCAGTTCAAGTGTTTTTCATCGCCATTAAAAAAGAATAAACAAAAAAATAAAAAAATTGGAGTTATTAGTGCAAGTGAGAGTGTATTTTGGCGTTACTTGTAGTGTTTTTGATAGTCAGTGAGCATTTTGAAAGAACCTTTAAGACTGATAGCCATAACCTAACCTTTTAGACTGATAGCCAGAACCTTTTTTCTGAAAGGAAATTTCGAGAGAAACAATGTTTAGGCCCTCAAACAGAGCTTTAAATGTTTTATTAATGAAGTGTTAACAGATATTCAGCGACAATGTTTAGGATGTCCAGTTGATGAATTACGAAAAACCAGATGGTGTGTTAAAGAGTGCCAGATAGTGTTGACCAGTTTTTATGATTAGTGTTTTCCATTGGTGTACTAATAATCATTCTTAGGATATCATGAAAATAATTAAAATTTCATTTTTTAATCAAAATTCAAACAAATTGATAAAAAAAAATATTATTTTACTTAAGATGAAATGATGATGAGAATAAATACATTACATATTAAATACTCTTTCCGTCCCAAAATACTTGTTGTTTAAGGAGTTGAATTTTGTTCTAAAATATTTGTAATTTCACTATTATCTAAGAATCTTTACCTTTATTTACTATATACTCCCTCCGTCCCACCCGAATTAGGATTTTTGGTTTAGACACATGGATTAAGGAAAAAGTGTTAGTGGAATAGGTGTTGTAGTATGAAAAGTGAAGTAGGAGAGAGAAGGAGGGGTAGAGAATAATGAATGAAAAGTTATTGTGAGTGTGAATGTGGGTCCCATTAAATAAAATACCTCCATTTTGGGTTGTCATAATTCGAATGAGACGCCCAAAATTAAAATTTGTCCTAATTCGAGTGAGATGGTTGGAGTATGACTTTATTATGACTGTGAGATATTTATTGTACGAACATTTAATTTCATAAGTAATTTTATTTTTAAGGTTGATTAAGCCTTTTTTACATACGTATGAGAAACTCTAAAATTGCATGTATTTTGAGACGGATGAATTCATATACACAAAAAAGTAGGTTTTGGGAGAAACTAGTAGGGGTGCAAATGGCTTGGTTTGGTTCGGTCTCGGCCATTTTAGAGACAGAACCACTAGTTATCGGTTTGAGAAAATTCCAGACCGAACCGCGAAAAAGTTCAAACCGAATCAAACCCAACCGCCGCTGTTTGGTTCAAACCACAGTAATGTGGTTTAGACTGCGGACTAGCATGTAGTTTAAATCGTGGTTTAAACCGTCGTTCAAATCGTAGTTCATATAACAATTCAAATCATGGTTTAGATTTAGTTTAAAAGAGAAAATTGAATGGAACAAGGATATTTAACGAATAAAAAAGCTGAGGGAAATGAACACACTACCGAACTTTGTTGAATATGCGACTCAACGAATACAACACATGATGAAATGAATATTGAATAAGATGCAAAACGAGAGTTAGTAATAGTCTAATATAATGCAGATTTTTATTAATAATTTAAAGGTGGATGTTACTTAACATACAAATATATGACTAATATATGCTGTCTGACGGTTCGGTCTTGTGGTTTGGTTTGATGGTTCGGTCTCGCGGTTTGGTTCGGTCCTGAGGGGTTAGACCACAAACCAAACCGAACCATACGGTTTACTAATTTTTGAAACCGAACAAAACCACTCGTGCTTGAAAACCGAACCAAACTATTTGGTTTGGTTGGTTCGGTCTCGAACCGCGGTCTGGACCGAACCGCTTACTCCACTAGAAACTAATTTATCTATAAATTACAGAACGTCTACTTTTTATTACTTGCAAACATTTGGTGAACATTTAAGAACAACTTGAAAAACACGACTTTTTAAAATTTAGGGAGAAACTAATTTTTCAAAATCTTGTCAATACAAAAGAAAATATATTAAAAAAAAAGTTAGACATGCTAGTAGTTTTTTTTTTTTTAAAAAAAAAAGACTTAGTACTAGTTTTGGAGCACGGAATCTAAGGGCATCCACAATGGTGGAACTTTTTCAAATAGTTTTTTATAATTTTAATGTGCCACATCTTTTTCAAGTCAACATATAAAAACTTAAAGTTTTTTTTACAATGGTAGAGTTTTTTTTTTTACCAACTTTTTATGGCTCCACATTCAACATTAAAATAAAAGAAAAATAAAATTATTGTTTGATATTTAGTGGTCATTGAAGATTGGTGAAAATTAATGTAAAGAGCTCTCTTAAAGAGCTCTTTATAGAAGGAGTTGCTCCTTAGAGAAGGAGCTTTTTCAAAAACACTACAATGGTAAAAAGCTCTTAAGAGCTCTTTCCTTAACATAAAAACCCATAAAAAAGCTCCCATTTTGGATGCTTTGTTTCCTTGGAGTAACATTGTAAACAACACATGGGAGGAGAGAACGAGAAAAACGATGTTATGGGAAACTAAAAGCATTCATTAAAATGCACTAAAAACAAGAAAAAAAATGTGTAGATATAAAAAAAGTTGTGCAAATAGAAATTCCCACTAAAAACCTTTCTCATTCACTCAAATTTGTTTCAAGACGTTGTTGGGTGGCTAAACTAAGGGTGTTAGTTGTCCAATCCAGACTGCGGTTTGAGACCGAACCAAATTAAATTATATGGTCAGGTTCGATTTTTAAGCACGAGTGGTTCGATTCAGTCTCAAAAATTAGTAAATCGCGTGGTTCCGTTTAGTATGTGGTCTGACCCCTTCAAACCAAACCAGATTGAACCAAGTGCAATATTCAAAATTTAGGTATTGTATCCAAGTATATCCAAGTATTTCTACTCAGTTTATAATTTGGATCATTGATTTTGTATCTAATCCAATGGTTCTCATTAGAGCAAGACTATATATACTCCCTCCGTTTCTAGTTAGTTTGGACCAAAATTTTGGCACACAAATTAAGAAAAAGTAAGAGAGATAAATAATGGAAGGAGGTGTTTGTGAGTATGAAAAATTAAATAGGAGAGAGAATGGGTGGGAGGAATAGTAAGTTGATTGGTGTTTGTGAGTAGGGATGGCCAAACCGGACCGGAACCATAAAACTGGACCGGAACCGGACCGAAAAAGCCAGGAACCGGAGCAAACCGGGGAGGAAACCGGAACCGGATAAACCGGAACCGCAAGGCATCCAGGCCGGTTCAGGGTCACATAAATGGCGAACAGGAACCGGAACCGTACGAAAATCCCTTGTTTTTCAATAATTTTAAAGGGGGGACCGGAACCGTACCGGAACCGGATTGTGCCAACCGGAACCGGGGTAAGCGCGGGCCGGTTCAGGGTCACATATATGGCGAACCGGAACCGGCGGTTCCGAACCTGAACCGAGCCCGGAACCGGTTTTGGCCATCCCTATTTGTGAGTGTAAAAGTAAAGTATGAGAGAGAATGAGTGAGAGGAATAGTAAAGATTCTTTGCTATTTTAGGGCAACTCCAATGGTGGTCTTTGCTCCATAGGTATCAAAAGGATTTCGAACCGCTGCACCGAGCGGTTAGCTCCACCCAATGGTGCCGATTGGAGCCACCTCATTTTAGCTACACCCAATGGTGGCGATCAAGGCCACATGTGTTCGAATTCGGTAGGGCCCACAAAAAATTGAAATCATCTTAGCCGCACACCCAATCGGCATGCCTATGTGTCCTTGATCGGCACCAATGGGTGGAGGAGTGGAGCTAACTTGGGTGGAGCGGTTCCGGGTCCGTATCAAAATCAAATTTTGGTACCTATGACTACTATTCACATAGTATTAAAAAATCATCTCCAATCATAGGTATCAAAATTTTGGTACCAAATTAATTTATAATGATTATTAACTTTATTAATTATTTTTGAAATGATAAATAATTTTAATATATGATCATTACTTGAATTAATTATGTTTTAAATTAAAAAAATAAATTTGTAAATAATTATATAAAAACATTTTTTTTAAAATAAATATTTATATTTTAAATTAAAAATTTTAACATGATAATTAATTAACAGGATAAATATTTTTTCACTATGTTTAACAATTTTTAAAACACTAACAATATATATCAAAATTTGGTGTGGTACTAAGCAAAATTTGCATTTGATACCTACCATTGGAGTTGCCCTTAGGGTAGTCCACACTAACCTGAGATGGATGAAAAAGGAAAGAAGTTCACACTAACCGGAGACAGAGGGAGTATATGTTTGTGTGTATATTCAGTTTGAATATATATACTCCCTCCGTCCCAGCACAAGTAGGACTTCTTTCCCTTTTAGGCCGTCCCAGAACAATTGAGACTGCCCAAAATAGAAATGTTATAATATTTATATTCAACCAAACCCACTATTTAACCTCACTTATTCTCTCTCTTCATTTTCCACCACTCATTTTATTCAACCAACACTACTGTTTACCCCACTCATTATCTCTCTTCATTTTCTACCATACATTCACTACTTTCTCTTAATTATTGTGTCCACTTCTCTAATCCTACTTATGTTGGGACGGAGAGAATATATGTATAAATAAATTTTGCTCTTGATCATCTAGAAATAGTATTTGATTGACATCTCCCTGACATTAAGATGGTCTCGGATCGAATATCATTTCAGGTTTGACGTGTTTATCATTCCGAATCTTTTTATTATTATTATTATTATTATTATTATTATTATTATTATTATTATTATTATTATTATTATTATCACAAAATAACCATTTTTGTCTAAGTAATAATAAAAATAAAAATGTATTTTGAAATGTGAGATATTAATTTTCATGTGTTCTAGTAATTAATTCTCAATCTGGAAGTATATGTTAGATGATTACTACAGAAAGAACAACTTACAAAATAATAAAATAGAAAAATTATACAGGAAATACAAAAAAGGAATCTTGATTGTTGTTGCATGAGTCTAATGCTAGTTACTGTCTGCTTAAAACTTATCCCTCTCCTCAATGAGTGTGCTTCAGTCTTGTTGGAACGCTAGTCTCTCAGGAATCAAAACCGATACTGCTCATTAAGACATAAATAATCAACAGATTTTATTTTCCACTTAATTTCAAAATTAAGTCCTCATTGATCTCTTGGAGCGGTTACAATTTCGGAAATCATAAAGATATTTAAACTTAAATCAAGCCAAATCTGGACTTTGATTTGCACCACCCTACGCATGAGAGAGACCTCTATACTACATAATCTTGACCACTACTTTATTGCCCAAGAATTTATACTAGCAAAAAGTTTCATTTCCTTCCAATGTAGGATGCCTAACTTTGGAGTCACAAATCTCTTATAAACAAAACTTTAATTTGCTTTCAATGTGGGATACCTTCCTTATTTTTTGCTTTTTCAAACCACTCACTTTAAGCATCAATATCTCATTCGTCCATTTATTTTGAACATATAAATAATTGATTTCATTTTTCTTATAGAGTAAAACACAAACTCAAAAATATTTTTGTAATTTAACAAAATTACCTTCAAGTATGTATGATTTGAATAAAGTTTCTCAAAAAGGATTCAAGTTAAATTTGGGTTCTGTTTACGACAAATTAAAGGTAGCCGCGCCATTTAACTTATTAATAATGTCGATATGTTGCTTTTTCTTTTTCCTCCTTTTGTTGTCATCTTCTTTGGAAAGAGTCAATTTTTTTTTTTTTTTTGAGCAAACGATAAATTTCATTTCATTCACAATTAAAAAAGAGATGACACTCCACAAAGGTCGGAGGCTCACCCTAAATTTTAATAGCAGTTCCAACTCCTAACCTATTACAACGACAAATCTAATCTAAATCTCGAGATGTTCGGATTTTTCTCCAAGTAGACTTGGACACTGCCTCAATTCGGCATTCAAGAAATTCCCCTTCAAATAAGATATTGCACTGAGCACTTCATATGCAGAATCCGGGTTGACGAGAAAACGTCTACCAGCAATCTCAAAATCGACGAACAATCCTTGTATGGTTAAAACATTGGCATCCACTTCATTGTGAGAAGATACAAGAATCACCGCACTTGCAAAACTAAAAAAAAACAACAAACACACAAAGAAACAAACACGACTCTCACAAATGAGAGAATACAACGGCTCTCACAGGGAGAGAATACAACGGCTCTCACAAAAGGAGAGAATTTTGTTTTTGAAAAACAAACAAAAAATAAAAAATCACTCTTAATTTAAACTTTAATCATTGAATTTTTTCAATGGTTAAAGTTTAAATTAAGAGATAAAAACAAATCAAATTAAGTTTAACAAACAAAGAAGAAGATTATTGAAGTATTGGATTGGATTGATGGGATGAACTTGTTGTTGGTGAAACCAAAAATGAGAAGTTGAGAGATGGTTATTTTGAAACGTTGAGTATTTTGAAGAGTACTAGTCTAAATTCTGGAAAAAGTCATTTCTTAAATAAAATAATAACGTAAGAGTATTATAGTCGCCACTAAAACCAAAAAAGTCAATATTTACGATTACCAATTTATAATGTTCGTTATCACTGGTGGATCTACATTAGATTTAGTGGTCAATTGCCCCCAATTAATTTCTAAAAAAAAATGTATTTTACTTGTGCAACTTTGTGTTTACCTGATTAATATACAAAGTTATCTACAATAAGAAGGGTGGTAAATGGGGTTATTTTTTTTTCTTTTTCTTTTTCTTTTTCTTTTTCTTTTTCTTTTTCTTTTTCTTTTTCTTTTTCTTTTTCTTTTTCTTTTTCTTTTAAGCTTTCGGTTGTTTTTTGAGGTAAGGTGTTTCACCCGCTCCTTGTACTTTTTCTTTATTATTTGCTTTATTAATAAAGTTAGGGGGCTTCACCCTTTTTGCTCAAAAATAAAAAAAATTATTTTGCAAGTTTATTAAGAATTTAAGGACTTTAGTATACTTTATTAAATCTTACCTCATTTGTGTGAAAAAGAATGTACAAAAATGTTTTTGGACCATTTACTTTGCAAAAATATTTTTACCCCTTCTTTCAAAAAATCTCCGACTCCAACACTGTTCATAATAATATTTAAAAAGAAATATGAAAATTGGATTCAATAGAGAAACATCATTTTCTCATTAAAATTAGTCTGGTCTCTGTCACAACTTGCAAGTCTTTAATTTTAGCAGCTGAATTTTCTTTACGGTGGAAAATTTATATGGCTTCCATTATTATTTTTGTTGTGGAGCTATGTATTTTTTCATAAAAAATAAAATTATGAATACATTTCATGAGATTGGAGTATAAAGTTAATCTCATGTGTTAACGGCTGTCCATTTAATTTCTGTTCAACATAAGTTAATATAACAAAATGATTGTTCATTTTTTTCTTAAATCACTACAATCAGCTGTTTAAAGATAATTTTGACGAATAATTTTTAATTATAAATGAGTTAATTTTATATAAAAAACAACCTAATTTACACTAAGAAATAAAAAATCAGGCCTTCCATAAAAAAAATTAAAATACATTTCACACTAAAGCGGGTGTAAAATAAAGAGTAGTAATTAATGACATATCGAAATCAAAAGTTAATTAATGTGTGTTTTTTTTTTTCCTCTGGTAATGTCAAAATTGTCTTTTATAGCCATTGATTATGTCATTGATCACCGAGCTGGTTGGAGGCGGAGATTGTGAACCACATGACTCGTAAATTAAACTGAACGTGTACACGTTTAAATTAGGATCACACGTAACAATGCATGCATGCATGTGGTTTTTGGTCTTGGTGTGACTTTACTCCTGATGGATGTAGAGAAGTTGACTTGACTCTTCTAATTATGTTTACCTATTTTTCATAGGGTGAATATGTGCGTGCCTTAAACTGATTTCGGTAAATCTTCAAAATAAGATTTTTGTCAATTAAATTATAATTTACCAATCATTGACAAAATAATGATGCTAATAATTTAAAAATTAGCATGGGCTGGACTGGGCCGACAATGGGCTATGTTGGAGGTTCCACCTTAAAACCAACCAATTGGTGATAAAGGGGAGTAACTCCTCAAGTCGGTCCATGTTTCTCTCTTTAGAAGATGTGTGATAACTGTCTCTTATAATATTCAACATTAATTAATTTTAAGTAGGTACTTATGGTTTGATTTTGGTAGATGATCCAGCTAAATATAGTATTTCTTAATCCAATCTTACGTAATTTCATACGACTTTTTTGACTAATAAATATCTCCATCAGTAGTTGTGCTGTCAAAATTTTTACTACTAGTTGCTAATTAAATTTGATTCAACTTGGCTGGCACACCAAAAAATATAAATAATGACATACTGAATGAAGCTCAACATAAGGAGGGGGTGGTGGACCAAACATTGCATTGCATTGCAATTACAACTTTTAAACTCTGTACGAGAATAAAAATCCCTGGTTGCGATTTGCTGTGTCCCCTCTTGTCTCGTGGGACCATTTAATTTAATTAATATCAGAATTTTGGGAGCTAGTAAGAGTTGTTGCTAATGATTTTATCTTCTTACTTTACATACCCAAGGCTTACATGCTTACTCCAACATAATGATAAAAAGTTATCCAAATTACTTTTTATTCATCCAAAAGTAAGTGTTATTATACTCATTTTATAATAAATGATGCATTTGAATTAATGTATATTTTATAATGTCTGTTTGATGTGAAAATATCGAGAAAAACTTGTTTTACACTGTAAAATCTGTTTCCATCCCTTAATGTAAAACATAATAATCTCTTAAATGTAAAACAGGTTTTACACATCTTTTTATATAAGACAAAAACTTGTGTGAGAACACTCCAACCCGTCTCATGGGTGAGACGGGTCATTTTTTTTACCCATTACCCGACCCACAACCCTGCTCCAGGACCCATGGGGGGACCCTGCCACGTGGCAGCCCCTCATTGGCCCCAAAATTTTTTATTTTTTTTTATTTTTTTTAAATTTTTATATTTTTTTTTTTGGTTTTTTTTCGGTTTGTGAAAAGTAATAGTTACCATCTCTTAAAGTAATAGTGTTATTCCTATGTTTTCTTCGTTTGCCAAAAGTAATACTTATTATAACTAAAATGTAACAAACGTGTTATTTATATGTAATAGTATTTGTAAATAATTGTAATACATATGTATAGATATCTATTTGTTTTCAAACAATAAGTTACAATGGGGTCAAATTTATCATGATACATGTAAAAGTATTACATTATCTATAGAAATCTGTTACAATTTCGTCAATCAAAGTGTTACATTTACTTGTATAAACTTACTATTACATTCATATACATAAGTTATTACTTTTCAAATGGGTAAAAACGAGCTTTTGTTTTTTTAAAACAAGTATTACGTTTACTTATGAACAATGTTACTTAAGAGATGGTAACTATTATTTTTTGCTAAACCACTGAAAAGCCGAAAAAAAAATATAAAAACTAAAAAAAAACCAATTTTTTTTTTTTCGGTCAATGGTGGGTTGCCACGTGGCGGGTTCGGCCCATGGGTCATGGGGCGACCCGTCTCATGCATGAGACGGATCCCCTTGTTCTCATGGGAGACCACCTCTTTATATAAAATAAGTTTTTCATAAGACTAACTCTTGTTTGTCATGTGCAAACAAAATACAAACAGGTTGTGATATAATCCCACATCAATTACATGTAAATTTTATGTTAAATTGATAAATATTTATACAGGAACCAATTCATCCAACTTTAGTAGGTCAGATAAATCCATACGTATGACCTATAATTGCATAGTGGATGGGGTTTTTGTATTTAGATACGTACATAAATAAAGCTACTATTGTTTAATAGTTAGTTTGACAAGTCCTATCAAAATGAAAGTTTATATTTTTTGAAAATTTAGTCCAAAATGAATGATACTTTAAATAACTTTATCTCTAAATAAACTTTGAGAAATAATAAAGTTACAAAAGATAGGCTACAAAATGTGGCATACAAAATGAGGTGTCATAATTGTGTTGGTGTTTTTAATTGGAGTGTGCCGGGTCCACTATCGATGTAGCCAATAAAATATCGTCACCACATTTTGTATCCTTCATTTTGTAAACTTCTTTTGTAAGCCTAGCATTGCCCATAAACTTTTACCAATTTTTCGTTAATAGTATTTCTTGATAAAGAACAGGATATTTTCAATTTTTTTTTATTATTAATATTGTAGTTGCCTAGTTGGTCACTAGCTTGGTCTAACATGATACTTTCAATCCAATTAGACTATAAACAATCAGTATTTTTTTTTCAATCCTTTTAAACGGTAATTTATTTATAGATCAGTCTAATAAAAAATAGTTCATGAGTTTAGGATTATTTCCATGCCCATCAGAATTCAGATATAGATGTCGACTACCACAAATAGGCTCACCCATAATTTCTCAAGCTTTGAGACTTGAGAGTCCTTTGGAAAAAAAAATATACTCCCTCCGTCATATTTTAAACTTCAAACTCAATTCGAAAATTGTCAACTCAATTATACTTTGACTTCAAAATACAAAAAAATGAACTATCATAATGACATTTTAAAATTTGTTATCGATTCACCATTAGTAATAGTTTCAGTAATAAATTTTAGTTTTTCATTAGAATAATCAAATTTTCTAGAAACTCTTGGTCAAAATCCGATAAAGTGAACCATGTTAGCTTTGAAGTATAAAATGAGATTGAGATGGTATTTATTTTGGAATGGCGAAAGTATTTTTTTTAGGCAACTGAAAAATGAAAATATTATTTTCATTTTTTGAAAAGAAGGAGATGGTGGAGTATATGTTTGGCAGGATGTGGAGATAAGCTTGAGACATGTATGAAAAACTGAATAAACTTTCGGCATTTGATACCCTCAATGTCCCTGGCGTCGACTTAAATAAAGTCCAAACAAACAGCTTCCTATAAATGAAGGAATACAATAGACTAGAGAAGAAGACAGGTTATATAACAACTCCCCAAATATAAAAGAATATACTCCCTCTTCACACTGTCCCATTTTAAAAATCAAAAAATTTTTAAAAAGACATCTCATTTTAAGAGTCAAAATCTTAAAATGAAAAGTGGGTCCTACATGTCATATTCACAACAATCATCCACTAACTCTTTTCTACCACACTTTCTCTCTCATACCCAACTATCAACACTCACAACGCATCACTGTCTCCTTAATTCTTGAACTCACCTATTTTTTTACTCTTAAAATGGGACGGATGAAGTACTCAGTAAAAGAAAGGGAAAAAAAAGACAAGAGATATTTTGCGAGAATAGTTTTATATCATACATTAACTATTACAGTGGTCCTAATTCTCTACAGTATTAAATGTGCACATGGCATAAATAAATGGGATTGGTATTCATTTTATGGTTTATGATCATATCTACATCCATCATCATGCTTACAAAACTACAGTAAAATAAATGTTCAAAATTGTATGATTTTAGAACGAAAATAAATGCAAAAAACAGAAAACAACTATCAGTTTATTTTTGAATGAAAATAAAACAAGATATAACGAATTTACTTGATATATTTCACTTTAAAATAATCGGTTACAGATATTAAAAAAAAAATTGAGCCAAAATGATAAATGAAACTATATGAAAATAGACATAAATGTAAACGAATACTTTAGAAGATATGATCAACAAAACCTAGTACATAACATTGCATAATCATGCAAGAAAGCTTTTTTTTTTTTTTTTTTTTTTGAGAAAATCATGCAAGAAAGTTAAAAAAAAATGAAAATTGAAATTTCATTTCGTGGCTAAATAAATAAAATAAGCCAAAGAGTAACAGAAAATCATAATTTTATCATCCAAAAAATATGAAGAAAAAACCAATATAGTAATTCATAAAGAAAGTCTAACAGTCACAAACCAAATTACCAAAATATAGACGCAACCACAAAATAAGACGAGACCAGATCTCCTATACCCATCAGGTGTGCCATCCATGTGCCCAAAGTGATCCGGCCCTTAATATGTTTGAATAATATTAATAAGATGTTAATCTTAAAAACTGTGAGCCGTTGGATTACTTTGGGCACATGGAGTGGCACACGGGATGGGTACAGAAGATCTGCTCTCAAATAAGACATACTACTCCAACAATCCTTTAAGGTACATGTACTAAGCCAAATATTTTTGTTGTCGATCACAAGCAACATAGTTGGTCACTGTAACTCAATCGTATGATAGCTTTATATAATGATAGTAGACTTTTGATTGAGGTTTGGCTAGTGCCGTGGCAACAATAATGTTAGACAGACGCGGTCAGTGTAATCAGATGTGGATATAGACAGACGCGGTCAGTGTAATCAGATGTCAATATATTAGGAAAGATAAAGTGAATATGTAATTTTTATTGTGAGAATGACAAAATAGACCGACAAAAATTAATTGAAAATCTTAGATCGGACCAAAGGGAGTATAAAACATTTGATTCCATAAAAGACAAGATGACAAGGGATATTTTGGGAGAATACTTTTTCATCATTTACGAACTATTACAATTGTCCTATTTTTATACATAGTCAAATTTGTACCAGGTTTAAATTAATGAAATTAATTATAATTTACAGTTGCCCTAGTGGAGAATTATTATATTAGAAATTGGCTTATCCACCTCATTAAGAGTATTTACCTAGTTTTATTCCATTCCCACCTAGTTTCGTTTTTTTTTTTCTTTTTTTTTTTTTGTCCCGGTTAAGGAGAAGAGAAAAATATTTTTTAATAAATAGAAAAAAATGTAAATTAAACTATAGAGCTATAAACAATATAGTTTACAACTAATATAAAATTTGAGTGGTGAATTTATCAATTAAAATGTTAACGTAAATAGTTCAAACTTCAAAATTTATTTATTTTGATAAGAAAATGGATCACTGTTGATTTGATAAATTTTAGTTTGAACAATGGAAAGATATCCAAATTAAAATTTAATGACTAAAAAATAATCATAAAATATGGTAAGTATTTCGATGGGGAAATATGTCATGATCCCAAGTAGTTGAATTTTTAGTTAGCAAATGCAATTAGTAGTGTATATAGCATCTCCCAAAAATATTTCATTGAATTTTTAGTTAGCAAATGCAATTAGTAGTGGATAGTTGTTGTGTGTATGACATATAGGACTGATTAAATAAAAAAATCTTTTTAGAATTTCGACTCATAATTTGGGACACACATTTAGGAAATTTTTGTCTTTTAAAATGAAACGAAGAGAGTTGGTAGGCTTAGTCGCACACCTACTAAATTAGACCTGAACTCGGCCACTAATAATGTAATTAGGGTAAGTCAGGGTCGATCCACGAAGAACGATGATTATTTTGCTACCAAATTGTACAAAAAGTTATGTCCCTTAAAATGAAATTTGGACACTCATTTAGGGACAAATGTAGACTATTTTGAAAAGTGTCAAATGAGCTGAGATGGACTAAATGAAAATAAGTGTTAAGTGAGTTGAGACGAAGTGAGTACTCTCTAGGTATTGTTTAACATTTTTAGTTTCAATTCGTACTAGAATTTAAAAAATTATTATAAGCATAAAAATTAAAATAGGAAAGAAAAAATGAGTTTTTTTTCCTTTGAAAA
Source organism: Campanula takesimana (assembly GCA_026119855.1). Classification (NCBI taxonomy): domain Eukaryota; kingdom Viridiplantae; phylum Streptophyta; class Magnoliopsida; order Asterales; family Campanulaceae; genus Campanula; species Campanula takesimana. Next base: position 135,421 of record JAOWBW010000017.1, on the reverse strand, counting down.
GAGAGAGAAAAAGTGAGTTGGGAGTGTTATTATGAGAATAATAAGTAGGTCTCATTATTCATTTTAAATAATAAAGCAACAAAACACTTTATTTAGGAAATACCAAAAAGGTAAATAGCAACCTTAAACTAGAACGGAAAGAGTATTATACACCCTTCGTCCCAAACTTATACTCCCTACGTCCCATTTTAAATTACAAGAAACCGTCTTTGCACGAAAATTAAGAAAAAAATAGAAAATGTGATGTGTTGTGAGTGTAGATAGTTTGTAGGAGGAAGAAAGTGGGGTAAGGAATATTTAGGTATAGGGTCAGTCTAATGGCAATTTTGTAAATAAATCTCTAGCCTGGCATTTTAGTAAATAAGTGACATAACTGGTGTCATTTATGTAAATAAGTTCCTTTACTGGAGAGTAATAACAAAAAAATATATATAAAAAAGTTTCTTAAATACTATTTTTTACAATTTTTATTTATTTTTTTAGGTGTTTCATATTTTTTTTCTATAAAAGATTTAGATATTTTATTTTTCTAATCATGTTTTTTAATTTTATGATTTATTTATTTTTTTACAAAAGTTGATGTTTTTGTGAATATCCTAGAATTTCATTAATTGGTTGTGAATCTCATTTTTTTTCATTTTTTATGTCCTTATTATTGAGAGGATTTTTAATGGTGATCATTTTACATTCTTTTAATTTTTATTCAGGTCATAAATATTTCTATAAAGTATTGGTCAAACTGACCTTAAGTTGACCATTTTTAATCAAAATGTGTCAAGTGAACTGGGATAGAAGGAGTGGGTTATAAGTAATTTAAGAAGTTTTGACTTGTTTTTCAAGTTGAGTCATATAAAATAGGATCATAGGTGAATTTTGAAAGTTAAACTTTTATATTTAATATAAATTAAGTTTTTCTTCTTCTTTTCACCTGAATTGATATGTAAATTATAACCCGCAAAGCTTGTTTGTATTTTCAAAAATTTCTCTACAATAAATTTTCATTAATGATTATGATACATTAATATTTCACTCCAAATCAATCTCAACAACGAATACAAGATCACTGACCCCACAGCCTCCATACTGCCACATAAATTTCACGTACTTTGAAGAATATCAAGATCATTTTCACTCAACTCATACTCCCTCCGGTCCAAAATAACTGTCTCTTTTGACATTTGCACATTTCTTAAGAAATGTGCAAATGTCATTAATGACGAGGGATTGGGCCGTCCGTACAACCACTCGGGGGCCAACTGGGGAGACACCCTTCGCTATGACTTACGGTTCAGAAGCAATGGCGTCAGCCGAGATGGCCTTGCCGACTTTCAGAGTAACCAACTATGACGAGGTCATTAATGAATACAACCGACTACTGGCTCTAGACCTAGTTGACGAAAAAAGGCTAACCGCCCAACTCAGAATGATCAATTACAAGCAAAGAACCAAGGCCTACCATGACAGCAAAGTGAAAAAGAGAACCCTTGAGGTCGGTGACTGGGTACTCAGAAAAATTGAGTCGACACACTTGAAGGCACAACAAAATAAGCTCTCGCCAAACTGGGAAGGCCCTTACATCATCACCCACATTATACGGGAAGGGACGTACATGCTCAAAACTCCGGAAGGAAAAGAGCTTAAACACCCATGGCATTCCGAACACCTGAGAAAATACTATCGTTAGCACTTCGGTTAGCAATTTATTCCTTTTCAGATTTTTCAGTTTTAGATTTTATAGTTGATATCTAGTTGTCTTAGTTTGATTTTATCAATAAAATTTCCTTTATTTCATTTACATCAAGCTTGGATTATAGGGTATAACACGGTCTTAGCGTTATTTACAACGCCGAGATCATCTAAAGAAGTCGATGAGCACACTTAAAGCATGACTTCTAAAGCCTACTTTCAATCACTAGTACCCTAACGAAGTTGAAGAGCACACTTATGCATAACTTCTAAAGCCTAGTTTCAATAACTAGCGACCTAACGAAGTCGATGAGCATACTTAAAAGCATGACTTCTAAGGCCTAGTTTCAATAGCTAGCACCCTAACGAAGTTGACGAGCACACTTATGCATAACTTCTAAAGCCTAGTTTTAACAACTAGCACATAAGATGACTTGAGTCGGTCCTAACTGTCAGACTTAACGTATCAAAACCGAGCAATAGATGTTCGACACGGCAATAACGGTGATCGACCACGGCCTACAGCCTAGCCCAAACAGGTGAGCATGCATCGTCACTTCGGACTATTAACACCTCAAACCGAGGAAAAGCAACTTGAACAGAACGGGATAAACACAAACCAAGGAATACAAATCCTTACAATCAAGTGTTTATGCCCCCCGGCCAACACCGGGCACAGGCGGACAAATACTAACCCAAAGGATTTCGAGTGTTAGAACTCCCCCAGCAAACGCCAGGACGAGCAAAATAAATACCTAAAAACATTGTTTTGGGCCAAACCGGCCATCAGATACAAACAAAAACGAGGTTCAGGTCAGACTAATCAATGTTGGCGTCAGCCTCCTCTTCAACGCAGGTAATCAGCTCGTCAAGATTCCCCTTCTCGACAGGCGGAGGTACCCACGGGGGGTTACCCTCTTTTCGATCTCGGTTGTGGATCACCCTCAGGCCTTTGTCAAAAAACGGAATTAAAGAGTGGGCAGCCCGTGCCTCAACACCGTAAGCATCCTGGTTATAGAGGCGTGCAAGCTTGTCAAGAGTTATATCAACCTCGGGGTCTATCCAGAGAAGGCGAGACAGATTAAACCAAGCATCATTGTAGGTAGTGCCGACTTCATCTTGAATGGCTGCCTTCATTGCCGCACCCTTCTTGAAAGCCTCCACTGCCCGCATCTCCCGACTCGGAATGCTCTCCTCCAATTGGACCAGCCTCTCCTCCACAGCATTTTTCTCTAACACAAGACCCTCCGCTCGTTGACGTTCTCTCTCCAGATCGGCTCTCGCCACAGCGGTCTCCTCCTTGGCTGTTCTCATCACCGTCTCGGCCCGACGAACCGTCTCATGAGCCTCTGCCGACATATCAGCTGCCTTCTTCAACTCCGCTTCAAATGAGGCCTTCTCCTTCTCAAGGGCTTCTACTTTGGCCTTCAGCTCAGCATTGGAAGCACGAAGAGGCTCGACCTCGTCTTCACATTTCCTAGCGTTGCTTATGGCAAGCTGCATCAACGCATATTCATGCTGGGCAATGGAGGCAAGCTACAAAGGAAAGACCAAGACATCAAAATCAGAACATTTTAATCAACAAACAATGAAATACAAAGTACCTCACTGATAAGTAGGCCCTTGCGGTTCCGAAGCTGTGTGGAGGTCGGACGGGTTTCCACCTGTTGGTCCCAAAGGGGCAACAAGGGTATGAAAAATGCTAGAGGGGGGGGGGGGTGAATAGCTTTTTAAAATTCTTTTCAAACCCTTTTGCAAATCAATGGCTTATGCGCACAGTTCTCAAATAAGCTAAGTATAGCGCGCAGTGAGAGTGTGAAATGCACAGCGGAAGTTTTAAGCAGCACCTGCGCAGTAAAAAGCTGCGCAAGGATAAAAACGCACGCGCTAAGTTTTGGCTTAAAGAGTTGGATAAAATGTTCTAAGGCAATAAGCAATAACAAACATAGCGGCAATAGTAGCAATCTGATAAGATCAAACAAAGCAGTAATTCAGAAATGATTAGTAGAAAGTAAATAGCGAGATTAAAGAACAAGCTATTTGGAGAGGTTCGATCAATGAAAGATCTATGTCCTCTACCAAGATGGTTAGTCTTGGATTTTCTAAAGGAGATCTTATTATATGAGAGAGTTACAAGATACAACAATGAAACACAACTATCTCAAAGATCTATAATCTATGAAGAGCAAATCCTAGACTAAACCGGTGTATCTCAAGAAGAAAGATCTTAATGATCAAAGCTTCAAGAGGTGTGTGTGTGTGTTCAGAAATTCTGGGCTCTATGAATCTATGAGATGAAGAGCACGAAGAATTCTGGTGATTTAAGGCTTAGGATCTGGGCAGGAGTTTGAAGGTATGAAGGTTGAAGGTTGATCTTGAATCTGTGAATAGTAAGCAGCAATCTTCAGAACTTCAAGGATATTATAAAGCACAAACTCTAGCAACTTGGAAATGAAGATGAGCTGGCTTATTTATAGCTGAGAGCTTGAATATAGCCGTTGGAGCTCTGAGCAAGGACGATGAGCTGGCACAATATGATTGGTGCGCATGTGTCCTTTATAGCCGTTGGAGCTCTAATCAAAGTTGATGACCTGGCACAATATGATTGGTGCGCAGGTATATAGAGCCGTTGGAGACTGAGCATGAAGACCAAATTCAAAAAGCTTCTTCTAGAAGGTTGACAGCTGTCTTTATTTGAAATATATCTCTTGAGCGCGTCTCCACCGTTGGATCTGCTAAGTGTGCTTGTTTTGTCGTTTCTGCACACCTTAACACTCTTAAAAACGTACATCTTCAAAGCGTTTTCCAAGTTAGGTGATCTGAATGGATTGAACTGAGGAAGAATGCTGCGCAGGATATTCGCTGCGCAGTGGTGTCCTGCGCAGCGAAGTCCTGCGCAGTAACCACTGACACTTGGATCTTCAATCCTTTCCGCTTCAAGTCCTGTGATCTAAGCCTATACTATAAAATGGACTAAGCTAAAAATTGAAGTTATAAAACTTCTTACATAGGGTCCTAAAGTCCATTAAATATTAATAGGTGATGGTATCAATCAATTCTAACGAGAATAGGAGGGTCAAAAAGTAAGCATACCCAACAATCTCCCCCTAAATGATTGATGCCATTACCTACTATAACAAAGGCAATTCATTGTACTTGATAATAACATGTCCATAAAGATATGAATAGCAAATCATGCCTCAAGTCAATGCACACACTCGCCAATGTCATAGATTTCTAGTCTATCCAAAAGATTAGCTTACAAAAAAGGGAAAGACAGAAGTATCATTCAGCGCATACAAATGATATGAGTTTTAGTTTTAAATATGCGTTTAAACTGAATGTTTAAAAAATATGCGTTGAGAATATGAGCAGTTAAGATTATGCGCATGGGTTGAAATAATGCAATCATTGTTCCACAAACAAGGAGTTTGAATTTGAACAAGATTTTGGAAACACATGATGCGATTTTTCTCATTAAAACTTGAAATGTAAAGAGTTGCAGATTACAAGTTTGAATAAGAAAAAACAAAAAATGCGCACAAAAATAAATACTTTGCGCAAAAACAAAAATTACATAGAACCTAGTCTATGTTGATCCGGTGCAAGGCTTCACGTAGCTCATTCTGCAGACTGTTGAACTTATTCATAAGTTCAATCTTCAGTTCTTGAAATCTTTCTCTGAACGCTACGGCCTCACCGACATAGGTTGCCATTCCTCTGCGCATATCTGCGTTATCTTCTCGCAGCTCTCGGAAGTTGGCTCTATACTGCACTTGATGTCCCGTCATCTGATTAAAATAAGACTGCTCAGCAGCTTCAATAGTGTTGATGACGGTGGCCTGCGTTGCTTCGAGTCTTTGGTCAGTGTGGAGGAGCTGAGTGTTCACGCTGGATTGAATATCGAACATGGCTTGATCCATCCTAGCGTTGAACCCATCAGCGAAATCAGTCATCACTTGAGTTATGCACTCCCTGACACTTTCCATATTAAGCGAATTGGCATGCGCAGGACCGGGACCTTGTTCCAATCTCTCCAACATCATCGCTTCCATCCCAGCAAATCCTTCATGCAACCCGTCGGCTAGGCTCTTGCGCAGACGCTTAAGCAGTCCTATAAACCCATCATTGATAGCGGTATAGGTGCAGACGTTTTCAAGCATCCCAGCTATTGACTTTAACGAGTCCAGGACCATTTGGTCTAATGCATCAGGAACGCGTTGCGCAGAGGGGCCGGTGGAGGTACTTGCCTTTGATATATTCTCCCCCTTAATAGCAGCAATCTCTAAACGCTGCGCATCAAGTTGCTCTTGGATAGCTGTCTGCGCAGTAATGAGCTGAGTCGTTTGGGACTGCGCAACAACCTGGTTGACTTGAATAGTGTTGAGAGCCTGGAGAATTTGGCGAAGATCAGCGGAGGAAGATAGAGAGGAAGTAGATACTGTAGGAACGGAAGGAATAGCTTGAACAAGAGGAGGAGAGACTTTGGGAGGAGAGTGCGTTGGAGAAGGTTGTTTGGGAGAGAGATGAATAGGAGCAGCAGCAGGAGACCTATGCGCTGCTGCTATCTGTATCAGTTGTGCGCACATCTCCTTCCTTTTCACCTTCAGGATTAACAGGGGCTTGCTGCGCAGCATCATCACCCTGCGCAGACTTGGTAACCTCATCCGCATCCTCATCTTCCAAGTCCAAATCATCATGAAGGACAGAGGTGCCAGGTTGAGTATTTCCAATCGGAATATTGAGGCGCTGGAAGGCACTTGATGATGGTTCAGGACAAGGAGGAGCCGCAGCTTTTGGCTGTCCTTTCGCAGTGCTGCGCACAACCTGTTTCTTGCGCGGAGTTCTAGGAGGATCCTTGGCAGGTGCAGCAGCAGCGGTCTTTGCAGGCGTACCGGAGGCGGGAAAAGTTTCATCCATCCAATCATCACTATCTCCTGGACCCTGAGCAGGGGGGGCGTCAGCAGCCTTTGGATCTTGCTCCCCCTGCGCTGTATCATCAGCAGCATCAGCAGCAGTCTCATCCATTCGAGACTCGCTGTCTTCTTCAGCCATAGCAGCCGCAGGAGGAAGTCTGGTAAAAGCAGGCTTTTTCTTGGTTTTGGCAGGAGATGGAGCAGGCGCAGGAGGATCTTTGCGCTTCTTTGAAGGTTTGGGAGCAGGTGGCGGTAAATCAGATCCAATGTTAATGCCAGCAGTTGATCTGACATTTGGGATTTCCTTCACCTTTTCTGGTATAGGTTCTGCAATACCTTTGCCTTTGCGCTTTGCCTGCGCAGCAGCAGTTTCAGGTTCAGTAGGCGCAGTGGCCTTTGATGGCTGCGCGGCAGTGTTCTTTGCTTTGGGTTGAGGGGCTCCATCATCATCACTATCAACCCAATCTTCTTTGTATGGGCTGGTGTCCTTGTTCCAAATCTTGCGATAATCACTGCGACCAATTTCATTTCGCAGAGAGTAGAGGTGAGAGATGGAATATGTCTTGGTGCAGGGGACTTTGAGATTAGGACGCTTTTGCACGAAGGTGCGCAGCTCAGAGACATTCATCAGAAATTTGGATAAGAGCCTACAGTGAGTTCTGTACTTGGCTACTTTCTTGTCCATGCGCTTGTCATAGCTCTCCGAGGCGTCCCATAGCTCGTCAAAAAGAACAGAGGACCAGTCTAAAGCATCGCCATTATAGACCGCAGCACAATAAGCCCACTGCTTGGAAATGAACTTGCCCTTATTTCCATTTTTGCAGTTTACGGAGTCGCCAATAATGGTGCAAAGGTGATACATTACCTCACCAAACTCCTTGCGATCATGAACGCTCCACTTCTTAACCAGAGAAGGTTCCCCAACCAGTTTCTGCGCAAGCTTGTTTTGTTTAGCTTCAGAATAAGCTTCTGGCGCATCATCCACTTTAAATCCGCAAAGCTTTTTAAGTGACGCAGGAACAATGCGCACTGAGTAATTCTGAACGACTGAGCGGATAACATCAATCTTTTCACGAGTCAGCTTGTGTGTCATGGTGACTCTTTCTGCGTTCTCAAAGAACTCGTCTACAAGAGAGGTGACATAGAAGTCCTGAGCCAGAGTAAAAAGAGGTAAGATGCCGGAAGAATCCATAAGATGAACAATCCTGCGTCCGACAGCATCTTTGTGTAGCGCAGCAAGATCCAGTTCCCAGCCTTGTAGGAAGTAGAAAGAGTTCTGCGCAAAATAAGTAGTTTAGACAAGAATTGCGCATGGAGTGAAGCGCATGCGCAGATACACGTGTGAGCAGCATCTCCATTGGAAACAAATGAGAAAGATATGCGCAAAAACGCAAACACAGAGATATAGGCGACCCAAATAAAGAATAAGAACTTGATGAATACGGAATAATAAAAATATGAACACGAAGAACATTAAGAACACTAAAAATCAAAGTTTGACCAAAAAGGACAAAAAGCATATCAAAATAACCGCATTTCAGAGACGAAAAACAATCAAGAAAACAAGATTTCCAAAAACAAAACATTTAGCCCAGAAATCGAGAATAACCGTTCGTCTGCCTAGGAGGTTTTCGAACGAAAAAATTTGCAGAGAACATATGAAAACAGTACTGATCGTGAAATAAAGTACATACGAAGGTAGATCAGAGAGAGACGAACGCAAAACAACAGACGATTTCAAAAATGATTAACAGATAAGAGCAAAATCGAAAAAGGGAGTTTTTAAGAACTTGAGACATAACAATGGCGGATAAACAGAAAATGAGTTCAAGGTTCAGAAATAGTTACCATGTCGTCAATAGCTTTAGCTTCTTGAGGAGGAACCTCTTCAACAGGTTCATGGACCTCACCAACTACTTTGGCTTTCGATTTTTGGGGAGCCATTTTAAAAGAAACTAGGGTTTTTGAAAAGGGAATAGAGAGAAGAGTTTTGCAGAGATTGAGAGAAAAGTCAAGGAGAGAAGAAAAGGAAATGATTGGGAAATGGAGGGTAGGTTGCAGAGGAGAGAAGGATGATGAATTTGTGAAAGAGAGAGAGAGTAGGAAAGAGAGAAAAAAAATCAAAAAGGATTTATACTAAAAGGGGAAATGGCGCATGACGTCAGCGAGGCGGTTTGGTTAAAGACGGCGAATTTGGTGAAAAAATGCAGAGGCGCACGATAGCAAAGCGACGTGGCCGAATAGGGAACGCGCGTGCGCAGACCTGACGCGCGAGTCAGTGAGTAGGTCTAGGCAGGTCACAGTCATATCAACTCCCTCATAAATGTTGATCAGGAATTCTAACAGGCGCTATCATTAATGGCCGTTTGCATTTAATGATAATGAGACATGCGCGGGGGCAAAAGCGTAATTTCCCAAGAAATTTCAAAAATAAGGCGAGGGAAAATTTTAATTACACAAGTACCCTTGTGAACTAAGCGTTGACTTTTTAGTCAGGGACCTAAGTGCAATTTCTAATAAATAGAAGACTTACCTGCGATCCACAAAGTGTGCGCATGTTTAAATCATGCGCAGAGCTGTAAATAGCGCAATCAATTCTTAAAATAGATTAACATTAGTGATATGCGCAAAGGAAGTACTGCGCAGGGGTTGCGCAGAAGCATGGATCTTGACCTATGATGAATATCTTATCAAGTAAACACAAGATTATTAGTATTGACAAATCATATAGACAGGTTAGCTAAGTTCAAGCATACCCATTTCTCCTCTCAGGAATACAAATCTTTTTGCGTCAAGAGCCTTTGTAAGGATATCAGCAATTTGATTATCTGTGCCCACGTGCTCTAAATGAATGTTTCCTTTTTCCACGTGGTCCTTGAGAAAATGATATTTAATGTCGATGTGCTTTGTCTTTGAATGCATGACAGGATTGTTGGAGACTGCTATGGTGGACATATTATCGCAGAAAATTGGGAAATTTCCTTCATTAATTCCATAGTCCACTAATTGTTGCTTCATCCATAGGATTTGGCAGCAGCAGCTCCCAGCAGCAATGTATTCAGCTTCTGTAGTGGAGATGGACACAGCAGCTTGTTTCTTGCTTGCCCACGCAACAAGTCGATTTCCAAGGAAATGACAAGTGCCACTTGTGCTCTTCCTGTCAATAGTGCATGCTGCGTAGTCTGCGTCTGAATAACCTAGCAAATCGAAATTCGAATCTTTGGTGTACCAAAGTCCAAGGTTAACAGTTCCAGAAAGATAACGAATAATGCGTTTAACAGCAGTTAAGTGCGCTTCTCTAGGGTCCGCTTGATAGCACGCACAGACACAAACACTAAACATAATATCCGACCTACTTGCAGTAAGATAAAGGAGAGAGCCAATCATACCTCGATATAAAGTTTGATCAACTTTCTTACCTTTCAAGTCTTTGTCAAGTTTGTTGCCCGTGGCCATTGGAGTGTCATATGCTTTAGCATTCTCAAGTCCAAATTTCTTGATTAAGTCCTTTGTGTACTTGGCTTGATTTATGAAGATACCATCATTCAATTGCTTGATTTGAAGCCCGAGGAAGAATGTGAGTTCTCCCATCATGCTCATTTCAAACTTGCTTTTCATGAGCTTCTCAAAGCGCTTACAAAGTAACTCATTAGTAGAACCAAATATATTATCATCGACATAAATTTGAACAAGTAAAGAATGATCATTATACTTAGCAATAAAAAGAGTTGTATCGATTTTACCGCGCTTGAAGCCTTTTTCTAGTAGGAATTTTGATAGCGTATCGTACCATACTCTTGGAGTTTGTTTAAGTCCATACAAAGCTTTTTGAAGCTTGAAGACATGATTTGGAAATCTGCTATCTTCAAATCCAGGAGGTTGAGCTACGTAGACCGTCTCTTGGAGTTCTCCGTTGAGAAATGCGCTCTTCACATCCATTTGATAAAGCTTGAATTTCTTGTGAGAGGCATAAGCTAAGAAAATTCTTATAGCTTCAAGTCTTGCTACAGGCGCAAATGTTTCATCGTAGTCGATTCCTTCCTCTTGCCTATAGCCTTGCGCAACCAACCTTGCTTTGTTTCTTGTGATGCTTCCATTCTCATCCATCTTGTTTCTGAATACCCATTTTGTACCAATAACTCCTTGGTCATGAGGTCTGGGTACTAAGGTCCAAACCTTGCAGTGCTCAAATTGGTTAAGCTCTTCTTGCATAGCAGTAACCCAACTTGAATCTTGGAGCGCTTCGTCAATCTTCTTTGGTTCGATTTGAGAGATAAAGGAGTGATATTCATCATCAAAGTTTGATGCTCTCCTAGTACGAACCCCTACATTGAGATCACCAATGATGTTTGAAGTTGGATGGTCTCTAACTTCACGAACCTCGGGAGGTAAGTTAGGTTGAGTGGTAGGGGTACGAAGATCTTCAATGGGTACTTCATTTGATCCAGCATCAAGATCATCAAAAGTGATTTGCTGAAGTGGAGAAACATCATGCGCAGGAGGAGGAGTTTGTGCATCAGGAGTCGTCACTTATGGCGCAGCATCGGGTGTATGCGCATGCGATGGACTTGCTTGATTCTGGTTTTGATCTTCTTGATTAACATTCTGCGCAGGTATAGTTTGAGGCTGCGTACCTGTCTCAACATTCTCAGCAGAATCATCAGAATCATTTGGAGCCAGATGTGGCTCAAGGAGAGAATGCTCATCAAAAGTAACATGTACAGATTCTACAATTACTAGAGTAGTTCTATTAAAAACACGAAAAGCTTTAGAATGTTTGGCATACCCAACGAAAATACCTTCATCTGCTTTGGCGTCGAATTTACCTCTATGATCTTTGCCATTGTAGAGGATATAGCATTTGCAGCCAAAGATCTTGAAGAAAGCAATGTTGGGCGCTCTTCCTTTCCATAGCTCATATGGAGTCTTGTTGTAGGCTTTGTTGATGAGGGATCTATTCTAAGTAAAGCAAGCAGTGTTAACAGCTTCTCCCCAGAAATACTTTGGAAGCTTAGCTCCTGCTATCATTGTTTTTCCAGCCTCAATCAACGTGCGATTCTTTCTTTCCACAACGCCATTTTGTTGAGGAACTCCAGCAGTAGAGAAATTGTAATCAATTCCATGGTCATCGCAGTATTGAGCAACACCGTTATTCTTGAATTCAGTTCCATTGTCTGATCTAACACTCACGATGTCGTCTTCTTTTTGAGTTTGGAGCTTTCAAAATAGCGCAGTCAAGATATCATATCAGTCATCTTTGGATATCATCATTTCTACCCATGTGTATCTTGAGTAGTCATCCACCACGACTAAAGTATATTTGTTTCCTCCAATGCTCGCAGTGGTGACCGGTCCAAACAAGTCCATGTGAAGCAGTTGTAAACATTTGGAAGTTGAGGAGACAATCTTGCTGGAGAAAGACTGCTTAGGTTGTTTACCGAGCTGGCATGCTGCGCATTTTCTGTCATGATGGTCAGCTACTTTGGGAAGTCCTTTGACAAGATTTTCCCTTCCTAGCTTAGCCAAATACTTGAAGTTCAAATGACTTAAGCGCTTATGCCACAGCCAGCTGCTTTCACTTACATTCTTTGCTACAAAACATAGATTAGTGATAGAATCTATAGAAGTAAGATCAATAATGTAAACATTAGTCTTACGAGTCCCTGTGAGCAAAGTTAGTCCGGATATGCCATCTTTGATGTAGCAGTACGTTGCAGTGAAGTGACATTCCAAACCTTTATCGCAGAATTGTGATATGGAGAGCAGGTTGTGCTTGAGACCCTCAACGAGCGCAACTTTCTCAATGCACACTTTATCTTTTCTGATTTTTCCATATCCAACTATGTGCCCTTTGTTGTTGTCTCCAAAAGTTACAGAGGGACCTCTTCCTTCATGCACTTCTTCAAGAGCGGTAGCATCTCCAGTCATGTGTCTAGAACATCCACTGTCGAGGTACCATATATGCGCTTTAGCTTGTGAAGAGTGCGCAGTGAAGCAGGAGACCTGAAAGATAGACATTAAGAACGCAGGTCCCCTTTATTCTTGGGTCCTAGAGTTAGCAACTTTTGACAACCCACTCCTGTCTGACCTTAGGATTTTTACGTCCCTTGGCATTAGGAGCAAATCGCAAAAGGCATTCTGCAGCCTTGTGACCTAAACCATCACACACAACACAATGATGAAAGCCACTTATAGATTGGGTTTTTACAAACTCTTTTTCTTTGGCGTAGCATTCTTTACTGGAGCAGATGAACTTGCTTTGACAAATATCATTTTCTGAGGTTTGGATGCGCTTTTCTTAAGAATGCTCATCTGGCGTTGGGGCGCATGGCTTTCATGCGCATGACCCTTTTGCGCAGATTTGACATTTGAAGTTGAAGCGCAACCATAGTTAGAATATGAGTTGTCATGCGCAGGTTCAACTTTAGCCTTACCCTTGGCTTTTCCAGTTTGCTTCTTTGGGTAGACATAATGGAAATTTTGTCTCTGGACTTTCTCCTGTCCTTTACCCACTGAAGCAGAATGCTTTGCTTTAGGAATTTCAATAGTTTGCTGTGGTGTAAATTCCTTTTCCTTTTCAGAGCAAACTGCGCATTTAAAGTTATCACTAGTTAAGAATCCCAAGCCTTCCTTGTCTCCACTAGCTTTTTGGGATTCTAGAATTTGGTCCATAGTGACACGAGATTTGGTCCACTCATTAGTGATCTTTGTGAGATCAGCTACTTGAGCAGCCAATTCTTCGTTTCTTACTTTAAATAGCTCATTTTGATCTGTGAGAAAACGGTTCTTTTCAGTAAGAGGAGTCATGCTTTTAATCTGCTCCTTAAGGAGGGTGATCTCAGATTTTAAAAGAGTTTTCTCCGTCTTAAGCTGTGAAATTTCTCCAATTGATAAATCCACTGCTTCTTTCATAGATTTAAATTTCTTGATTACCTTTTCAGCTTGCTGAAAAATAGACTCACGCTCAGCAGCAGAGTCATTCTTTTCTATTACAATTTCAGCAGGAATTTCAAGAGATTCTTTGCGTGAGGGCGCAGCTACAAATTTCTTTGATAGGTCTGCTCTGGCAAACAAGTACTTGCCATTCTGTCTGCTTGGAGTCAGATGTCCCATTTCCACCAGTTCAGTGATAGTGGGACCTTTCTTCTTTGTTCCTGGCGCAGCCTTTGTGTCCGCATCTTGATCATTGTCTGAATCGCTATCAGCATCAGCATTTGTCATCAAGCAGAGCAGTCCATCCTCAGAGTCATCATCATCACTGTCTTCAGTGTCAGTCTCTATCCAAGTCTTCAGTTCCTTTTCTGCGCAGTCTTCTTCAGCAATCCCCGCGCTGCCTTGATGATCTCTGCGCATTATTCCTCTTCATGTACTCATATTTTGGAGTGGGACATTTTGAAGCAAAATGACCGGGCTTTCTGCAGTTGTAGCAGACCAATTCTTCATCTTTCTTTGAGTCTCTGCCACGAGAGAATTTAGCAGGTGGTTTGCTAGAGGATCCAGGTTTAGAGAATTTCTTGAATTTTTGGAATCGCTTAACGAACATAGCGAAATCATCATCATCCATTTCGAGTAAAGAGGAAGTAGAGACTTTGTCTGAGGTTTGAGCAGGCGCAGGTTCCTTTTGCGCAACATAGGAAACAAGCTTTCCTTTGCCTTCAGTTTCGTCGATTCGATCAAGCTTTAGCTCATACACTTTTAAGTTAGCGTATAAGCTGCGCAGAGGCCAAGTATCTAGAAATCCAGAATCTTCCAGATGACTTGCTTTGTGCACATATCTGGAACCTAGCGCATCTAAGAATTGAGAATTGACTTCTTTATTAGTGAAAGTAGTTCCAAGAGATTTACAAGAGTTTATAACAGCACAGAAGCGATCATATGTCTGTCTCAAGGTTTCACCATCTTTTCTCATGAAGCAGTTGAATTTTCTTTGCACCACAAATCTTTTGTTTTCCTTGCTTACTTTGTCACCATTCACATATCCTTCAATAGCATCCCATAGTTCCTTTGCAGTTCCACCGCTCACAATTTGATTGTGAGTGGAGAGGTCTAGAGTGCTAAGAATGATGTTCCTTGCTCTTCCATCATAGCCAACCCATTTCTTTTCTTCATCAGTCCATTCCCCTTTGGCCTTCTTGATTGTAGGATTATCCTTATTGGTAGCAGCATCTGGATTGGCCTTCATTGGAATGTAAGGTCCTTCAAGAACGATGTCGTGGAGGATCTCGTCGATAGAAGAAAAATGAGTGAGCATGCAGTGCTTCCAGATTTCGAAGTGATCTTCATTCAGCACTGGGACATGTGAATAGTTAGCCATTGCCCAAGATTTTGAAGTCATCTTGAATCGGCACCCAAGCTGTTAAGCTTGAAAAACAAAACAAGTTTTATGAAGGTGTTTGCTCTGATACCACTTGTTGGTCCCAAAGGGGCAACAAGGGTATGAAAAATGCTAGAGGGGGGGGGGGGTGAATAGCGTTTTAAAATTCTTTTCAAACCCTTTTGCAAAGCAATGGCTTATGCGCACAGTTCTCAAATAAGCTAAGTATAGCGCGCAGTGAGAGTGTGAAATGCACAGCGGAAGTTTTAAGCAGCACCTGCGCAGTAAAAATCTGCGCAAGGATAAAAACGCACGCGCTAAGTTTTGGCTTAAAGAGTTGGATAAAATGTTCTAAGGCAATAAGCAATAACAAACACAGCGGCGATAGTAGCAATCTGATAAGATCAAACAAAGCAGTAATTCAGAAATGATTAGCAGAAAGTAAATAGCATGATTAAAGAACAAGCTATTTGGAGAGGTTCGATCGATGAAAAATCTACGTCCTCTACCAAGATGGTTAGTCTTGGATTTTCTACAGGAGATCTTATTATATGAGAGAGTTACAAGATACAACAATGAAACACAACTATCTCAAAGATCTATAATCTATGAAGAGCAAATCCTAGACTAAACCGGTGTATCTCAAGAAGAAAGATCTTAATGATCAAAGCTTCAAGAGGTGTGTGTGTGTTCAGAAATTCTGGGCTCTATGAATCTATGAGATGAAGAGCACGAAGAATTCTGGTGATTTAAGGCTTAGGATCTGGGCAGGAGTTTGAAGGTATGAAGGTTGAAGGTTGATCTTGAATCTGTGAATAGTAAGCAGCAATCTTCAGAACTTCAAGGATATTATAAAGCACAAACTCTAGCAACTTGGAAATGAAGATGAGCTGGCTTATTTATAGATGAGAGCTTGAATATAGCCGTTGGAGCTCTGAGCAAGGACGATGAGCTGGCACAATATGATTGGTGCGCATGTGTCCTTTATAGCCGTTGGAGCTCTAATCAAAGTTGATGACCTGGCACAATATGATTGGTGCGCAGGTATATAGAGCCGTTGGAGACTGAGCATGAAGACCAAATTCAAAAAGCTTCTTCTAGAAGGTTGACAGCTGTCTTTATTTGAAATATATCTCTTGAGCGCGTCTCCACCGTTGGATCTGCTAAGTGTGCTTGTTTTGTCGTTTCTGCACACCTTAACACTCTTAAAAGAGTACATCTTCAAAGCGTTTTCCAAGTTAGGTGATCTGAATGGATTGAACTGAGGAAGAATGCTGCGCAGGATATTCCTGCGCAGTGGTGTCCTGCGCAGCGAAGTCCTGCGCAGTAACCACTGACACTTGGATCTTCAATCCTTTCCGCTTCAAGTCCTGTGATCTAAGCCTATACTATAAAATGAACTAAGCTAAAAATTGAAGTTATAAAACTTCTTACATAGGGTCCTAAAGTCCATAAAATATTAATAGGTGATGGTATCAATCAATTCTAACGAGAATATGAGGGTCAAGAAGTAAGCATACCCAACACCACCAATCTTTGAATAGTCCTTTGATTCATGGCCCTTTTTATGACGGTCGCACCGAGTTTGATAGCAGGACCAAAGCGAATGGAATCATCAATATCTGGAATGATCACAACATTGCCAAGAGCGTGAGCCAGATCATTGATCTCGACCTCAAAAGGACCCGAAGCCGAGGCTGAGCCACGAGTAGGAGTTCTCTTCGGTGAGGGATCTAAATCGTCCTCACCTTCTGCTCTGGGCCGCTTATCCCGTCGACCCGCCTGGTCGATTTCCTCCTCAACAAGACTTCGACTTTGTTCCTGTGACTGATCAGCATTTTCCATCCCGGTTTCATTTTCAAGAGTCTCGACCTCCACCTCTTCTCCGCCGGCTCCAACTTGTCGGCCTCGGCCTTGCACACAAAGCAATCAGAATAAAAGACGAGATCCGGGTGAACAACCCAAACCGGGAGTCGACGCCCCCTTTCCACTACAACTCTCGGCTTAACTCCACCAATCGGCCCCCTCATCAAACCAGCCTCTACGTGGAATTTGAAATCAATCTCGGTCCGGGACCAATCCAAAATGGCAGTAGCAGCAAACAGTTCTAATCTCTTAATCAAGGCGGTGCTCCAATCCGGACGGTGAACCACCTTAGGCTTGACAGGATTTCGGTCCGGGCCTAGGAACTCCCAACCTTGACGGCTTTCCACTTTGATCACATGCTTATTCCAGCCCGTCACCTTATTAACGACACTCGAGATAGGAACCATGAGATTGGGTTTGTTGGGCTCAGACTTGATGGTAATAGTTCTGGTGGAGGAATTATACGACGATTGGAAGAAATGGAAAAAAACGGACATGCACGGTTCAAAGTCGAGACCACGGCAAAGGATTATGAAGCCGGTAAGATACCTGAACGCGTTAGCACCCAGATGGGCCGGCACAATGTTCCATTCCTCAAGAAATTCATTAATGAAGGGGTCAAGGGGGAGCCGAAGCCCAAGCTGAAACTGTTTATAGAAAAAAGGAAGGAGGGCATCATCATAATAAAAAATTTTAACTTCGGCATCAGAGGAGAAGGGTCGGGCTTTGCTATAGAACAATTTGAACTCTCGTCTATCTACTCCAAAATTCTCGTAAAGGTCCCTAATCATAGCATCCCCACCAATAGGATGCTTAGGCCGACTTGACCCTGAGGGACCAGCCCCATCCCGACCTCTCCTAGAAGTCACAGCTTCATCATCAAACCGATCAACTATCCTCCCGGAAACACCTTCCTCGGCCATACCTGCAGCAACCAAGGGGTTAGAATCATCCCGTGACGAGGACGAGGTGACCTTCCCCCCCCCCCCCGAGTCGACTACTGGGGCCAAGGAAGGACCCTCAAAACGGGATCGAAAGGCTGATTTATCTTTAACATAATGAAGAAAAATGTGGTCTATAACGGCGTCAAGGGTATTCAGCAATACGACGCCATCAGCACAACCTGGAAGGCCCTTGGGGGCAAACAGACCTGAAGGATACCTTACATCATCCCTAGGGGTCTTATTCAAAAACAATAAGTCACTTATTGCCATTAGTGACAACATTTTCCAAATTCCTTCTGACAACATATAAATCATATTATTTCGCTCATAGAAACCAAACATGGCGTTGGGGTCAAGGTGGGGAATATCGGGCATATCAAGAGGAACAGCTAAAATTTTTCTAAAGACTACTCAGACACGGGAAATAAGAGCTTAAAAGCCCAAGAACCTCAACAATGGCGGAAAGAGGGAAAAAGGCGAAAAAGTCAGAAGGATACCTTTGTCGGAATTTTGATCGGGCGAAAAGGTTTAGCCAATGGAGTAAACAAAGATGATCGGAGACGAATGGAGAACTTCGCAACGGAAATCGGAAATGGTGAAGAGCTCGCCGGAAAACGGAGGGACTGTTCCTCTGAGGGAAATTTGAAAATATGAAGCTGAGGGTTTTTTTGGGATGTGTATATAGGACGGGTCGGATAGGAATGATTTGGGCCAACCCGGCTATAACCCGTAACCCATGGGTTGCACGTACACCCATGAACTCATCATGACGCGTAATTAATGGGCCACGTTTTCGAGGCAAATGTCCCATCACTGACACGCGCCGTACGAAGGGAAGGGTAAACGTTTGAAATAACCGTCGTTTGGAAAACACGAACGGACTGCCAATGCGAGATCGACACGTGGCAAGCCGATACCTACATCAAGAATGCCAGTCGGCTTCAAAAATCACAAACATTTCGGACGCCTGGATCGACATTGAAGGGTTTGGCGCATAGGCATAACCGACATCACAACTATGGACCGACATCCTTAATGGTATAATGAGACGAGACCAAGATGAGAAAGGGTCAGGGTAGGTCAAAGTCAGGCGGTGATTGAAGTTATGGTTGAACGACAGATGCAAATGCCTTCCATGCCGACAAGTCAACTAAGATCAGATGGTCTGCATTATTTTATAACGACATCATGAAAAAGGTAGTGGTAATGGAAAAAATTCAAGGTCAATGTGAAACGCAAGGAGTTCAAACTACGAAATCAAATCAAAATAGGAGCAACGATAGCGAAGGATAAAACCCCAGTATGTATTCAGCAAAAAGACCCCCACAACCAGGTCGGGGGCCTGACCTATACATGAGAAAAATCTACTACTGAGTCATCCTAATTAAAGATTCAAGAAAAATCATAATCTTGATCTTGGTCTGCATCATCCTCCTCCCATTCAACGTCTCCATCATACCCATATTCATCAATAATGATGGGTTCAGGATCATCCTCACTATCATCTTCATCATCACCATCCTCGTCCTCATCCTCTGACTCTTCCGCACTAGAGTCGCCGGAGAATTCGTCAACAAGGTCCGGCTCCGAGTATTCGCCACTGCTATCGGATGGTGATTCTTCCGCCGGAAAAGATGAACGTATCTTGATCGGGAACATTGAATCATCGCCGCTCGAGGAATCATGATAAACTTGATTTTCTAACTCTGTACTCACTTCTTCCGGGAACGCATCATCGTATTTTCTCTTCGGAGCCATCTTTGAATTTGCGAGAAATTTAGAATGTTCTTGAAGAGTCTTTGAGAAATTCTTGAAAGTGAAAGTGACGAAGAACCAATATGCAGATTGTATATTTAAATCTCCAGAATATAAAAGGGTGGAGTATTTATACCCCTCATAATGATGGCGCAATTAATGAAGTGTTCTTTTTCCAAGAAGAATAATGATTTCGTTTGTAAGAAAATCAGCATGACGTCAGAAAATCTAAACCCTTGGGGATATTGGTTGTTGGCTGTCAAATCAGAGTAAATGAAGTGGCAGACCAAGTACAAAAGCAGTTCCTACTCGGCGTACCGAGATAGAAACTCGGGGGCCACTGAACGACATAAACCGACTCGGTTAAACGGAGCCCAGATACTTCGGGCCCACCTGCCTAACAGACCTATACCCAGAGGCCCACTCACGGGAAGTCCATGTTTATAGGCCGAGATCAGTAAGGCCGAGTAGGCAGTCCTTGCCTAGGCCGAGTTCGAGAAGCCCAATCCCTAGCCGGTCTCTATGACGAGCCGAATTAGATGACGGGACGACTTATATCAGAAACCTCTCATTATCGTTGGGAAACCACTTATAGAGTTATACTACAACTCTAAGATTAAGAGTCCTAATCCAAGCAAGGATAACTCTCCTATCAGATAACAGGGCTTAATCCATCCTTATCAGGAGTCCATCTCCAAGGAGTACGAGTCCTGGAACAACAGGGGCTCCCTGGCTTTCCTAGCAAGTCAGGGCTCATTCACCCACGCCTATATAAACAGGTCCTCTACACAGGAAACGGGTAACGAACTTTTGGCTCTAGTCTAGTCAATTTATTTTCTCTATTTCTAATCACCCATATCCTTATTCTTACACCGGAGGGCCTTCGCCGGTGAAGCCCCGGTGCAGTTTACGTTTGTTTCGTGTGTGCAGATCCGGCCATCAAGAACTGTCGCTGGGATTATCCGAACCGCTAGACGAAGGCTGATCCAACCAGATTTTGGCGTCATCAAATGGCTAAATTTCCAAGTTTACCCCTATTAAGTGTGCATCTTCTTACATTAATGTCTCACAATAAGACAATTAATTAGACAAAACAACTTTCAATGCAAGGGTAAGAGACATTTAGCTCAAAAGTGACAGTTATTTTGGACCAAAATTTTAGTTAAAAAACGACAGTTATTTTGGACCAGAAGGAGTAGTATCATAACGTGCCCCTTATAACATAAAACCCTTTTAACCCACACAATCACAGTGCTTTTATTTAGATGCTACATAACTTAAACATCAAAAACACTCAAAAACAAAAATAAAAATTGAGCATCATACAATCTCTCATCAATGGACGTGAACCTCCTTAACATCCTTTTTCTTCTTCCCTTCATCCTTTGGAATATTAATACACAACACACCATCCTTCATCTCCGCCTTAATCTCATCAATTTTCGCATCTTCCGGCAACAACAGAGTCGTGCTATAGTAGCCATGGCTAGCATAAGACCAGTGCTCGTCATCGGAACCGTCTTCCTCCTCTTCCTTGTGCTCCCCTCTCACCACCAAAACCCCGTCCTCGATCGTGATCTTCACATCTTCTTTGGATAACCCCGGCATATGATACTTGACCTTGTAGCACTCGTCTTTTTCTTTGAATCGTCCTATTAGATGTGAAGGTGACAAACTCTCCAACAGACGGTTCATGTTTTGTGTTGCTTGTACAATTGCATTTCCAAGTCCTAAAGGTAATATTTCTACCCAAACACAAAACAATATTCTAATTAGGACAATAAATTTTCATTATTGAACGGGTACTACTCCAAATTAATAATAAGTTGTCCTAGTTATAAAATAAATGTCAGCGTTTTTCTATTTGGAAAGTACTAGGAAATAAGAGAGAATTAATGTACCTGAAAGAGATGGGACGAGATCCCGATTGTTGTTGTTGTTGTTGTTACGGGTCCACCAGAGAGATCTCCTAGGTTTTTTCTTGTGAGACAGCTTTGATTTCTTATTACTATCATCATCGGAGACAGTTACTTCATGGACATTTGATTTTGTCGTGTCATCAGTTGTCGTGGTAGTGAACCTCTCGACTAGTTGAGAGGTCCAAGTATTACCTCTCTGAATTGGAGTGTTGTTAAACAAGAAAGAGGAAGGTGGAGGGGCCAACCTCAACTTGGAATTCTTGAGAGCCAAACGAGCAATAGACATACTTGGTGTAAATTTAATTCAAAGAGTAGTCTTCTCTGACGGTTTTTTTTTTTTTTGTTGGATGTATGCTTCTTGTTAGTGAGACGAAGATTTAAGTAGATCGACTTTAGGCTGTTCAATGCACTGGAGAGATGTATCTAACATGTTCTAGTAATGGTAAGAAGAGAAAGGAAAATAATAAAGAGGGTTGGTTGACACGTCAAAATGGAGAATCCCGGAGAAGTTTCCTGCACTCTCTCTCATCTCACACTCTACTATTAGAATAATATCGGAGGCACAAAAAAGTCACAAAAACTTGCTCACAAAATCCTAGGTGTAATAATTTTATTGGTGTTTTTAATTAGAGCGTGGCGGGTCCATTGTCGATGCAACCAATAAAATATCACCACCTCATGTTGTGAGCAAGATTTCATGACCTTATTTTGTGCCCCTAGCACCTACTATTATTGCTATAGTTATCCCCAACCCATGCTTACACTGTTACACAGAAAACGGCATCACTTTGTTACATACTCCACGCACCTTCTCATAATATCGTAATAAGTGTGCCTTTTTTTTGTAATAGCATTTCTATATGGGTAATCTTCGTGTAATGTGCAAACAACAATTTTTAAAATGTTCGACAAGACGACTACAACATTTATTATGCAACATTATGCAAGATGATGCACTGCGATGTGAACAATTTCAGCTGCAAAGGGGAAAAAAAAGGATTGACTATGTTTCATTGTTTTTATGCAATCAAATAAAAGGAAAAAAAAAAAAAGGACTTGCCTAAAAATTGCCCAAAGGAAAAAGAAAAAAATAAATAAAAAACACAAAAAAGCCAGCATTGCTGCATGAGAATAATGTTTACACTAAATTTACAATGCATATTTTGCCCAGTCACCTATCTTATCACGACGACAAGCAACACGCTGTCCACAATGCTTATCACGACGACAAGCAACTCACTGTCCACAATGCCTGTGTTAGGCTTCAGTGTCCAACCAACAGTTAAAATTTGTCTCCGATTTTCTCAGTCATACATTCCTTCCTGTTCCCAAATATCCACAAGAAAATCTACCATTTCCTACAAGTCCAAAGAAACCCGAGTTATATTGGATTAATATAATAGTATCATGTAAACATAAGAAACTTACAGGGAGAGGGACAGGCTTGGGGAAGGGCTTGTTGCTCCCAAGTAAACTATCGTAAGTTGCATTCCAACTGCCAAAAACCCAAAACTTTCTTAGCACCGAAAGACAAGTACAACAACTTATCCAACTTGCACCAAATGTGCACATAAAAATCTACCATAGATTCAAATGTCCTAATTGCAGCGTACAAGAAAAAGATACTCCCTCTGTCCAATTTAAAATTGCAAAATGTTGACTAAAATTGTCAACTTAATTATATTTTGACCAAAAATATGTGAAAATTAATTAATCCTAATAAAAAATTAACAATTGTTATTTTATTTTATTTTAAACCATTAACTGATACTATTCGTAATGGTGAATCAATAACAATTTTTAGATTTCCATTAGAATTATCAAATTTTCTATAATTTCTTGGTCAACTAAAATCATGTTGACAATTTTTGTCAACGTTTTACAATTTCAAATGGGACGGAGGGAGTAATAGTCACCTCAATTTGGGTTCACGAAGCTGCTGCTGCTGCTGCTGCTGTGACTGGTTATCAGACCTTTTACTTCTTATCCACTGCTGCCGAGTTTGATTCCAGAGAAGAAGACCTACATCCAAGGAATTTCTATTATTAGAAGAAAAAAAAACAGCAAGAACAAGTGACGATAGTCATCGAAGTGAGTGACAGTAGAGAAGCCATAATTTTGAATTAGAGGGTCAGATCACTTGATACATTATATGAAAATATTAAAAATATCTTCTAAGGTGGTCAAAATAATCATGTACTCCCTCCGTCCCACCCGAATTATGATTTTTGGGTTGGGTACGGGGATTAAGGAAAAAGTGTTACTGGAGTAGGTGTTGTGAGTATGAAAAGTAAAGTAGGAGAGAGAAAGTGGGGTAGAGAATAATGAGTAGAAAGTTGTTGTGAGTGTGAATGTGGGCCCCATTAAATAAAACACTTCCATTTTGGGGTTGTCCTAATTCGAGTGGGACACCCAAAATGGAAATTTGTCCTAATTCGAGTGGGACGGAGGGAGTATTCAGCAATTTTTTACTAAAATAAAGGGGTGAAACTGAGAAAATTTTGGTACTTAGTGGTGAAAAGTCATAAATTTTAAAATCTCAAGGTATTAAAATGATAAATTTCTGTTGGGGAAGGGTATCAACAAAACCCCATCCATGTATGTGGCTTCGCCCACTAATGGATGATACACATGATAAACAGAGTGAAGGCATTCTTGATCTTTCTTATTTAGGGGATAGTTTTTGTTATTTTTAATCTTCAGGGTATATATTTATGAAATTATTTCACAAAACATTGGTTCAAAAGCAAGAATAAGCACGTGCACTCGACTGTCGAAAAAGGAATACGCAAAATGAGCCCTAGGTATAAACGGAGGGAAAAACACGTGTAAAGATTAAGCATGGGGGGTAGGAATCGTCTCTCCTCTGGAATTCCTTAAACCGTGCTATCAGTGAATAAACCTTGAGCTGATGAAACTATGATAATGACCTGCTGTGACAGATATCCAAATCCTTGCAGTCTTGTACACTATGTCCAATACGATCCATTAACAAAACTCAAGATAGATTTATTATAATGACTTTGCCTCTGCAGAGATTACGGGAATAGTTTTCAGGCGCTATTCCTTCATGAATCACCCTCACCCAGTAGGATACTTTTATATCCATACAACCAAAAGGTTTGAAGAAAACATCAGAAACTTGAGATAGACTTAAGGAAGATACAAATTAGTGGAATAGTTTTTAAGCATTACTCCTTCATTAAACACCCTCACCCAGTAAAATGCCCATATGAAGACATAGACACACAAATGAAGGGCAAATGAGCAGAACGCTCACTGGCAAGGGGGAAAAGCAGAGGCCCTTATTTAAGGGCAATACCAAGGAAAGAAGGAACAGCCATGCCCATCAGATATTTACTCCAAATATCAAAAAGGCTGAAAGCCTGAAAGGATCCAAATCTAGTCTCAAAGTGAAAGAAAACATTGAGAAGAAAACAGGATATTCACACCATGGAGTCAAGTAGTAAGTGACAACTAACCATTATCTGCAGGAGTAAATCATGACTCACAAACCAATAAATAAAAATTAAGAACAAAACAAGGAAAGAAAATGACAAAAATTAGGGACTTATAAGAGCTTGCCATGATTTATGAATTCATGAGAGATGCTCCCACTGGTAGAGCCGTGGCCATCAAGGGCCTGATTTGTCGTGCTTATTGATGACATGCTTCCACGTGAATAAACTGCACTGTTGTCCAAGTCACGTGTGCTTGCGGTCCAGAAATCCTCCAATTTACAATGTTTTGATGCTACTTGAGGTCCACCTTTCGGTCCTTTCAGGGGATCATCAGTTGAGGGTATCAGTTTGCGCTTCGTATCACATCCAAGACAACCACTGCACTGTTACAAATGACACTCGTTCTGTAAGGAATCATAAATAACCAGCAAAAGATTGCATTTACTTGAAACCAGAATCAGAAAAGACAGCAAGGTATCCTGCTAAAACAATCCTGTGGTCTAATACAAATGAACAAAAATGTGGATGGGATGAAAAAGAGTAACAAACACAAGCACACAGGCCATTCAAGGTGGTTGCACGCTTGTACGAGAGGAAGAGATCCATATAAAAATCACAGGACATGTAATATACCACTATGGAAGATAGTATAGGAGACTCGCATAAAACTCCTATTTGATATACTCCCTCCGTCCCAAAATGATCTTCCCATTTGCCATTTCTCATTGTCTAAAATTTCAGCTTAAAAGTGCATAAACAAAACATGGATAGTGAAGCAAGTGACATATTCTTAAAAAGTTTGAATAGTCAAATGGGAAAATCATTTTGGGACGAACAGAGTATCGAAATTCAGTAAATTCAGAAAGCTCATGTTCCAAATCTAAGGCATATAGATGATAAAATCATATCTGCAGAAATATCTAATATTTCAGAAAAGTTCGATATGAGTAGGCAGGATAGAACAATTGAACCAAGTTTCTTAAGAAATTGTGTACTCAAGCAGATTGGGCAGGAACCAAAATCAATGTGAGCAATGGTATAGGATAGGAGAGCATGATCAAACAGACATTGATATGATGGTGTGAGAATCTCACAGTAGCGAATCCATAAAACCACGTATTGCCTGTCTTTTACCAAGTAGAGAACGTTCTTAGTAGGTAATATGAGAGCGTATTAAGTGCAAATGAAGAAACGCAATCAAGTAATCAAAAGAGTAATTCAACAAAATGATGAGTTTAAAACAACCAATCCTACTAAGAAACTAACAATAAATAAATTAGCACAGCTAGCCTACTGGAAAGTAACTTAATTACTTCTAGTGGTACTATTAATACTAGAAGGAGATGCTAGATTAATACTATACTTTTACCAATACATACAAAATGCAACATTTCCAATATCCATGCAAATTACCATTGTTATATCCTATACCAAAAAAAGTCACCTAGCATGCATAATCCTCAGCAACATGGTGTAGGTAAACGATAAACAGCAATGCACACGGAACTGTACACAAGTAATAAAGCAACGGACATGTCCATGAGAACTATCGAGGTGGTTGAGATGATACATAACAAGTATAGAAAACTTTAGATATTGATTTTTTTTTATCAATTCCTGTATAAGAGAAGGTATGACACCAACATTCTGCCTTAAAGCCGTTATTGCAGAAAAGCAAGATCATCAAATCTTTTGTTGCGCTAGCCCTAATTCGGTTAGAGGAACGCGGTCCATTGTGCAAGTGATAATGTTAATTGCAATGACTATTGGTTGATTAAGTGATTTACCATTGCGAAATAAAATAACTGATCGTAGCCCATTCAAAACAAATCAGAATGGAGATGTAGCAGAAACATTCGAATTAGGAATGGAATAAGCTAAAATTAATACAGTACTTATGATGATGGATCGGAAGAAGGAATAGGAAGACATACCCCATACAAGCAAGGAGGTGAAAAATCCAAACAGCAATTAATCCAAAGCGTAGCAGGATTTTCACCAGAAACATCGATTACCAGCAAGGAAAATGATCAAACCACCCTGAAATTCATAGATCAGACCCCCAATAAAATAAAATTAAACGAAACTAGCTTAGATTAGATAGGGATATAAACATAATACATTCAGAGAGACAGAGAGAGACGGACATTATTGGGCTCCCTCCGGTAATCGATCGGGCTTCTGAATCTGAACGATATAGAAGCCCCTTTTCCGATTGGTATATGTACGGAGGAGTAGGATGGAGGGCAATTGGGATTATTATTCCTCCTCTCTCTCTCTCTCTCTCTCTGGTGACTTGAGGAAGAGAAAGACGGAGAGGCTAAAGAAGAAACAAGAACCTTATTGCAAAATTGCTTAACGAGTTTTTAATTCCTGGAAGAAAGATTTTTGTAAAATTATAAAATGTAGTACTCCCTCTGTCCCTAAATGAGTGTCCATTTTTAAGAAATCTTTGTCCTTAAATGAGTGACTTTTTTTAACATAACTTTCTCCTTAAACGTTTTTTTTCGAAATTTTTTCACCGGTTTCTTTATACGTGCAAAACTAAAGGTTTGGAAAGGAGATTACAAGATTATATATGAATCGTTGTTACCGAATTGTTCAAAAAGTTGAGATTTTCAGTGTCCCTTAAAATGAAATTTGGACACTCATTTAGGGAGAGAGGGAGTATAATTTTTTAAAAACAATGTATTATAGAATTTTTAATTTATAATGATAATTACATAATAATGTATTATACTTTTTATAAAACAATGTATTAAAGAATTTTTAAGAATTATAATCAATAGTCAATGAGTCTTAGCTCACACGGCATACACTTATATTTTCCGTTAGGAAGATTTAGAGTTTCATACTCACAATAATTACACTTTTTTTTTTATTCTCATGTTATTAGAGCAACTTTGTACCCGTTGATATGAGACGGAGAATCATATACTTGAGTTGAGTAAGGCCGGTTCATTACAAAAGTATTTATTTTCTCATTAAATGAAATGTATGTATCCATTAGATACACATGCATCCACTGTAATAAAGGTGTAGTATCCATTAGGAATAATACAAGGAGCTTAAAAAATGTACAAAATCTTGCTCACAAAATCCTAACATTGCTCATCCATCCATTAGAATATTAAAGTGGTTACTCATTTGATCGTTACGTAACATGCCATGAATGATGATGAGGCCTCTGGGATGGAGACATGTATAAACATGCAAAAGAAGAGTTAATGAGTGCAAGCTTTAGGGTTCACTCCCGAGTTTTTAAAAGAGAGAAAGGAAAGGGAGGGGAAAGAAGGGGAGGGGAAGGAACTCAACATCATCTAGATGTGCTCTTGAGTTTAGGAAGGAAAATAAAGTTAATTACACTTGTACCCTTAATGAGAGAAAGAGAGTTATATTTGAAGGGTAAAATAGGTTTATCAAAATGTTTTGTTTTATAAGACTTTCTTTCCTTCTAATTCCTCCCACTTTTGGGAGGATTGTGTAGGAGTGAAAATCTTAAAAAATATCCTTTCCTTTCCGCCCACTTCCTTCTTAAAAAATCTCGAGATAGCAAACTTATGAAGGAAAATATATTAGACTTCCTTCTATTTCTTTTCCTTTCTTTCGTTTTTAAAACTCGGGAGCAGGCCCTTGGGTTCTTTAATTTGAGAAAAAAAAAAAATATATATATATAAATCCATGTAATTTAAAATGCCTCGTGTTAGAGTTAAATGAGTATAATGAGTAGCTGAAAGCGAAATTTGAGTACCGTGCGTGTAGAAAGCTAACCTTCAATATACTTATTTTTACGCATGTAACAAAACAAAGGTTGAAGCATTAATATATGAATAATACTAAAGGCACAAAAAAGTCACAAAATTTTGCTCACAAAATCCTAGATGTAATGATTTCATTGGTGTTTTTAATTAGAGTGTGGCGGGTCCACTATCGATGCAACCAATAAAATATCGCCACCTCATTTTGTAAGCAAGAGTTTGTGAGCATAGCATTGCTCTTAATATACTCATTTTATCCTGTTGTTAGCAATAACTAAGTTCTATAAAAATTGACTCTCCCACTCTTTCATCCGTATATACTGTACTTATTTTCATAACCTAGCTTAGTTTGGAAAAGTAACGAAACTTTGGAATGGAGGGAGTAAAACATCTACAAGCGATACACACTACATAAGTCAATCTATCAATACTCTGATAAAACAATTTTATTCAATATCACGTACTCAAACTACCATAACACAATACCAATGTAACTGCTCGCTTTCAATCGACTGAAAAAGTTTTCAAGCACACCACTTGTCCAGATTACACACAACCAATGCTGCTTATTCTTCAACTACAAACCCTTAATATATAGTGGTAGATAACTCAAAAGAGACATAACATACCACACCTCCGCTTAGGTAGTGAGGATAGGAGGCATGTAATCAACTTTGCCACCAAGAATGCGTGCCTTGGTATCCGGGAAAAACTCCGTCCCCGGAAGCTCTGTAATATTCCCATCGCTCGCAATGCCAATGGGGTAGCGGAGCAAGTGACCAGGGAGGTCACGTTCAAGGCTCTCGCTTGCATAAAGATCCCAATATTTGTCAGCCACGTCATTTACCTTCTTCACACACTCCTCACTAGCTGGGCGAAGGAATGTGTCATCAATCATGCCTAGGTGCTCGTACCATAGTGACATACGGAAACCATGTATCTCACCCCTTGCTGGTGTGCGCGCCCCGACGTGATAAGGTTGGTAGGCCCCCATGGCTATCTCTGAATCCCTGGCCCCGTCCATTGATCTTTGGTTGATGTTGGCAGATCCAATGATTATGTATTCGTCATCAACTGAACATATGAAGGAGAAGATTAGTTACATCTATACTGTTTTTTTTATGGAGGGGGGGAGGGGCACAAAAGCTTTCAACCCCGTAAAGTGGGAAGAGAAATAAACTAAGATGTACATTGAACAGAGTAGAAAATCATCTTTGAAGTACTTTCAAACTTCAAAGAAAACATAGTCTAAATAAAATACTCCTAAGCTAACAAAAGGCCACTCTGATTATACAAGAAATGTGAGCATTGTCATAGGAGTCCTACTAACATGTGCCACTATGGATCTTGTTGCGAACTAAGATGAGAAATATTTGACATGGGTATGATATAAAAACATCCAGCAATGGTTGATGCCAGTAAAATTTAATTATCGTGTGTCAGACTAGAGCTTATCTTTTACTTCAGTGGATTTTTATATTGCCTCTGTCCCAAAATGAATGTCAGAAATTGCTCTTGATCAAGACCAATTTTGGACATTTATTTTGGGACGGAGGGAGTACTGCGTAAATAAACCCAAAAGGAACATAAGGATTCAAGCACACCACTTACCTATCATCATTTTGGCATGAACGTAGATCATGAAGCGTCTGGCCTCCTGAGCTTTAAGATAATCCGAATCTGGTTCTGGCTGCTCAGAGGGTTCATACTCTCCACTCCTTTTAACCTCCCGATTCCCTAGGCAAAAGAAAGTCAGATAATCTCTTGGGTCTGCTTCAATGCCTTTCGCTTCTAAAGCCTGAATAACATCTTTATACATCATCTGCATAGTCCTCCTTTGCCAGTCCAAAATTGCCTGAACTGATGCACTCTCCGGGATTCCTTCTGGCCACATAGGAACCACAACATACACAGTGAACCTCTCCCCAGCCTCAATCTTGCTAACAATCTTTAACGATAACTCCTTTGGAATCAGATGCAATGCACCAATATCCTCATCCTTGACATCCTCCGAGTTCCACCCAAAAGAGCTTCCAAGAAAATACTGATTCTCGATATAAATGAAATTTTTTGCCCTTCGTATAGCATGGATATAAGCATCCTGAATGCTTCTATCGATTATGTTATCCTTCCCACTGACAAGACCTGCCTTGGCTGCCTCTTCAGGAGTGTCGGGAAAGCCAAAAGCAGCCCCACCATCAATCGATCTGAACAACTGAACATTCCATGTCTCTTGGTCATCTGGGAATGTGGCTGGAGAAGGGCTGATGATTATATCATCAAGCTCTCTCAGGTTAACGAGCAAATCTTTCCCACCCTGCTTCCTCCACCTTTGTTCAAAATTATATAGAACGTCCCAAGCAATTGGTCCTTCAAGGCGAGAGTGAATGTCATGCCAAGGCTCCCTTGGTCCACCTTTTGTTATGGATGCACCAGTGAAGTTTGGCTGATGGAAGTCATCATGGTGGGCAGTGTCCAATGTCCTGAATAGTGAATGAAATGGGGAATCGTATCTCCCATCACAAAGATCAATACCCCCAACGAAACTCACCACTCTCCTCTGCTGTGATCCTCCACTGGGCAGCTCACTGTCCACCACAACAATCTTCTGGTGATGAGTAAACATAGTGGAAACTTGTAAATCCTGAATTATGCTTCCACCATTATCAGGGTTGCGAGGACACAGCACACAGTGAACATCAGTGTCTCGAAAGAAGATTTCAGTATCTTCATCATGGGTAGCCATTAACCCATCCTTCTTGAGTAGACCGACAGAGGTTCTGTCATCCCAAACAAGCATAAGAACCCTAACACCTTCACTCGCCTTTTTCTTGAGAAGCTCGCCAATTGTGATGTCTCCTCCTGGCTTCTGCCTTCTAGAATCTCTAATTAAAGAGATTTCAGTATAGACAGACCACCCAGTAATGTATATGAAGTGTTGTGCATTAGTGATTGCATCAAATACATCTTCCCAACATCTGTGAGGTTCATAAAACTTGCCTCCAGCAAGAGGGATTTTTGGAACAAAGTTGTCTGGCACATGAGCATCTTGGTACAAAGAAACTCGACATCCTTGTCTCTGAGAGAAGAAAGTGTAAGGAACTCCCGGAAACTTAGCACTTCTAATTCCACGAGCCCAGCTACGGTCTTGAGTAACATCAAAGTACTGTAGCTTCACATGGATCTTAGAACCAGCTTCTACTGGGTTTTTGTCTGTATCCAATATCTCTACCCATCTGTCCGCTTCTTCCCCGTCTAAGAGTTCTTCCACTGGTACGTACGCTCGTCCAATCAAAGTGGCACCAATAGGATTATCATCCTTAACAGTAAATATGACATTTGAAGCTGTATGGCCACAATAAATGTGGAACGATTCGTACCACCTTGGGTTTTGTGGTTCATTCTCTATCATTCTGGTCCGTCCAACTCTAGCTTTTTCTAGATCTATTGTTGCATAAATTTTTGGAGTTCCTTCCCCCAAACCAATAGTCTCCTGTATGTTTCCGATAAGCTGTACAAAAAAACAAACAAAAGAAATCCATTACAACAACAACAACAACAAAGTCTTAGTCACAAAATATTTTGGGGTCGGGCTAACATGAATCCTCATATGTAATCGTGAAGGAAAAGATGTTTAAAAAAACAAATAAATAAAAATATTAAAAGAAGAAATAGGTAGGGAAAACAAAATAGAAAACAAAAAGAAGAGAAGAGAAGAAAAAATAATAAGAATAAGAATGGTGATAAAAAAAAAAAAGAATATATAAATAATAGATAGTGAAAATGAAAATAATAATAATTATTATTATTAAAAAAAAAAATCAACCCCCATCACACACATGAATTTTTACCCTCCACTCCTGCCTCTTCAGCGCCATAGGCAAGTGGACAGAATAGCATCATTTTGAAACGAAAGACGGGGGTGATTAGATGGTTGTACAAAACAGAGAAATAGATTTAATGAAAAGTTTTGATACTCTCATCAAAAGTATAGATAAACAGAGGTGAGCTGCTGGGATGATATAATCAGAATGTTCTCACTGGAACATCAATTATTCATTATCTCAAGCAAGATTATTTACAAATATATGCCTGAAAATAAAGGTTAAGCCAAATCATTTTTGATAAAAAGAAAAGCTTCATATGAAGTAGGAATTAAAGGGACAGCAACAAATACACATAGTACAATAAAACCTATGATGCTCGGACTCGGGTATGAGTGTCTGACATATGGATCCGAGTGTCGGATCCTCCAAAATTTTATGATTTTACACCAAATGCAGTGTAAAATAGTCACCACCCATACCCACACCCATGTCGTCTCGTGTCGGCACGGGTACGGCAAGGTTAATTGGAGAGTCCGAGCATCATAGAATAAAACTATAACCCATCCAATTCCAAAAGGCACTAAGAAGTCACACAGACGCGCTCAATCTAACAATCAGCTCTACAAACACAAACATCTCATGGTGGGGGCATGGGAGAAATCCACAACTTTATTGCAGAGCTACTGCAGCAAAATATTACAAGTGTCAGATTGACTATTAAGGACAACTGATGACATGAGAAACATAAAGCAACTAACATCATACGGAGTATTAGTTTTACAGAAAGAATGGGGAAAGGAAAAGATCCTAGAAATGTATGGATATTAGAAAAATAAAGCACATCGAAATGCACTGGATCTTTCTGTCCAGTGACATAAAAGCATGTTGCATCAAAATCTTTCACAAATTCAGCAAACACGTCTAAACATTTCTTTTGTCAGTCAAATCCAACCGAAAGGCAGATAAAAGCTTCGGGATTTCTTTTCCTACATGAATGTGTATCCTTTGTAGCTCTAAACTCATAGAAACACTAAGAAATTTTATACAAATCACCAAGAGATAAGCTCTTACAACACTCAGAATAAATAACCAGTACAAATTTCAGTTGGTTTCAGTGCTTTACAACTTTGATCGAATGAAATATTCAGTCTCACAGGAAATGGAGATAGAATATATAACAAGTTAGAATATATAAGAAGATAAGCTTTTAACACTAAACATTGTATCACCAAACAAATGTAAACTGTTGACCCAACAAAAAACTAGATCTAAAGATCCTCCCCTTTGCAAGTAAGTTTGCTCAAGGAAAATGCAGTTGTGACTTTATAAAACTTCAAATTTTTTGAGCGAGATAAAAACTAACTTGACTGTCAGAATACTACGTATTTAGCATCCAACATCCAAATAAGTTGTGGCAAACACAGTTTTTACCCGCTATCAACACCACATAAGAAGTACTAATATAATTCAAAAGTTTGAAATGGATAAACAAAAAGCCCATGCTGTGTAAAAGTATGCACCGCCTCTGGCTCAAAATGAATGTCCTTTTTTTATTGCTTTTTTATCAAAAACAAAAATGGACATTCAGTTTGGGTTTGAGGGAATAACATAAAGAGCTAATACACAACTGTCCCCAAAAAACAGTCTCACTTCTAAACAAGGAAATACTTTCTGTACAATTTTTCATGAAGATACGGCAAATAAAACTATACCCTCATAAGTCATAATTCTGACTTGTCATAGACAAGTCTTTTTGGGGGATGGAAGAGTACCATGTAACAGTATATAACTTGAGCGAAACAAATCTGCACAGTAAATAACAAACTGAAACGGCAAAGAAGAACAAGAATTGGCTCTTCAAAAAAGACAAGTCAATTGACCCCAAATCAAAACGTAAATACTTAAAAATTACATACAAATATGAACAACCATTGAAGTTTCATTTCCACATTTTATGTGAGATTCCTTGCATTCTCTAACTAATAAAAACAATATGAGCACAGACTGGCCATAACATAACCAGTACAATGGAACCGCGATTCAGATTAGTGATCTGGTAAGATATACCTTGCCCAAAAAACCGGGGCCACTGCCCTCGTGTAGCTTGTCAACCTCGTAGATCGTGACATGAAGAGTTCCATGAAGCAAAATCTGAGCCATTCCTACCCTACAGTAACAAAATCAACTAACGTTACTCACTTTCCATTAAATAAAATACAAATTAAATAACAAACTACTCGTAGAATACAACTCTCTTCGTTCTGCTCAAAGAGCCCACAATTTGAAACATGGACTCACGGAGGAGACAAGTCGAAAATCAAAACAAATTGGAATCGCAATAGGAACAGGAACAGAGGCAAATTAGTATGAATCGATGCACAAATTGAAAGAAAATGAATGAATTGCAGCGATCCTGACAGATCAAGTGTTGGAATAACATAGAAAAAATCAAATGTATGTAAGAGTGATTTAGCACTTACTTTTGAGATGGAGAAAACGAGAGGCGGTCAGAGAAAATTCGATCCGATTATCGCTTATGACTAGTAAAAAAAGGTAAGAGAGAGAAAGCGTGAGGGAGGTAAGGGATCCGTGAAAGGAGCTCTAGTAATAGTATTATTCTAAAGAATGAGGCTCCCTCTGCCAAGACAAAGTTGATCGATCGCACGGTCTTCTTTTTTTTATGCACGGAACGGAACGGATCTTGATGTCTAATCTAAGTATGGATAATGGATACTAGTATTTATTTTTATTTGGGGCATTTACCATATAATCCCTCAATATTATTTTATTTACCTCCTATGACAAGGAATATTTTAGCTAACCATATAGTCTCTAGCTTACATCTTCCTTAACATTTTACTAACTACACCCTCTCAACATTTTACTTTCACCCCAACCACTATCCCTTTAGGCTGTCCCTTACCACCTTCTCCAGGCACCATTTCCGGCGACCACCAACTCCGGCGACCACCAACTCCGGCGACCACTCCGGTGCAAAAAAAAAAAAATTATATATATATATATATTATTTTTTTTATTTTTAGCTTCAGTGACCTTCCAGCAACCAAACAGTTGAGAACTTACTGAGTAAGTTCTCAGTTGTCAACTAAACTACTAATAACACGAACAACTCCGGCGACCACAAACTCCGGCGACCAAACAACTGAGAACTTTTCAGTAAGTTCTCAGTTATCAACTAAACTACCAAGAACATGAACAACTCCGGTGACCACCAACTCCGGCGACCAAACAGTTGAGAACTTTTCAGTAAGTTCTCAGTTGTCAACTAAACTACTAAGAATATGAATAACTCCGGCGACCACCAACTCTGGCGACCAAACGGTTGAGAATTTTATCAATAAGTTCTCAGTTATCAATTACAAAGAATAAGACCAACTCTGCCGAACAACTCCGACAACCAACGACTAAGAACTTCTCAACTATTCGAAAAAATTTCACCACTTTTCTGTTGTTCTTAGTTGTCTACTAAAAAGACAACCAACTCCGGCAAACGATCAACAACTGAGAACTTATCAGTAAGTTCTCAGTTGTCAACTAAACTACTAAGAACATGAACAACTCCGGCGACTACCAACTCCGGCAACCAAACAGTTGAGAACTTATCAGTAAGTTCTCAGTTGTCAACTAATAAATCTCATTTGTCAACAACTAAAAAGACAATCAAACTTAAGGCAATAAAGAAACTTCTCATTCTCGGTTTTTCACAAAACAATTAGAACTTCTCAGGTATTCTCAGTTATCTACATGAAACAACCAAAACTTGAGAACATCTCTAAAGTACCCATTATTTTACAATTTACAAGCACTCTAGTACGTTGAAAACTAGAAATTATAAATTTGAAATTTACACGAGAAACACCAACTTGAAAACATACTTCCTTTGATTTAGAAAATTAGTCTTTTGCTTGTTCATTGTTAGTTTGCATAAACTTTGAGTAATAATGTATTTTACTTTAATTATTCTAATGTGAATCTAAAAATTGATATTGATAATATATACTCCCTCCGTCCCACCTCACTTGAGACCTAAGGGGTGGGCACAATAACTAAGGAAAAAGAATAAAATAAAAAAATGTGTGGTAGAAAATGAAAAGAGAGAATGAGTGGGGTTAATAGTAGGTTGGTTGAATGAATTGTGTGATGAAAAATGAAAAGAGAGAATGAGTGGGTGGGGTAGATTGAATATAAAATTATAAAAAGATTGCCATTTTGGGAAGTCTCAAGTGAAGTATGACAGACCAAAAAGGAAATAAGTCTCAAATGAGGTGGGACGGAGGGAGTAATAGTGTATCAATAAACATAATAATCTTTATTAAAATAATTTAAATAACTTAAATTATTGCTTAAAAACTTTCTTTTTTAGGTTTTAAAGTTTAAAATGAGACACCTAAAATATAAATTTTGAAGTTTAAAAATGACATAAAAAAATATTTCACAAACCACAATCCTTCAACCTTACTGTCACACGCAAAATAAGAATAACAGAAAACAAAAGGATATTTCACATCTACATACAGTTTCCAGGTAGAGTGAGATTGAGACATGAGCAACCTCTTTAGAGTTTTCTTCACCATGGGGGGTGGGAGACCGCCGATCGGTGTCGGAATCTGTGAGAGGGCTGGTATTTGGGGATTTATGGACCAACAACAGGAGAATAGTGCAGGCCTTGTTGTTGACTTGGAGTTGGGCTGGAGAAGAGAAAGCCGGAGAAGAGTGTTGAGAGAGAAAGAGAGAGAGAGAGAGAGAGAGGGGGGGTTGGCCGGAGTTGTAGATCTGGGAGGCGGAGAAGGAGGGGGTGGCCGGGGATGGGTGGCACAGAGAGATTGTATTTTTTTAGGGTTCGCCGGAGTTCAAAGAGGGGCTTGGAAGGGTTCGCCTGAGGTCGGGGAGGTGTTCGCCGGAGGTAATGGAGTGGTCGGAGGGTCGCCGGAGTTCGGAGAGGGGCTCGGAGGGGTTTGCGGAGGTCGGGTAAGGGGTCGACGGAGGTCGGGGAGGAATTCGCTGGAGGTAATGGAGTTGGAGGGAGAGCAGCGGGGTCGCCGGAGTTGGGAGGGGTCGCCGGAGAAGAAGGGGTCGCCGGGGTTAGGAGGGGAGGGGTCGCCGGTGAGTTAGATAGAGAAGAGAGAGAGAGGGAGGGAGAGAGAGAGGGAGGGAGAGAGAGAAAAATCCCTGGGTGTGTGAATAAGAGAGAGTAGGGGAGGGAGGGGTGTAGTTAATAGGCCAAAGGATTATATGGTTAACTAAAATATTTTGTAGGACTAGGAGGTAAAATAGAAAAGTCTCTGTCCTAAGACGTAAATTCAATAATATTGAGGGACTAGGAGGTAATTTTCTCTTTTTATTTTTATTGATGAAGGATAATACTCCCTCCAACCCAAAATTATCTTCATATTTTACTATTAAAACTTTTTAAGGATATGAACACTTGCTTCACTAGCCATGTTTGTTTATAAACTTTTAAGCCTAAATTGTAAAAATATGAGAACTTTTTGGGATAATGAGAAATGGCTAATGGGAAGATCATTTTAGGACCGAGGAGGGAGTAGTATTTTATGATAAAGAAATTTGATTAAATGTTATCCTTTTGTCCCGTTTTAATGCTCTTAGTTTTTTTTTTTCGTTTGTTCTAATTTAAATTTTTTGCTATATTTTATTATCATAAATGGACAATGGAAACCACTTGTCATTCTCGGAACAAAAACTCTCTACTTTTTATCTCTTATTTTACTTTTCATACTCACAACATTTTTTTTTCTCGTGCAAAATCAAAGTAGGAACATTAAATTGAGAAAGGGGAGTACTTTAACTTTATTATTCTTGCAAAATTTAAAACTTATTATGAAATCATTAACTGATATATTAAAAATATTATTAGATTTTATTAGAATAACTAGATGACAAAAACTTGTATGAGAACACCATGACCCGTCTCATAGTAGAGATGGGTCATTTTTTATCCATGACCCGCAGGCCCAATTTTTTTTATTTTTTATTTTTTTGCGTTTTTCAATTTTTATATATGTTTTTTTTTCGTTTTGTCAAAAGTAATAGTTACTATAACTAAATGTAACAAATGTGTTACTTATATGTAACATTTTTTATACATAAAAGTAATACATATATACAGAAAAGTAACAGTGTTTTTTTTTATGTTTTCTTCGTTTGCCAAGTAATATTTATTACAACTAAAATGTAACGAACGTGTTACTTATATGTAACAGTGTTTATACATAATTGTAACACATATGTATAGAAAAGTAATAATTTAACTATTTACACTTTAGAACTAAAAACACTTGTGTTAGTAACATTGTAAAAATAAGAAAGTAACAATTTTTATAAACGAATGTTACATTTTACTTGATGTCCAGAACATTTTGAGGTTGATATTCAGAATTTTTCTTGGCCAAGACTTTATTAAAATGTGCTTGAAACTCATGTCCAGATGACTTTATATATATATCCAGAACAATTTGATGTTGATATCCAGAATGTTTGTTGGCCATGACCTTCTTCAAATGTCATGTCTAGATGACTTTATATATATATATATATATATCCAGAACAATTTGATGTTGATATCTAGACTGTTTGTTGGCCATGGCCTTCTTCAAATGTCATGTCCAGATGACTTTATATATATATCCAGAACAATTTGATGTTGATATCCAGAATGTTTGTTGGCCATGACCTTCTTCAAATGTGCTTCAAAAATTACATCCAGGAGACTTTATATTGATATCCACAACCGTTTGAGAGGTTCCGATTATTTACAAAAATTCCACCGCGCTTTTTTAAAAACACGTTTTTCCTGGTTGTTTTGTAAAACGCGTTTTACCCAAGATTTTGGCTAACATGTTATGTTAGTTAACCATATTATAAGTGTTTTGCAACTTATTTTTATAGTTGTTTGTGGGTTAAGTTTGATGATTTAAGACTGATTTATACAACCAAATCAAAGTTAGGCTTAAACATAGATTGGGCCCAAGCAAATATGAGGTGAAAAAATTAGATATTTATACACTTCGGTTCGGGTTCCACTCTCTGCGGGTTGGGTCGGGTCGGATTGCCCTCTTTAAGGCTAGGGCCGGGTTCGGTTTTGACAAAACCCACCCCGTTGCCATAGCCTTTCTTGGAAAGTCATATTCATGATCCTCAACAGCTCGACTCCTCATTTACTTCCATCAGTCCCATTTAACCTCTCTTTTTTTTTTATTTGATGTCCTATTTTAAATTTTAAAACTTAAAAACAAAAGGTTTTTATTAGCAGCCCCACATGTTATACTCACAAGAATTACTCCGTACTACCAAACCATCTACACTCACAACATATCACTTTTTTCTTAATTATTTAACCAAATTTTTCATGAAATTTAAATTTGGATGGAAGGAAGGAGTAGTAGTTGTTTGGTTTTCAACGAACCCACGACCGTCATCAAGGATTCAAACCATAAATGCGTGAATTTAACACACAAACAACAATGCACCGCGTGTGAGATGACTTGAATGTGTGGCCCTTTTAAGTGTCCCACAATTGTAGTAACTCAAGTCTCATATTTAGCAATTGAAAGAAAATTGTTTAGTATATAAATATTTATATAAAATATTTTTTTTGTCTCAAAATATTTTTATATTTTTTGACTGTGACTACGAATGAATTAATTTTAGATTGATTTAACTATCGTAACGATATTATAAAAATTGTTATTAATAAATTATCAACAACACTATCAATAACAAGTTTTAGATTATTATTGTGATAGTCGAATCAACCTAAAATTATTGCTCAAATATCATTTATAGTAACATTAAAAAAAATATTATTTCGGAATAGACAGAATATTCACTTATTTTATTAATATAAATGTTTTTTAACATATACTTTAAAATAAATTTATTTGAGCTAGCCTCAAAACAAAAAATATTAATAAGTAATGTGGAGTGGTTGCGTCTGCTATGTGCTTAGAGGAAACGGAATTATTCCTACTAAAAAAATCATTTGATGTAGTAACGGTTCCTTTATTTGACACACCTTTCCTTTTTTGATAATTATAATAGAAAATTATTTTACATAAATGTTTCACATAAATCAAATTAATTTTGATACTTGATAACAATACAAAAATGTGGCATGTTAAGAGTTGTCTAGCGATCGATTCCATATTCATCACAAAAGAGTTGTTCTGTTCCGAATTCATGACAAGGACATCAATGAAAGAGTTTTTTGCAAAAGTGACATGCGTACTTTGTGCAATATATCAATTTGACTCGCGTACTTAATAAACATCAAATGTGACATGCGTATTTATGATTGACAAGATTTTTAGACTAATTTTTAACCCCCGTTATAATTTTAACGGGACGGCCCATTAAGCTCCCAAATCGACCTAAATTGCTAACAGGCATTAATGAATGTTAACGATAGTTAATAAGTTAACAAAAGAAAATAGTACTCCCTCTTTTGTGATATTTTGGTAAACATAAAACAAAATAAAATACTCCAGTATTCCCTCCCCCTAAATGATTTTTACCAAACCTTCTCTCTACCAAAAAAAACTCCTCTCTCACCGTCCTCCTCTTCAGCTGCTGCCGCCACCGCCGCCGTTGTCCTCTGCAACCACCACTTCCGTTTCTCTCTCCCTCTTTTGTTTATCTTCTTCTCTTTTGATGGTTTCCCTATTTCAAAAACCTCAAGCCACAGCCACTTCGCTCCAGATCTACACGTCGGCACCAATATTCGCCACAACTGCAATCAACGCCATCGTTACGGTTGTCTTCGATTTACGGTGCGTATTTTCTGTGCCTTCTTTCAATCCCTCCGCTCTCTCCATCTCTTCTCTCTCTACGTTTCTTATCTTCTGTATTTTTCAACACAGAGGTGTGCTTGTGTGTGTCTATGTTTTGGGTTCTAGATCTAGAAACTAAGGTTTCAGATCTGTGTGTCCGTTTGTGTTCCTGTGCATAAATTTACAGATCTGTGTTGATCTCTGTGTGTGGTTTTGTTTGTAACTATATCCAGATTTGGAATTAAGTTGATGTTATCTTGCAGATTTGGAGTGTGTATAAGTTTAATTTGTTTTTCTCTTGTTACAGTTCAAGGGATTACAACCCTTTTGGACCAGAAGGGATTCTCAATGATGGAGTTTAGTTGATGTTATCTTGCAGATGTTTTTTTTTTCAAATTTGATTGTGGCGGTGGCGGCGGTGGACTTGGTAGACGGTGGCTGTGTAATAGTTTTTTTTTTTTTTTTTTTTTTTTTGGTACAAAGCTGTGTAATAGTTGCAAACATTATATTTGGGTGTATTTTGATTTTATTATTACAAGTTAATCAGAAAAATGTTTCTCTTCATTAATAAGGGTCAATTTGAAATTTTTGATTGTAATATATGTTAACTTATTAGCGATCGTTAACATTCACTAACGCATGTTAGCAATTTAGGTCGATTTGGAAGCTTACATGAACCGTCCCGTTAAAATTTTAATGGGGGTTAAAAATTAGTCTAAAAATCTTGTCAATCATAAGTACGCATGTCACATTTGATGTTTACTAAGTACGCGAGTCAAATTGATATATTGTACAAAGTGCGCATGTCACTTTTGCAAAAACTCATCAATGAAACCACTAGGAGTTTAATCTTACAAGCTCTTTCCGTTAACGGTTGGTCAACTGTCTCTTAATTTATTTATTTTTCCAGAAAAAACTTAAAAATAAATACTCCCTCCGTCTTATACTTAATCGCTACTTTTTTGTTAACCCTATTTGAACTTTAACTACAGTAATATTTTATGTTAAACTATTAATATTCATAAAAATTTAAAAATAGTTATTAAATTACCAATATGAATATTATCAATAACTTTTTAAATATTTATGGAGATTAATATTTTAGAATAAAATGTTAGTTAAAGTTCAAATATGGTTAACAAAAAGTAGCGATTAAGTATGAGACGTAGGGATTAATTTATTGGCTAATAAAAGATTGTTTGATTACAATGCTGGACCTTTTTGTGAAATGATGTCTCGAAGAAAATAATTTATAAAACCTGCACATGAGACATGTGTAGAGTAGGAAATACGGAGCAAAAGACGCCACCTTGGTCCATCCTAATTATGACCGTATGTCCTTTTGGAATTATGATTACTTCTTAAAATAAGAGAATTACGATTCGTGGTTCACTTTTTTATAATTATATACTCCTCCATCAGTCTCATAATTATTGCTATAAAATAGAATTATATAAAAATTAAAAAAATATGTTAGAAAAGTAAGTACTCCTTCTGGTAAAAAATAACTGTCACTTTTGGTCAAACAGATGTAAGTTTGATCAATAAATTTAAATAAAAAATAATGATTCTGATAAAAATCTAAAAATTGTTATTAAAAGTACTACTCGTATTAATTATAATACAATGACAAATTTTAGATTTTTATTGGCATCATTATTTTTTATTTAAATTATTGGTCAAAGTTACATCTGATTGACCAAAAGCGACAGTTATTTTGGAACAGATAGAGTATTGTGTGTGGGAAGGAGAGAGAGAAAATAAGTTAGTGAATAGTTGTTGTGAGTGAACATTTTGAGTAACTAGCAATAAGTATGGAACGGAAGGAGTATTATTTTGTCTTAAAATAAATGTTCAAAAAATGTCGATATTTTACATGAAAAAAAATTAAATTTAGTTTAACTTAATTATCCTAATAAAATTATAAAACTAGTTATCGATAAATTATTATAAATACTATAAATAACAATTTTTGAATTTTTATTAAAATAATTAATTTAATTTAAAATATTAATAAAAAAATTTACATACATACATATGAAACCGTGAGACATTTATTCTTAACTGTATCCTCTTTCCTAACTTAACCGTTCTCTTTCATCTTCTTCCTTGGAAAATTGTTTGTCTTCTTCTATTCTCAATTCTTCAACAACACAATTTTTTTCTTAACTTCTTTGGTGCGCATTCCTGTTGTACGCATTCAACAACACAATTTTTGTAATCTCAGTTGAGATTACAAAAATTGTGTTGTTGATTTATTTTTCTAGTTTTTTCCCTTTTGATGTATAATAAATTTCTCTCCTCTGTGAGAGCTGTTGTTTTCTCTCCATAGTGAGAGCCGTTGTTTTCTCGCCTCTGTGAGAGCCTGTGTTTCTTTGTTTTCTGTTTTTTTTTTTTTCGTCTTGAAATGATGATGATTGCATTTTCGCACAATGAAGTGGATGCCGTTGGTTTTACTGCACAACGATGGTTCATAGATTTTGAGATATGTGGTGGGCGGTTCGTCGTCAACCCGAATTCTGTATATCAAGGGCTAAGCGCAAAATATTACCAGAGAGAAGATTTCTTAAATGCCGGATTAAAGCAGTGTCCAAGTTTTACTTGGAGTGTAATTCGATTGTCTCAAGATTTGGATCGAAAATATTGTTGTTGTAAGATAAGTGCAACTGCTATTGTTTTTTTTTGGTGAGCCTCCAGTCTATGTGGTGTGCCATCTCTTTTTAACTTGTGAATGAAATTGCTTTCTCGTTTGCTCAAAAAAAAAAAAAAAAAAAAAAAAAAAAACTGTATCCTCTTTCCTCTCCATCCTTTCTTCCTTCCCTAAAAGGCCAAAAGTTATTTTTTACTCGTGATATAGATTTTTCCGAGATAATTGCATAAAAAACCTTGTACAATTTTTGTCGTTGCAATTAAAACCTCCAACATAAATAAATTGCGTAAAAACCTTGTACATAGAATCTTGTTGCAATTTAAACCTTCTTCCAGTTAACTAGTTAAATATAGTTTCAGAAAATGCCCTTTCACCCCCATGACTTTTCCAATTTTTAAGAGCTTTTTGTTTTTATGAAAAAGCTTTCTAGAGGTTTTTACCATTGCTGAAAAAGTTAAAAGAGCTCTTTAATAAAAAGCATCTCTCTGTGGAAAGAGCTCTTTGTAAGAGTTTTTTCATTAAATTTTTACTTATTCCCCTATTTCCCATGTTGACCATTAAATATTAACCAATACTTTATATTAATTTTCTTTTTAGTGTTGGATGTAGGGGCCACAAAAAAGTTGATGAAAAAGCTATACCATTGTAGAACTTGCTTTGAGTTTTTATTTGTTAACTAAAAGTAGATGTGTCATATTGGAATCACAAAAAAGCTCCTTAAAAGAGCTCTACCATTGTTGATGCTCTAATAATAATAAAAACGCAAATTTCAATGCGATGCTAAAAGTTGCATTTGAATTCTTTCAAGTCAAGAGCGACGATTATACTGACGAGCAATGCTAGGGGCACAAAATAAGCTTACAAAATTTTGCTCACAAAATGAGGTGACGATATTTAATTGGGTACATTGATAATGGACCCGCTACACTCTACTTAA
Organism: Campanula takesimana; assembly: GCA_026119855.1. Classification (NCBI taxonomy): domain Eukaryota; kingdom Viridiplantae; phylum Streptophyta; class Magnoliopsida; order Asterales; family Campanulaceae; genus Campanula; species Campanula takesimana. The sequence continues at coordinate 90,581 of JAOWBW010000017.1, read as the reverse complement.
AAACACTAATAAAATCATAACACATAGGATTTTGTGATTTTTTTGTGCCCCTAGTATTATTCTATACTGAATCAAGATTTTGATTAAACTTAAACGGCAGTTGTTAGTTCACCTTGAAATGAAATCAGTTAACTTAACACTAATGAATGGGCCTTAAATTATACGGCACTTAGCAACAAGGCGTTCTTTGTTTCCTGCTCACGCTAAGGCCCAAAATACATTAGTGGGCCTAGCATTCCTTGTAGCTGTGGAAAGATGGTTCTTATACTTATACAGAAGTAGGTTCTTTTTAAGTCATCCAGTTGTTTGAGGTCCGTTCAGTGAGCCCGTAATAGGTGAATGAGAAATAAAAGTTTTTGGGCTTCAAAAATGTATTAAACGGTTCAGTCTAAATCGCTGTGTGATTAAATCATGCGGTTAATTCGAGTTTTAAGCATGAAAGCTTTAGTTCGGTTTCAAAAATTGATAAACCGCGTTGTTCAGTTTGATTTACAGTTGACAAAGACTTCCGTGCACCACGCATGATCCGTCTCATCCATGAGACGGGTCGGTTTTTGACCCACCCGCCCGACTGAACAGTCTCAGGACCCAGGGGTCGACCCTGCCACGTGGCAGCCTCTCATAGGCCAAAAAAAAATTATTATTTTTTTTAATTTTTTTTTTTTTTTTGGTTTTTTTCGGTTTGTCAAAAGTAATAGTTACTATAACTTAATGTAATGACTGTATTCATATAAAGTAACAATTTTTATACATAAAAGTAATACATATATACAGAAAAGTAACAGTGTTTTTTTCTATGTTTTTTTCGTTTGCCAAAAGTAATACTTATTACAACTAAAATGTAACGAACGTGTTACTTATATGTAATAATGTTTATACATAATTGTAACACATATGTATAGAAAAAGTAATAATTCAACCATTTACATTTTTAGAGCTAAAAACACTTGATTAGTGTTACATGTAAAAGTATTACATTATCTATAGAAATATGTAATAATTTCTTTTATTAAAGTGTTACATTTACTTGTACAAACAATTACATTCATATATGAGTTGTTACTTTTCAAATGTTACTTTCTTTCAAAAAATTAAATCAAAATACACAATATTTTACATTTTTTCAAAAGCATTATTTCATTCCAGTATAAATGATAATTACATTTAGATATTGTTTGGGTTACATGTAATTATAGTTAGTATTACATTTGAAAAAATGGGTAAAACTTGCTTTTGTTTTTGTAAAACAGGTGTTACGTTTACTTATGAACAATGTTACTTTATATGTATACAGTCATTACATTAAGTTATGGTAACTATTACTTTTGGTGAACGGCTGAAAAGCCGAAAAAAGAAATATAAAAACTCAAAAAACCAAAAAAAAAATAATAATAATAAAAAAATTTGGACCTCTGGGAGGCTGTCACGTGGCGGGTCATGCCCCATGAGTCATGGGTCGACCCGTCTCATGCATGAGACGGATTCCCTTGTTCTCATGGGAAACCACATCTTTGAACCAAACTAACCGACGTAAGCCGAACCATGTTCTCCATTTTTTAGTCTATGCTCTGATTTCTTAAGTTATTAGATTACTTAGATTTATTTAACAATTTTTGGGCTTCTTATCGTTGCTTTGATTTTTGTTTTTTCCTATTGAACACACGTGATTAGATGAAGAGAAAATTTTGGGGGAAACTAGTTTCTCCATAAGTTATAAAAAGTCCTGTTTTTATAGGGGTTAAAGTTTATGGTTTAGGGTTTAAGAAGGGTTAAAAAACCAGAACCAAACCAATACATTACAAAACCGATGTAATTGGTCCGGTTCTACTTGTACACAATTTTTTCCCTCAACAAAATACATCTATACACACCAAAAACTAAAACAATTAAACATTAGTCTCAAACTCTCAAAAAGGCAAAGTAAACTGCATGGAGTTTTACACGTATTCAACACAAAGTTATAGATCTTTCACTTCAAAGATAGAAGAACTAAATCTGAAACTAATAACTATTAATAATCTAAAATCAGGAACAAAGAAGATTCAAGACAAGTATTAGTAATACGGTAATAAATATATTTATAATATTTATATATGTTATGATTATGATTGGTCCGGTCCGGAACCGTAAAAATATTTATCAAAACCGGAACCGAACCAATAAATTGGTTTTATGGAAATTTAGAACCAGAACCAGACCAACACCATTAAACCGGTCCGATTTTTATTAGTCCGGTCCGGTTCTGTTTTTTTTTTTCCCTGCACAGCCGGGTTGCCTTTCTACCAAGAAACAATTTACACTGCCAGATTTGCCATATTATACTCTTAATGCTCTTTTCTTTTTCTTTCTTTTTCCTATTTTGGAGAAAAAATAGACGGGAAAAGAAAAATGCAATTATGAAATATGAAAGTGATCTTATAAAATGATAAGAAAGAATGATTGATTTAAGAAAATATTTAAAATTAAATATTATTTTTTTAAAAAAATCCTGACTTGAGTGCAGAATGTGAGTGATGATCACACATGCAATAGAGTAAATCAATGACAGACTCTCTAGCTAGGTTCGTAACCTAATTTGTGCTAAATGTTTACTCTGTATGTCTTAATGATAAATACTCCTTCAGTAATTTTGAGGCGAATGCAGTAGCACTCACTTTGTAATTATAAAATTATTATAAGTAAAAAGTTCTCCAAAACATTATTTATTATTTATTATTTTGAAAATGAGTCTCTTACTTTGAGACATACAAAAAAAAAAAAAAAAGGAACTCTTACATCGAAACAGAAGAAGTATTTTTCAAATAATCATTATCATCTTCTTTCAGAAAAAAAAAAATACTAACTTCATCACGGTTGAAAGTTATTAGTTTGACTTTACACGCTTATTAAATTATCAATAAAAAACTAATGAGAAATGGGTCAACAAAAGCAGAGAGTTAAAGATATAACAATCCAAACAACTATTCATAAACAAGTAAGTACGTGAAAAGTAGGTTAGGTAAATAAATTTTATGAGAACAAGATATATTGTTCATATTTTGGCACTTAAAAAAAATAAAGTAATTAAAAATCTTAAACAGAAATAAATAAATTAAAAGGTTTAAATTAAGAATAAGGGAGTAATCATTGATTACCATGTGGAGAAATTACTTAGAAGCGGTTGCAAAGTCATGTTATCATACTACATCCACATAGGTGAGGTGTGGTACATTTATATGCATGTGATGTGCAACCCCACCCTATAGTGTTGGAAAAATGACATGTGCTTTTCATACGTATCTCACTCCTCCTAGTATTTTTAGATGTGTAATTTTTGGGCAGTGCACCAGTCCGTGTAATGTACTCCCTTCCTGTATATAGATTCAACCAATCGCTATCAGTTTCTGTGTGTTGTCGTCTTGTTATTATTGTGTTTATGCAACTCATAATGAGACCCGGAGAGGAGTTGAAATTATTTTTTTTTTTTTTTTTTTTTATTGTGAGTTCACTTGTGCTATCTCTATTAAAAAGATTAAAGAAAAAAACTGAATTCCAAATGGAAGAGGTGTGCATTTTACTAGTGTTTGAGATGTTTTGTTCTGCATTAACTGTTAACTCAAATGCGTTACTTTTACTTTTGTTGTGTTTTAAAGCTAAATTCTTACAGTGTTGGAGTTTATTAAAGATTAGTGTTGAGCAGTGTCTAAGTTTTACTTGGATTAGCATTTGGGCATCGCAGGTTATATGGTTTGGGGTTGGCCATCACCATTCGAGATGTATTAGGTAATTCATGTATAGATCCTAATTGCAAACATCATATTTTAGACGAGTCTTTGACAGTTGTGGAGCGTCATCTTCTTGAAATTATTAATGTAATTATATGTTGTTTGTTTTCAAAAAATAAAAAGTAAAAAAATGAACATAATAGAAAAAAGGTTGATTCATCCAAAATACGTAGTACTCCCTCCGTTCCGGACTAAGGTTCTTAGTTTGACTTTACACGGAGGTTAAGAAAAAGTAAATGTTGTGAGTATGAAAAGTGAAGTAGGAGAGAGAAAATGGATAAAAAGTTTTTGTTGTGAGAATGACAAGTGAGTCTCATTATCCATTTTAGGTAATAAAGTAACTAAAAACCTTAGTATGTGACAAACCAAAAAGGAAAATAAGAACCTTAGTCTGGGATGGAGGGAGTAGTATTTTTGTGGTAATTTTCATGAGTCCATTTATTTGTATGGTGAGTGATATGGAAAGAATGCGTTTGGGATCTAAGAAAGTTAGTAGTCCCCAAATGAGTGGGCCAGTGGTAAAGTCAAACTTCACCCTCGGTGAGTGTTGAGTTTTTAGCCATTTTGACCTGCGTACTATTTGGGCGTAGTCAATGTAGCATGCGTACTTCATAAACAGCAAATGTGTCCTGCGTACTTTAGTTTCGTTTTCAATTTGACTTATTTTTCTAACGCCAGTTAAAATTTAACGAAACAGTCAATGAAAGTTAACGTACTAGTTAGTTTGAAATTGATTTTCCTTTTAAGGGCTACATTGAAAATTCTATAAGTAAAAGGGTTGTGAACAAAAAAAATTGAAACATTAATATTTAAAGTTAAAAATAAATATATATATATATATATATATATATTTATATTTTTAATTATTTTGAATGTGTCTTAAAAAAATTGGATTAAAAAATATTTAATAAATAACCAATGTATCTAAAATAATCAAAACTGTTAATAAATGAACAATTTAATCTTGTATATCATTTATTTTTCCAAAAATTCAAAAACTCGAATGTGTTGGCTTGGTATGTTATGGGTGCTACTGTCACCGCCATAGCTTGCCTAATTCAATTTATTTTTTTAAACTGAGTTATTGAATTTTTGGAAAAATAAATGATATACAAGGTTAAATTGTTCATTTATTAACAGTTTTGATTATTTAAGATACATTGATCATTTATAAAATATTTTTTAATCCAAATATTTGTTTTTTTAAGACGCGTTCAAAAATAATTAAAATTATAAAAATATATATTTATTTTAAGCTTTAAATATTAATGTTTCAAATTTTTTGTTCACATCCCTTTTACTTATAGAATTATCAATGAAGCCCTTAAAAGGAAAATCAACTTCAAACTAACTAGTACGTTAACTTTTATTTACTGTTTCGTTAAATTTTAATTGACGTTAAAGAAATCGGTCAAATTGAAAAGGAAACTAAAGTACGCATGACACATTTGCTGTTTATGAATTACGCATGTCACATTGACTACGCCCAAATAGTACGCAGGTCAAAATGGCTAAAAACTCGGTGAGTGTTAGGGTTCGATCTCTCTTCTCGTCTCCTTACGGCGTGGACATCGTTAAAAATAAAAATAAAAAGAAGAAAGTTAGTTAGTAGAGTGACATAAAAACTAATGAAGCCTCATCACCTACCAAATTAAAGCGAGACATGAATGACAAGGAATAGGACACAGTCCCTTAAAGGCCCTCAGCCCAGGACAAAGACTGCATATAGACTACGAGAATATTCTTTCCTTCTTTTCGACCACCGTATACTGGAGTATACTCCTAGAGGCTAGAGGGAACCAATCACAAAATTTACATATGTCCCTAAATGATTGTCTAAATTTCATTTTAAGGGACACCGAAAATCTCAACTTTGTTGTACAATTTGGTAGCAAATATTCATATATAATCTTGTAATCTCCTTTCCAAACATTTAGTTTTGCACGTATAAAGAAACCGGAGAAAAAAATTTAAAAAAAAAAACATTTAGGGACAAAGTTATGTTCAAAATAGACACTCATTTTGGGACAAATATTTTTTTAAAATGAACACTCATTTTGGGACAGAGGGAGTATTTGTTTTATAACATGATATGCAACATTTATTTATTTTGAGATTTAGAGTATATATATTGATAAATTTTACAACTTGTGTCCCAATTGGATATGTATTTATAATCTTAATTAAATAAAAACTAAATTTGAATATTAATCTAATTGGGAGTATTAAGATTTTTGGGTTGGGCACGGGCATTAAAGAAAAAGTGTTAGTGGAGTAGGTGTTGTGAGTATGAAAAGTGAAGTAAGAGAGAAAGTGGGTAGAGAAAAATAAGTGAAAAGTTGTTGTAAGTATGAATGTGAGTTTCATTAAATAAAACACTTCTATTTTAGGGTTGTCTTAATTCAAATGGGACACCTAAAATAGAAATTTGTCATAATTCGAGTAAGGCGGAGGGAGTATGTATCTATGATCTTAATTAAATAAAAATTAAATTTGAATATTAATGTAATTGGGTGTATTAAAAAGCAATTTTGTTTTTTGAGATGGAGAAGTGGAATTGTCCGGGCTGAAAGATCACCGACGAAGATGTGCTAAAGTGTGATGTAGTCCTGAAAATAGAAGTATTTATACGTACCTTTAATTTCCCATATTTATTCCTTGTGGAATCATTCACTCACTTAAAACCTAGATTGTTTCCTTCCCAGTAGTCTCATCAGCACTCCCCCCATTATAACTCTTTAGCGTTCTTCTTCTGACACACAGACAGAGAGAGAGAGAGAGAGAGAGAGAGAGAGAGAGAGAGAGAGAGAGATGGTACAGTCGAACTCAAAGAAGTTCAGAGGTGTCAGGCAACGCCACTGGGGATCTTGGGTTTCTGAAATTCGCCACCCTTTACTGTACGTTTATCTCTCTCTCTCTCTCTCGCCTTCCTTTTTTTTTTTATGTCAATCATTTCTACAAACACCTTCGATTCGATGCATCTTCATTCCTTAAACTAAACTACAGTATACACATCAGATGCACACACCCTTGTCTTTATTTCTTGGTAACAAACAAACAATTTTATATATGAATAATTAATGGTTATGTAAGTAATTGAACAGGAAGAGGAGGGTGTGGCTTGGTACCTTTGAAACTGCAGAAGAGGCGGCTCGAGCTTATGACGAGGCGGCAGTGCTAATGAGTGGCTGTAGTGCAAAAACAAACTTCCCGATTGCCAAAACCCCGACAGAGAATAACGATGACAAGTCTACCCAGACTTCACAATCTGCACTTTCCGCTATACTGAGTGCGAAGCTTCGCAAGTGCTGCAAATCACCATCACCTTCTCTGACATGCCTTAGGCTGGACACGGAGAGCTCTCATATTGGTGTTTGGCAGAAGCGGGCCGGCTCACAATCGGATTCCAACTGGGTCATGACGGTGGAACTCGGAAATAATATCAGCAACAATGTGGCCGTGGATGCGCCGCCGGTCAACACACCGGAGATTAACAAAGAGGAGGAAATGATAGCGTTGCAGATGATAGAGGAACTCTTGAATAGCAATTGAACATTTGTCAATCTCGCAAGAAGCTAGGGTCGGCGGCTTAATTTCTCCAGAAATCTTGGAGGTCAACCTTCATTACTGGGTTTACTTTTCGGTTCCACTATATAGTCAACTTGAAGTCGATTGATTGCAAGTTAAAGTGTTAAACCTTTTAGAAAATAAATTGATATGCATATTAGTACATTTTAATTCTAATGTTTTTTTTTTCTTTTTTTCTTTCTTTTTTCTTTTTAAGGATTATATATACTCCTATAGGCTATTATATGTTAGGACTTGGCTTTCATGCGACAAGTTGTTTGTCACATGATTACGAAATACTAAATGTTTGATTGTAACTTTCCCTTTCATTTTTTGTAAAGTTTAAGATTCGGGCCTAAATTTCACAACGTTTTTCTACATATAAGTCAAGTTCTATTACTAATCGTTGAATTTAAAATGAAAACATATTTCTTTCAAAAAAAAAATGATATGAAAACAAATCAAGTCTTGAGGGTTAAATTTGCTTTCCAGTAATTGTCCGTATATTTTATGATAAATATTCCATTTTCTAGTCTTTCAAAAAAAAATGATATGAAAACAAATCAAGTCTTGAGGGTTAAATTTGCTTTCCAGTAATTGTCCGTATATTTTATGATAAATATTCCATTTTCTAGTCTTAATTATTTCATCTAATTTTTAAATTAAAAAAAAAAACAATTTTAGAGTAATTATCCTGTATGGTACAAATGCAAACTAATACTTTCTTTGCCCCATACTAAAGTTTTTTTTTTTTTTTTTTTTGTTTATCTCAAACTAAGATTCTTAGTTGTTTTATTACTTAAAATGAACTATGAAACCCACTTATCCTTCTTACAACAAAAATTATCTATTCCCTTTCTCTCTCATACTTTCTTTTACTTTACTTTTTGTTAGTGCAAAACTTAGTGTTACCACTGGTGTTGCCCCCAGTGTTATCCTGACAGGATTTATAATAGTTTCACCATTTATTCACAAAATTATTAGGTATAAATATTTAATATTTGCTGCAAGTTTATTGTTATTTGTAGATCTAAAATTTAGGTTAAGGTTGATCAAAATTATGGAGCTACAAACAAGGGATTGGTTAAAGGAAAGATTTTCTCATAAATGAAGATTTACGCATGATCTTCTTGGAGAGAAAGGAAAGGTTAAAGACTCAGTCAATAAGCCTTAGGAAAAACGTAGGTACAAGGTCAGGAAGCATGGAGAGTACAAGGAGGAAGTGCACAAGATAGGAGTGGTTGTTACAAAGTAGGAACCATTATCTACTTGGAGCTAAAGAATATGATCTTATCCTCCAACAACTCTAAGACTGATTCGTGCATGTTTGAGTAGCCACCACGTTTTGGAGGCTAGATAAAGGGTTAATGGGATCATTCAACAGACATAAGAGAGAAATTTTAAACACCCATAGCCATAGACCAAGTGCTAGTGATGTCACAACACCCAACCCAACATCATAATCTAGTTTAAAGAAACTATTTGTTGAAGGCTAAATTTATCTAGCCTTTTGATTGTGATGGGGGTGTGTTGGGATTGGATCCTAAACTATGAGGAAGAAAAGGAGTCTAAGTCGGGGGAGTTGGTGAGATCAAGAAGGAGTTCAAACCGGAGGAGAACTTCTGGGCGGAGAAGCAAGCGGGCGCCTGGTGGTGACCAGGCGGGCGCTCATTTAGGCAGAAGGGTTGGTCCGCATGAATATTAATTCGAGCAGGCGCCTGGTAAGGGGTGAGCGGGCGCTTGGTATGCCGGCTGGGCTGATTTGTTTCCTATTTTGACACAATCTCTTCTTAATTTGATTTAGATCTTCCTTGTACTGCTATATAAGCATAGTCACGACCTAGGACACATTGTAGCAGATTATTAAGGTGTGATTAATAATATATTGGCTTGGCAATTGCCCCCGAACGTAGTTCATGTGTTGAACGAACCGGGTAAACAATTCTTGTGTTCTTGTGTGTGTGATTCTTCCATTATTGTGCTTGTGGGTTTGTGTTCTTTATTTAGATTGCAACGGGGTACCACTAAATTCCCAACAACTGGTATCAAGAGCTTTGGTTAGGAGGATTCAAAGTTTCATTAGTTGATTAATTTTGAATCACGTTCTTGGGGACTTTGTGAAGCAATCAAGAGGAAGAACTCAATCGAGAAATTCAACGGTGTGAATTTCACGTTTTGGAGGACAAGGGTTGAAGATTACCTTTATTGTAAGGATCTTCATAAACCCTTAGGTGCGAAACCCGAAGACATGTCACAAGGGGATTGGGAGACGTTAGATCGGAAGGCGTTAGTGTTGGGTTTAGTAGTAACATGCGCAGCGGAATTTAGCATTTAAAATTTTGAAACCCAAAGCCCATAGATCTATTCATATGATTAAATCAAATATCACAACATGAATATAGGAAAGACTAACCCTTGATGACTTGGAGTTTGGTCTTTAAACTCGGTGGAGATATTGAAGCTTGATCACGAAGAAAGTAAGAACACGAACTTTGAAGATGATGAGCTTCACCCTCTAGCGGTATCCACACCACGAACGAATATCAAGAACACCTCTTGATCTTGGTTGCTAGACCAACAACTATGAAACACACTTTCACAATTGATATGACTATATATAAAATTTTTCTTTTGTGTATTATTTTGTTCTTCAACCAAGGATGTCTTAGAACAAAATAAAACTCTCTCAAACTCTTTGAGACTCACAAAATCATTTTTTTAAGAGTGCTGGCTGAATTTGGCCTTTCATACACAAGTAGGACCTGTTCCAAATAGGAAACTTGTGTCAAAATCCGTCCAAAATTCGTTTCCTAATCAAATTAGGAATCTGCCACCCGACAGTACTGTGCGGCCGCCCAAAACACACTGTGCGGTCGCACAACTGTCTGAAACAAAACTGGTACAAAATGGGCTAAGTGTGCGGCCGCCCAGTCCACACTGTGCGGTCGCCCACTTCCCCAGAATGTCCAGAATTTCTAAAATTCCAATTTAGTCCTTTTAAAGATTCGTTCTATTGTGTGTGACCTTCTAGGATTATACTAAGTTGGCAATGGGTTCAATCATGAAACCATAAGATATGATTAGGTTCTAGCAAACCGTCACACCTACCCAAATAGTATAACTAGATACAAGTTCGCATTCCTTTAGAATATGTCATAATCCCTTTGTCCACGATGTCATTGAACACAAGTCATGGTCAAACAGTCAACTTGTTTTGTTCAATACTTTCTCGACTCCGAATATGTTGATAATCCAAATGACATTGATCCTGTAACGACCCCAAAAATCAGTTTTATTTATTTTATAATTATTTTATATTTTTGAGAATTTTAATTTAACATTATGTGTGCATTTTATGTGTTGCATCATATTTCATGAATTGCACATCTTATATGATTATTTGTGTTAGTTAAAGTGTTAGAAGTAATATTTGTTTTGGGGAGTTAGTGTGTTAGTGGAATTTTATGGGCCAAAGTATAAAAATAAGGTTCAAGGGCTTGGTTGTTCAATTTGAAAGAAGGAGGGGCTTAAATAGAAAGTTGGAAATGGTATAAACTCACCTCTTCATCCCTCCCTCCCCTTAGTTTAGCACACCACCATTTCTTTTCCTAATCATTTCCAGAGAAATCTCCATTGTTGAAGAAGAGAAACTTAGGTAAGAGTTTGTTTTGATAATTTTCCCTATTTTAATTTACTACTCCATTTTCAAATCTAATTATATATAAATGTTCAGGGTGTTGAGTATGCCACATCTACCGAACAATATAATTTTCTTGACTCGTTTCCGAAAAATAGGTAAGTTACTAATCCCCCTTTTAAATGTTAAAATGGTCATAAGTATGCTATATATGCTTTATATGTTATAAAATAATGTTTTGGGTATATTTTTATATACTTGTAATTTTGGGACAGAGGGAGTAGTAAAAACTTGTACATAGCTTGTTAGTATTAGGAAGGGTATAGAAGTTGGTGTTTGTATGGTGTTTGGGCTGAATTTGTAGCCTTTGTAAGGGTTGAAAATGTTGAGGGTTGATAAGGTTAGTGTTTTGGGTTGGTGAGATGAAGGGAGTATTTTGTTTTCAGCCAAAATGGGATTTCTGGGCTGATTACACGACTCGTGTAGGGGTACACGAGTCGTGTAAGGAGAGATTCTGAAGGGGTGTTTTTCTACACGAGTCGTGTACTGTTACACGACTTGTGTAAAAGTTCTTACACGAGTCGTGTAGTGGTACACGAGTCGTGTAAGGGCCCAAAGTCTGAACTTGTGTATTTTACGTAAAATCTTCCGGAGGTCATAACTTCTTCATCCGGACTCCGTTTTAGTCGTGTAAACTATCGTTGGAAAGCTCTTCTCGAGTACTACACGATGGGTTGGTTATTGAGTGGGGTTTTGATTTTTATAGCACGTAAATCCAGTAGGTGATTAGTACCAAAATGAGTATCCATGGTTCATTATGGTAGAGTTGGTCTTTTGTGATCAAGTTTGGATTAATGTGATGGTTTGGATGGTTTGTGTGATGACTTAATGTCAATATGGTGCATACTATTATGAAAACGTGTTTACTTCTCTAATATGAGCTTGTGTGGTTCCCTACTTTGGAATCATACCCCGTTTGTTGTTTAAGCAAGTTTTCTTTGCTTCGGTTGTGTCTAAAGTCCAGCTGGTACTTTTGTGTGTGTTGGGCAGTGATAGGGATTATAATGGTCTCCGAGCCAAGTACATTATAAGGCTCCTATCATTGGTTTCCCATTTTTAACCCCCTTCCTTAGGCCAAAGGTTGGGCACTTTGGGTTATGACTTTGTGTCATTTTCCCCCCGTTGTTGTTGTTGTTGTTTGGTTCCGGAACCCGTTTCAGCTCTTCGATGCTGCTCAGTTGATGCCTCTCAGATGGCTATTGTTTGGTTTGAGAACCTTGGCTCAGTATCCACGTATGAGTGTTTATTTCCGCTTTATGTGTTGCATGATGAGTTGGTCGTTATTTCCAACCGGTATGGGACGGTTGGCGATAGGGAGCCTCTCATGTTATGTGCTATGTGTTATACGCTTAATTGTTAATATTGTTTCTTTATGATCATCATATTAGCATGTAATGTAGTTGCATTTTAGTAACTTACTGAGATTTATTCTCACCCCTTATTTGTTTACCGTTTTAGATAAGAAGGAGTCCAGGGAATAGGTCACAGCACAGGGAGGACGTTGGTAAAGAGATCTTGGGTAAGACTTTTGGGAAGTGATGTGTATAAAGGATACATTATGTAAATGTAATACCTTTTGGGTAGTATACCCGTGACTTGGTTTGTATCATCTCTTTTAGTAGACGTTCGTGTTTGTAATTTAAGTAATTAAAGTTAGTAGTTGTAGCCAAGTGGCTTAGTACTCATTTGAGAAAGTTTGTTTTGTGACTTAAAGTCATGTTTTGGTAACGTGTTGGTTGTGTGAATCTTTTTATGAAAATATATTTCGAAAAAATTTCTTAGAGTTGCTTTACGACGTCTTCCTCGCGTGTCCCGGGCGTGGGGCCAAGTAGGACCACGGGTCGGGGCGTGACAGTTGGTATCAGAGCTAGGTTGTAGATGGTCTAGAATGACTAAATGACCTAGGAGGGTAGTTGTGTATAGGGTAAGTAACGTTGAGAGTTTTATGCAGGTACTTATTGAAAATGGTTGGCACCGAAGGGAATCAGTCAGGGCCTTCAGGGTCGGGTAACGCTAAAGACGAGGTTCGAGCATTGTTCCAAGGTATGTTTGAAGCTGTCATGAAAATCATCGACGATATAGAGGATCATAAAACCAAGATTGAAACCTCAGATGTGACAAAACGAGGAGAACAGGTAAAACCGCAACCCCAGCGTGGAGATAGTAGAGAATATCAAGGAACACCTTCGCAAGCGAGGGCATCTTTTCAAGGGCCGCATAATAGAGGAACTCGAAGTAAACGATTATGTAACTACTGTCAAAGGATGGGACATTTAGAAGAAAAATGTTGGAAAAAAGCAAGGCAAATGTTTGAGTTGTGGTCAGTTGGGTCACTTTCAGAAGAGTTGCTTTAGATTTAAGAATCAGTTATCGGGAAGTGCAGCTGGGTCATCTCGGGGCCAAAAGAGGGATGCTGCAGGAAAGGTTAAGGTGCAAGATCGTGTTTCTTCCATCAATCAACAACAGATTTCAGATTCTTCTAATGTGACTGGAGGTATAATTCCTATGTCTAGTTTGAGAGCACACACACTTATAGACCCTGGCTCTTCGCATACTTGTGTGTTTGTGCATTGTGCTTCTTGATTTCGTGTGTCTTCTGAGTCTTTACCTTATGTGTTAGATGTGTCTTCCTAAGGGGGAGTGTTAGAGGACCGATAAAGTATCGTATACTTGTGATGTGCGTATTCATGGGCGTGTTTTATTTGCCGGTTTAGTGATGTTGTCATCACAAGATTTTGATGTTATGGTTGTGGAATTTTATATGCTAGTGTGTTTTAGTTAAGCATGGTATATATATGTATTTAGCTTTCATGCTATTTAGGCATTAAGAAATTTGTAAATTGTTGTTGCAAGCTTGTGCCTGGTAGTTGGTTTATGGAGTTAGTAGTGAAAAATTTGCATTTAAATTGAAAGATATCTTTTCCTTGTGAGATTTTAAATTTATTTCCCTTGAGTGGTACTTGTTATTGAGGAGAACCTTGGGTGATCTTGAGTGGTTGGGTGCTATGTTGAGCAACATCAGAGATCAGTAATTGTTTAGTGGTTGATTTGAAGTGATTATCATTTGTTGAGAATTTTAGTTGAGTATATTTCAAAGATGGCTTTTATATCGGGTATGGACATCATGAATGGTGGTTATATAGTTTGAATTCTCATCTGCTTCAGTGGTATTGTTGGATACGTTGAGTTGTATAAGTAATCCTAGTCTGAGTTCTTTGAGAGCAGTAGCAGTTTGTAAAATCAGGGCAGCATGTCTTCATGTTAGAGGATATATTATTTTGAGGAAAGTTTCAACTCAGGCATAGGGTTGAGGATTTATTGATGGATTTCTAAGGTAGCTACACTGTTAACTACATAGCACAGAAAGATGCACTATCTCGATGGATTAGTAAGAGTGAACGAGTTTAATTGTTGCGAGTGTTAATTGATGAATCGAGAGTTGATGACAACTTCAGTATTGATATTGCTTAATGGATTTAACTAGTACTACAGTTATCTAGAGGATATGATTAGTGTTACTAATTTCTAGTGGATATGTCAAGCTTACCCTTATAGTGGATTTGATAAATTCATTATTCATAGAGATGCCTTAAAGAGTGATTGAGATGTTCATTGCTTCAGGATGGTACGGTAACAATGTGTGTTTTGAGAAGATTGATTCCTTATCAACAAAATTATCCTACCCATAAATTGAGATTTATTGCGATTATACATCCATTGCATTAGTGAATGACTTTGATGGAGTTAGATTTGAAGTGTTTACCATATTATATCATCGGGAAAGGTATCGTGTTAGAGGATTCATTGGCTTATAGTTCATGGGTGATAAAACTAAATGGGGAATGTTAGAGGAATTAACACTTTGGAGTCTTCGTGAGTTGAGACATGGTGTGACCTTGCGATTGTGAAAGCTTTAAATTTCTACTCTTTTGAATAATATCAACTATCGAAAATTACTCGTGGAATGAATAATGTCAGACAATAAGATTTTGTTCGTGGCTAGTGATGGAATTTTAACTTCTATAGCAGAGTATGTAGTCAACACTTAGTGGAATTAAACATGTATAACGGAGTTCAACTATAGATACTTGAAGGGATACACAAGACCAATTTAATTCTGAATCCAAGTAGAAGTAGAGTATTGAGATAAATTCAAGGAGTTACCTTTAATTGTTTGATGCGAGGAATTCTAAGTATTCAACTAAGTCCTTGAGTTGTGAATAATCTGGAAGTAAATCATCAGTTGTCAGTTATTTGTTCAGAAGATAATTCGATTTCATGGGATGTCTACGAGCATGGTAATAGATATGGGTTCCTTATTTACATCTTGATTTTGGCAAGCATTTCAGAAGGCCTGGGGTTCGGAATTGAGACTTAGTATGACTTTCACCCTCAGTCAGATGGTCAGTTAGAAATAACCATTCAGATTCTTGAGAACTTGTTTAGTTGATTCTAAGAATTCGAGGGATATACCTTTACTTCTCGTGGAGTTGTTTAATATGTCAGTTCTTTTGAGATTTTGAAAAGAGCTAGAGGTTGAGTTTATCGTCTTGTGTTACTTCCTTCTCTCGACGAGGTTGATAATGAGTTCCATGTGTTGATGCCACGCAATTGTGTTTATGATTCTTCTCCGATATGTCTAAAGTTTTAGAGGATATTGAACTCAGTGTGAAGCTTCGGGATTGGAATGAAAAGAAGTATCCTGGGTTGTTTGAGGGTTGAGGTAAGCAATCCTAAAATTCAGGTCGAATTTTCTTTAAGGGGGAGTGATTGTAACGACCCCAAAAATCAGTTTTATTTATTTTATAATTATTTTATATTTTTGAGAATTTTAATTTAACATTATGTGTGCATTTTATGTGTTGCATCATATTTCATGAATTGCACATCTTATATGATTATTTGTGTTAGTTAAAGTGTTAGAAGTAATATTTGTTTTGGGGAGTTAGTGTGTTAGTGGAATTTTATGGGCCAAAGTATAAAAATAAGGTTCAAGGGCTTGGTTGTTCAATTTGAAAGAAGGAGGGGCTTAAATAGAAAGTTGGAAATGGTATAAACTCACCTCTTCATCCCTCCCTCCCCTTAGTTTAGCACACCACCATTTCTTTTCCTAATCATTTCCAGAGAAATCTCCATTGTTGAAGAAGAGAAACTTAGGTAAGAGTTTGTTTTGATAATTTTCCCTATTTTAATTTACTACTCCATTTTCAAATCTAATTATATATAAATGTTCAGGGTGTTGAGTAGGCCACATCTACCGAACAATATAATTTTCTTGACTCGTTTCCGAAAAATAGGTAAGTTACTAATCCCCCTTTTAAATGTTAAAATGGTCATAAGTATGCTATATATGCTTTATATGTTATAAAATAATGTTTTGGGTATATTTTTATATACTTGTAATTTTGGGACAGAGGGAGTAGTAAAAACTTGTACATAGCTTGTTAGTATTAGGAAGGGTATAGAAGTTGGTGTTTGTATGGTGTTTGGGCTGAATTTGTAGCCTTTGTAAGGGTTGAAAATGTTGAGGGTTGATAAGGTTAGTGTTTTGGGTTGGTGAGATGAAGGGAGTATTTTGTTTTCAGCCAAAATGGGATTTCTGGGCTGATTACACGACTCGTGTAGGGGTACACGAGTCGTGTAAGGAGAGATTCTGAAGGGGTGTTTTTCTACACGAGTCGTGTACTGTTACACGACTTGTGTAAAAGTTCTTACACGAGTCGTGTAGTGGTACACGAGTCGTGTAAGGGCCCAAAGTCTGAACTTGTGTATTTTTACGTAAAATCTTCCGGAGGTCATAACTTCTTCATCCGGACTCCGTTTTAGTCGTGTAACTATCGTTGGAAAGCTCTTCTCGAGTACTACACGATGGGTTGGTTATTGAGTGGGGTTTTGATTTTTATAGCACGTAAATCCAGTAGGTGATTAGTACCAAAATGAGTATCCATGGTTCATTATGGTAGAGTTGGTCTTTTGTGATCAAGTTTGGATTAATGTGATGGTTTGGATGGTTTGTGTGATGACTTAATGTCAATATGGTGCATACTATTATGAAAACGTGTTTACTTCTCTAATATGAGCTTGTGTGGTTCCCTACTTTGGAATCATACCCCGTTTGTTGTTTAAGCAAGTTTTCTTTGCTTCGGTTGTGTCTAAAGTCCAGCTGGTACTTTTGTGTGTGTTGGGCAGTGATAGGGATTATAATGGTCTCCGAGCCAAGTACATTATAAGGCTCCTATCATTGGTTTCCCATTTTTAACCCCCTTCCTTAGGCCAAAGGTTGGGCACTTTGGGTTATGACTTTGTGTCATTTTCCCCCCGTTGTTGTTGTTGTTGTTTGGTTCCGGAACCCGTTTCAGCTCTTCGATGCTGCTCAGTTGATGCCTCTCAGATGGCTATTGTTTGGTTTGAGAACCTTGGCTCAGTATCCACGTATGAGTGTTTATTTCCGCTTTATGTGTTGCATGATGAGTTGGTCGTTATTTCCAACCGGTATGGGACGGTTGGCGATAGGGAGCCTCTCATGTTATGTGCTATGTGTTATACGCTTAATTGTTAATATTGTTTCTTTATGATCATCATATTAGCATGTAATGTAGTTGCATTTTAGTAACTTACTGAGATTTATTCTCACCCCTTATTTGTTTACCGTTTTAGATAAGAAGGAGTCCAGGGAATAGGTCACAGCACAGGGAGGACGTTGGTAAAGAGATCTTGGGTAAGACTTTTGGGAAGTGATGTGTATAAAGGATACATTATGTAAATGTAATACCTTTTGGGTAGTATACCCGTGACTTGGTTTGTATCATCTCTTTTAGTAGACGTTCGTGTTTGTAATTTAAGTAATTAAAGTTAGTAGTTGTAGCCAAGTGGCTTAGTACTCATTTGAGAAAGTTTGTTTTGTGACTTAAAGTCATGTTTTGGTAACGTGTTGGTTGTGTGAATCTTTTTATGAAAATATATTTCGAAAAAATTTCTTAGAGTTGCTTTACGACGTCTTCCTCGCGTGTCCCGGGCGTGGGGCCAAGTAGGACCACGGGTCGGGGCGTGACAGATCCAATCAATTCATTTGAGTCCGGCCGAACATTTCATCAACATCATTCCTACGAGAGGCCCAAGCTTGACATCTCTCCGAGGAGGGACAAATCCATTTAGCTTATTATTCTTCCCTACGTGAATCCGATTATGCCAATCATACCCTTTATAACTACTCGGTTAAAAGTAGCGTTTGAATATGTCAAACATAATGTTCATCAAGTGGAAGACTATAATAACTTCATGTCTAAGGATTCAAATGACATAACTAATATGAGATATATGTACGACATAGACCATGACACAAATCTCAAACAGCGGGTCATGTCCAGTACCTTGTTCCAAACAAGTACCCATAAATCTAACATGATTATCCCATGATCATTTAGCCTTTATACTAGTGCTTTAACAAGTACTACGGACGGAGATTATTATAAGTAAACATGAACAACAATAATAATCAAAACCATCTCTTTATTGATATGAAATAAATGATAACAATTACAACGTTTATATTGCTGCATCCGATGCAGCAATATACTCAGCTTCTGTTGTAGAATCAGCGGTTGTACTTTGCTTGGAACTCTTCCAGCTTACAGCTCCACCATTTAACATAAACACAAAGCCCGATTGCGATCGGCGATCATCTTTGTCAGTTTGAAAGCTTGCATCCGTGTAAGCATTTACAACGAGATCATCTTCCATTCCTTCATAGACCAAAAACGAGTCTTTAGTTCTTCTCAAGTACTTAAGAATCGCTTTTACAGCTATCCAGTGATTTTCGCCAGGGTCGGATTGGTATCTACTTGTCATGCTCAAAGCATAAGACACATCTGGCCTAGTACAAATCATGGCATACATGATGGACCCAATTGCCGAAGCATATGGAACATCATTCATTTTCTCACGCTCATCTTTTGTCTTAGGACATTGAGTCTTGCTTAGAGAAACTCCATGTAACACGGGCAAGGTGCCTCTCTTAGAATTTTCCATACGGAATCTTCTAATGACCTTGTCAATGTATGTACTTTGGCTTAAACCAAGTAGCCTCCTTGATATATCTCTATAGATCTTAATGCCAAGAATATATGCGGCTTCACCCATATCTTTCATTGCGAAGCACTTTCCTAACCAAGTCTTCACAGACTGAAGTGTAGGAATGTCGTTTCCAATGAGCAATATGTCATCCACATATAAAATAAGGAATAGCACTATGCTCCCACTAATCTTCTTGTATACACAAGGCTCATCTTCGTTCTTGATGAAACCAATTTTTTGACCGATTCATCAAAACGGAGATTCCAACTCCTTGAAGCTTGCTTCAATCCATAGATGGATCTTTGCAATTTGCATACCTTAGAATCTTGTTCAAAACCTTCTGGTTGTGTCATATACACATCCTCTTGGAGTTTTCCATTTAGGAAAGCGGTTTTGACGTCCATCTGCCATATTTCATAGTCATGATATGCGGCAATGGTAAGAAAAATTCTTATAGACTTGATCATTGCTACGGGTGAAAAGGTCTCATCATAGTCAATACCATGAACTTGCCTATAACCTTTCGCTACAAGCCTAGCTTTGTAAGTATGCACCTTCCCATCCATGTCAGTCTTCTTCTTGAAGACCCATTTGCATCCTATGGTTTTTACACCTTCGGGCGCATCAATCAAATTCCAAATTGATTGTCTTGCATGGATTGCAATTCGGATTCCATGGCTCCAAGCCACTTGTCAGAATCAGGAGAAGACATCGCCTCTTGGTAGGTTGACGGTTCATCATTCTCAATGATTTCTACCTCATTACTATCCGTTACGAGAAATCCATATCTCTCGGGCTCGGATCGTAACCTACTAGATCTGCGAGATGCTTGTGTATTTTGAACAGGTTCCACAACTCTTTGTGGTTCTTGTTCTTGTTCCACTATTGGTTCAATGTTATTTTCTGGGTCTCGAATTTCTTCAAGATTTATTTTACTCCCACTGATTTCTTTGGAGAGAAACTCTTTCTCTAGAAAGACACCAGTTCGGGTAACAAACACTTTGTTGTCCTCTCGGTTGTAAAAGTAATATCATTTAGTTTCCTTAGGATATCCCACGAAAATACATTTATCAGATTTGTGTGCTAGTTTGTCAGAGATAAGTCTCTTGACATAAACTTCGCAACCCCAAATCCTCATGAAAGATAAACTAGGTTTCTTTCCACTCCACATCTCATATGGAGTCTTTGGAACCGATTTAGTTGGAACTTGATTTAGTGTGAAAGCAGCGGTTTCTAGGGCGTAACCCCAAAAGGGTATTGGAAGATCAACTTGACTCATCATTGATCGAACCATGTCTAACAAAGTCCGATTTCTCCTCTCAGACACACTATTCCATTGTGGTGTTCCGGGCGGAGTCAATTGTGAAACTATTCCACAATTCTTTAGATGATCATCAAATTCTTGACTTAAGTATTCTCCACCTCGATCTGATCGAAGTGCCTTTATACTTTTGCCAAGTTGTTTTTCTACTTCATTTTGAAATATTCTAAATATCTCGAATGCTTCACTTTTATGTTTCATTAGGTAAACATACCCAAATCTACTATAATCATCAGTGAAGGTTATGAAGTATTGAAATCCTCCCCTAGCATTGCTACTTAATGTCCGCATACATCGGAATGTATCAACCCCAATAAGTCGCTTGCCCTTTCACCCAACTTGGTAAAAGGTATCTTAGTCATTTTTCCAAGAAGACACGACTCACAAGTATCATATGACTCTAAGTCACATGAACCCAAAAGTCCGTCCCCATGGAGTTTTGAGATACGCTTCTCATTAATATGACCAAGACGGCAATGCCACAAATAAGTATGATTTACATCATTAGGTTTAGATTTCTTATTTACATGATAGACATTATTTTCATTCTTGACATCCAAGATATAAAGGCCATTAAATGAATTAGCAATACCATAAAGCACATCATTTAAATAAATAGAAATTTCTTATTCTCAATAAGAAACTTAAAACCTTCATTATCCAAACAAGAAATTGAAATAATATTTCTGCTTAAATCCGGAACATAATAACAATTGTTCAAAACAAGAATTAATCCGGAAGGTAAAGTGACTTCATAAGTCCCTACGGCTAATGCAGCAACTCTTGCTCCATTTCCCACACGTAGATCTACTTCACCTTATTTAAGCAGTCTCCTATTCTTTAGTCCCTGCACATTTAGACAAATGTGAGAACCACATCCGGTATCCAATACCCAAGAATCAGTGGTAGAAAGGAGAATATCTATCATATAGATACCTGAAGTCGACGCAGCCTTGCTGCTCTTCTTCTTTTTTTGCTCTTCCAAGAAAGCCTTGCAATTACGTTTCCAATGACCAATTTCTTGACAATGGAAACAAATTGCATCCTTTTGTGTATCGGGTTTTGCCTCAGAAGCCTTGGCAAGCTTTGCCTTGCTTATCTTGGGTTTGACAACTTTTGCCTTACCCTTGCCTTTGGCACCAGGCTTCTTCCCATCATGAACCAAGAGCACGGGAGAACCTTTCTCCACAATTTTCATCTCTGCAGTTTTGAGCATCCCATGCAACTCAGAGAGATTCTTATCCATTCCATGCATGTTATAATTCATTACAAACTGATTATAACTTTTAGGCAATGAATTAAGAATGAGATCCGTGGCTAGCTCCAATGGGATTGGATAACCAAGTTTCTCAAGGTGCTCTACATAACCTTTCATTTTAAGAAAGTGAGGACTCACTTGTTGCCCTTCATTCATTTTACTAGTAGTGAATGCAACAATGGTCTTGTACCTCTCTTGCCTAGCTTACTCTTGAAACATGGTTCTCAACTCCACGCCTATCTCATAGGCTTTCAAATGTTCCAAACTTTGTTGGAGTTTTGAACACATAGCAGCAAGCATGAGACAACTTACATCTCTAGAATCATTACGATGTTTCTTGTAATTGTCTCTTTCTACCCTAGGGGCAGTAGGCGGTGGTTCAGCGGGGAGAGGCCCATCGAGAATGTACAACTTATCTTCTTGCCTAAGAACGATTCTTATGCTACGGATCCAATCCATAAAGTTGGTACCATTCTTTTCGTGCTTATCCTTCTCAAGGATCGATCGCAACGACATTGATTGAGTGTTATTAGTCATTATCTACAAATATGCAAAAATTTCCAAAATTTAATAAGTACCGATTTTCATTAAAGAGATAAATAATGTATTTTTCAAACAAAATACTCCCACTAAATTATATAACCTTCATATACATCCAATGTATAATATAATTCAAATGGGTTAAGATCCAACTTTAATTTAATTTCAAGTCCGCTAAGGCGGATTACACAAAATCAAATTAATTAGGTAGACAACTCTTGTCAATCATATCTCGTATGACTCTTAGTTCCTTCTATGAGATTCTTTAAGAAATCCAATTTCAAAAAGCATATTAAACCTCATCTTTGCCTAGGCCCAAAACTGTTTTGACGCCCAATTAAGTCTAACCATTTTAAACGCATAGTTAATGTGTCCCGCTAGGGCGTGCCCACATTATCTATCTTGCTCATACATAAATAATTTTAATGCACCTCGCTAGGGCGAATCTACATTAGAGTCACTTATGTACCAACATGTGTTTTAATCATGGCATGGCAATAAAAGACTTAAAACTTTCTTTGAAGGTTCATCACATGTAGCATATAACATACTTATGAGCACATAATATAAACATGTTACACATCAAGTTTAGCCACTAAATTAATCCCCATTAATTTAAGCATGGTATTTATGTGTCATTAGTTTCTCTATAATTATGAGGATGAGACTATTTCAACTTTGGTCATTATCTCCAAATCAAGACAACAAGAAGTGCGGTCGAACTAAGCCATTAAGCAACCACAATCCCGCACTAATTCAAGAGACCAAGAAAGTAGTCCATGTGGCCGAAACTAAGCAATAGATGGTCTCGATGAGCGTAGGCTAATTGCATTCACAATTCCACATGGATCTCCAATCATCGAATCAAGAACTTTGTTTCTCAATTTTAGCAATTATGAACTCTTCATAATTCTAACTTCGTTTTATCTTTGAAACTTTGATTGCAATCAATTTTGGGAAACACAATCTCGATGAACGCAGATTAGCCATCCAAAACTTGAACCAATCTAGGAATCACAAGACTAAAACAAATAGGAAAATCAAACCCCAAAATCCATACACAAACCAACTACCCAAAACCCATTCCAGATCAGCAAGTCTGGACTGGTTCTGTTACTGGTTCTGTTGAATCTTTCGAAAAATTCCAGATTCTGGTTTTCAACCAAAATCAGACCTTCTGATCACCTTGTGCGGCCGCCCAAAAACCCTTGTGCGGTCGCCCAAAACTGTGCGGCCGCCCAAGGCGTTTTGTGCGGTCGCCCAGTGCCATCAGAATGTGCAGAATTTTCAAGTTCGAAAATTTTGTCTCAAAATTGTTTTTCCCCGATTATTAAAACTTTGATCCAATCAAAAATTAATAATCAACAATTCTGAATCCATCATAATTTATTTATTGCGATTGAATCGTGCGATTAAAGTTGCAAAACAATAAACCACATAAAATCACATAACACATAAACATCACATATTCCAATATTCATATCATGCAAGGCACATAAACAATTTATATACACATAACATGATCTAGGTATTGATATAATCAACATGAACGGGGCTCTGATACCACTGTTGGGTTTCGATCAAACATGCGCAGCGGAATTTTGCATTTAAAATTTTGAAACCCAAAGCCATGGATCCGTTCATATGATTAAATCAAATACGACATGAGAATAAAGGAATAAACTAACCCTTGATGGCTATCAAATTCTCTTGGTCTTTGGTAGAGGTTTGAAGTCTTGATCACGATCACAAAGCTTGAACACGAACTTTGAAGATGATGATTTTCACCCTCTAGCGGTATCCACACTTCGCACGAATATCAAAGGAGCTTCTTTGATCTTGGTTGCTAGACCAAATTGTGAAACACTTTTTCACAATCAAAAGAACTATATGGAATTTATTTTGTGTTTTATTTTGTTCTTCAACCAAGAATGTCTTGGAACAAAATAAACACTCTCTCAAACTCTTTGAGACTCACAAAATCATTAGCATTGAGTGCTGGCCGAATTTGGTCTTTTATACACAAGTATGACCTATTCCAAATAGGAAACTTGTGTCAAAATCCGTCCAAAATTCGTTTCCTAATCAAATTAGGAATCTGCCACCCGACAGTACTGTGCGGCCGCCCAGAATGCACTGTGCGGTCGCACAACTGTCTGAAACAAAACTGGTACAAAATGGGCTAAGTGTGCGGCCGCCCAATCCATACTGTGCGGTCGCCCACTTCCCCAGAAAGTCCAAAATTTCAAAAATTCCAATATAGTCCTTTTAAAGATTCGTTCTATTGTGTGTGACCCTCTAGGATTATACTAAGTTGGCAATGGGTTCAAACATGAAACCATAAGATATGATTAGGTTCTAGCAAACCGTCATACCTACCCAAATAGTATAACTAGATACAAGTTCGCATTCCTTTAGAATATGTCATAATCGTTTTGTCCACGATATCATTGAACACAAGTCATGGTCAAAGAGTCAACTTGTTTTGTTCAATACTTTCTCGATTCCGAATATCTTGATAATCCAAATGACATTGATCCAATCAATTCATTTGAGTCCGCCCGAACATTTCATCAACATCATTCCTACGAGAGGCCCAAGCTTGACATCTCTCCGAGGAGGGACAAATCCATTTAGCTTATTATTCTTCCCTACGTGAATCCGATTATGCCAATCATACCCTTATAACTACTCGGTTAAAAGTAGCGTTTGAATATGTCAAACATAATGTTCATCAAGTGGAAGACTATAATAACTTCATGTCTAAGGATTCAAATGACATAACTAATATGAGATATATGTATGACATAGACCATGACATAAATCTCATAAAGCGGGTCATGTCCAGTACCTTGTTCCAAACAAGTACCCATAAATCTAACATGATCATCCCATGATCATTTAGCCTTTATACTAGTGCTTAACAAGTACTAGGGACGGAGATTATTATAAGTAAACATGAACAACAATAATAATCAAAACATCTCTTTATTGATATGAAATAAATGATAACAATTACAACGTTTATTAAACGTGCCTAGGGCACCACTACCAACAATGTCCAGTACCTTGTTCCAAACAAGTACCCATAAATCTAACATGATCATCCCATGATCATTTAGCCTTTATACTAGTGCTTAACAAGTACTAGGGACGGAGATTATTATAAGTAAACATGAACAATAATAATAATCAAAACATTTCTTTATTGATATGAAATAAATGATAACAATTACAACGTTTATTAAACGTGCCTAGGGCACCACTACCAACAGTTAGGAGCGGTGAGGAGCACTCTAACCGGCGACGTTGCACGGAACGCGATGGAGGCCAAGACAACGGTGGGGTTGCTACAGATGCTGTCAGACATGTATGAGAAGCCATCGAATATCAATAAGGTGCATTTGATAAAGAGGTTTGCGAATACGAAGATGTCAGAGGGGCAAACAGCAGCGAGTCATATCGGCAGTTTCAAAGGTATGGTGGACCAATTGAAAAGTGTTGATATTACTTTCTCCGATGAAGTGTTAGCATGTTTTCTACTAAAATCGTTGCCTGATAGTTGGGAGGTAACTGTCACAACGATCAGTACGTCGAAAACACCATTAGTGTATACGGAGGTTCGAGATCTCATCCTTAAAGAGGAGTTGAGAAGGAAAGAGAAAAGGGGAGAATCTTCCGCAGATGGGGCTGCACTTAGGGTGGAGAGAAATAGGGGAAGGGGGGACCGAAAAAGGGGAAAAAGCCGGTCAAGTGCTACAATTGTGGCACGATGGGTCATATCAGTTATGACTGTCCGAAGAAGGATGGTGATGCACACGTGGTGGATGATGGGGATGTATTAATCCTAGGAGAGGAGCAGTCAGGTGAAGATTGGGTGTTAGATTCTGGAGCTTCATGTCATGCTAGTGGGGATGCAGAAACAATGGAGCGGTATAAAACTGGAGATTTTGGGGCTGTCTATCTTGGTGATGATCAACCTTTGAAGATCAAAGGTAAAGGGGATGTGTTAATGAAGACACCTAACGGGACTGTTTTACAATTGCACGATGTGATGCATGTTCCGGACTTGAGAAGGAGGGTGATTTCCATGGGATAACTTGATGATGAAGGGTATGGTGTGACCTTCACTGGTGAGTCTTGGGAAGTCACAAAAGGAGCTAAGGTGATAGCTCATGGGGTCAAGGAGAAGATGTTGTACTCTACCTACAATGTCGACATTCGCTCTGGTGGGAGCAAGAGGCTAAAGAACCGGCTATAGGTGTAGAAAGGAGAGACATCAAGAAATGGTATGTTAGGGGGGAGAAGGACACAAAGTTGATCAACGCGGTGTGGAAGTCTAAGTGACCTAACAGAGAGCGTGTTCAGACCAAGAGAAGACGATGCAAGAAACAAGGTGTGTCCAAGTTTCAAGGGAAGCATTGCGAGGAAGGTGGGTCTGGAGGGAGAAGGCGAAGTTAGACTTGCGGAGAGAAATCAAGGTAGAAGCTGATTTGGGGAGGCAAGAACTATCTAACACGGAGAGGTTGAAACGTCGCTTGGTTTCAACTCGCCTTAGTACTTGAGCGGGAGGCTCGGTAACGTCAAGCCAATATGGGGGGGGGTAAAATGTGTTCAAAGGTGTTCACTCCGTGGTGGGAGTTGATGGGTGTTTCTATGCTTATGAGTTTAGTCTCCAGGTGGGAGATTGTTGGGATTAGATCCTAAACTATGAGGAAGAAAAGGAATCTAAGTCGGGGGAGTTGGTGAGATCAAGAAAGAGTTCAAACCGGAGGAGAACTTCTGGGCGGAGAAGCAAGCGGGCGCCTGGTGGTGACCAGGCGGGCGCTCATTTAGGCAGAAGGGTTGGTCCGCATGAATATTAATTCGAGCGGGCGCCTGGTAAGGGGTGAGCGGGCGCTTGGTATGCCGGCTGGGCTGATTTGTTTTCTATTTTGACACAATCTCTTCTTAATTTGATTTAGATCTTCCTTGTACTGCTATATAAGCATAGTCACGACCTAGGACACATTGCAGCAGATTATTAAGGTGTGATTAATAATATATTGGCTTGGCAATTGCCCCCGGATGTAGTTCATGTGTTGAACGAACCGGGTAAACTCTTGTGTTGTTGTGTGTGTGATTCTTCCATTATTGTGCTTGTGGGTTTGTGTTCTTTATTTAGATTGCAACGGGGTACCACTAAATTCCCAACAGGGTGTTGTTTTTTTATTGATGGTTCTTGTATCTAGCACATTTTGTACTCTTATTTTCTTTACAAAATAGGAGTTGTTTAGACTTTGTACTTCAAAGATATACATTTAGAGAAAGTCTTTTTTGGTGGTCTTGATACTTTCAGTTGGTATTTCTAACTTACTAAAAACCAATACCTTTGTATGGTTTATTTTTCCACTGTAAACTCTTTTTCAAAGTGTTAAGGTGTTTAAAATTGTGAGATTGTCGTCAAATTGTTATAGTTGGTGCTATCCAACACTTGAGATAATACTCGTGAGTTTTTACTCAAAAACCCAAAACTATTGTGTTAGTACCCGACCTGAAAATGAGTTTATTAGGACGTTCCCAAAAATACAAGGACTTTATAGGAATTAGAAACCTTGCAAAGACTTGTCCTGGATTCCCAAAATATCTCATTTATGACAAAATCCATCAAAATAGGCAACTTAGGGTTACCATAAAGCAACAATGAAACCCTAGCTTGAAAATCAAGTCAGCCTGCAGACTTGGCCAGGCGGCCAACATTGCCACGCCTCGACCTTGGCCACGCGGCCAACATTGTCGCCGTCTTCATCAATGGCCAGGCGGCCAACCTTGCGCCGGGTGATCTGGACCATCAGATCCTCCCATCAGTTTACTATATAAACCAATCCATTCCATTGGTTTGGGGATCCGATTTTGAGAGCTCTAAGTCCGAGTTTTGGGAGTTCTTAAACAATATTTTGCTCTCTAATTGTCCTTCAAACACTCAAGAAGATCCAAGGTTTATTTCTTGCCAACATAGGTAAGTTTTCTAACCTTTTCTTCACGTTCTTGCATTATTTTAATGTAGATCTTTTATATTCATGTTCGTACATGTTTATTCATAGTTTCTTCATGAGTCTTGCATGTTTATTCATATGTTCATAATATGTTCTTCGCATGTTCTTCGTGTTCATAGATTAAAACCTTATTTATGCTATATTTAGGGTTGCGATCTTCATAATCACATGTTATTTCATAGCCGATGATGATCGAGGGTTCATTAACTCGAGGATGATCTAGGAACTACTTCTAAACCCTAATCTTTAGGTAATTCCCCCCTCATTATGCATGATCCCGATTCTTCTGCCTATTCTAATTCTCTGCGAACTACGCTGACCTGAGCTTCTCACATTGAGAGGAACGTAGGCAATCTTCGGATCCGGTCTAAATCACTAACACACTACTAACACATTCATCATGATAGAAAGACCGATCAATTCGGGCAATAGGAGTGATAACGTCCAATATTCTTCTCTTGTTGTAATTTGACCCCCGAACCCATTAAACATGCTTTTTTCAATGTTTTGGCTTTAATTAAAACGGCGTGGCGACTCTCATAATTTTAATGTCGTTAAGAATATTCCCTTTGTAAATAAAAATAATCACAAGATACTTCCCATGCGTCGCTTCATCGGAAAGGGGTATTCACATATTGACATTTTCACTTTTTATACCCACAACATTTATTTTTTCTTAATCTCTATGTAAAATATCGACAAGTTAATTGCGATACTCATTATTATCTTATTATCGTGCAGAAAATAGTATTTCTAATCTTGAACTTAGCATTGAAAACATTCCAATGAGCGTTAAAGGTTTAAATTTGCTTTTCAATCGATTAATGTGTTACAATGGACGTGGATATCCTTGCTTTCATTTGACCGTGAAAAACTAGTAAAAAATGTGTTTTTCTTTATGATACTAAAAAAACGTATTTTTAAAATGGTGCGGTGGCATTTTTTTTTTAATAAATGAGAAATTGTTTTAAAATAGGCAGTGGCAATTTCAATCGGGGCTCATCATAAATGTCAGTGGTAGTATTAAAAAGTGTCAACCATTTACACTGACACTTATTACTACCACTAACAATTATTAATACTACTACTAACACTTATGATAAATGTCGGTTTCAATTATAAGTGTCAGTGTAATGACTGATAATTTTTAACACTACCACTCATAAGTGTCAGTTTCAATGTTTATAAACATCAGCTTGAATTATTGGCACTCTGCAATATTAACATTGGGCATTTACGATGTTTGCCAATTATTTACAAAAATATCACCGCCTTTTTTAAAATAAGTTCAGCGTGTTTTAACTTTTAAGAAAACACGCATTTTTAATTCCATAAGAAAAAACATGTTTTCATAAGACCTACTCCATTTTCCATTTGAGTAAAGTAAAACACTTTGGATGTTTAAGTTTTTACTATTTCGAAGAAAAGTTATACTCTGTTCCCAAATAAATGTCACTCCCTATGTCTCAAAAAGTTAGTCTCCTTTTTTAATGACGTTATTACAAAGAACTTTAAGTAATAATTAATGATACTTGTATCCTAATGAAAATTAAAAAAATTGTATTGATACATCATTATAAATACGATCAATATCAATTTTTAAATTGTCATCAAGATAATAAAAGTACCTAATTATTTCTCAAATTTCATTCACATTAACAATGAATAAAGAAGGACTAACTTTTCGGGACAGAAAGAGTAGTTTTTTGTACGTTAGTACGAAAGAATTTTGAACAATACTTTTAAATTATTTTAATTATCTTAATTGAAAAGTGCAAATCCTGTGAAAAAACTCTTCTTACGCTCTCTTAAGTGTAAAAAGTGTTTTCTAGGGAGAGTGCGGCTAGGGTTGACATTTATGGAAAACCCGTTTTTTCATCTCTTAGTGTAACATAGGCTTTTTTTTGTAAGACTGACTCAATGAAAAATTTAAAAAAAATATTAATAATATTTATAATGGTGTATCAATAATAAATTTTCAATTTTTGTTGCTATAATTAAATCTAAGTTAAATTTATTTACAATTTTAGTTTATTTACTTGAGAGTTCAACCAAAAATAAACTGAACGATCCGAATTGATCCGTTTCTGACCAAAATATGTTGTTGGGAAAATATAGAGATATTATGTGGTTAACTTTGAGCCAACAAACATTATAAAAGAGCTATTTGTGATATTACATCAAATAGGCGATACTGTTCGAAACCAACTTTCATAAATTGGAATTACTATAATAACAGTGACAATACCTTTACTTAATTGGTCCCCTAATAGATGGAAGCCTTTGTGTTTATTTCTCTTTATTTTCTTGTTTCAGAAATTACTCTCATTTTCAATATTTGGACTTCAATATCAATATACTCCCTATGTCCCAGAAAGTTAATCTCATTTTGATTTTTTATGGTCAGCATAAATAAACTTTGACCAAACATAAATGTCTATCTAATCATTCTAGTGAAATTTTAAAAATTATAATTGACAAACCATTAAGTGATTTAACAATAACAATTTTTAAAATTTCATCGTGATCATTAGATTGACACCAATGCTTGGTCAAAGTTTATTTTTGTTGATCATAAAAAATTAAAATGAGACTATCTTTCGGGAACAGATGGAGTATAACTTTGAAATATTAAAAAAAATCATACGGACTATCATTTACAAAACTAAGGGTTTAATATTGTGCGTGTCTTTCTTTCTCCTTGTTTTGAATTTCTTTATGGTTCAATGTCTCTCCAATAACCTGCTTTTAGCTAGCTAAGAAAGACAATATTAATGGACCTCGATAATTATCTAACATTGTGACCATTAAATGTCACATGCACATATATATACCGTATATGTGAATCTAACATCCATCCTTTAATAGTTTAATTTATCATTTTTTTTTTAAAGACTAATTGATAGTAGGTTATATATATAGGCATTACGCTTTCAAGCTTGGTTACCCACAGGGTAGCTAAGAGATAGATACACACATATCGACTGCTTAATGGTGTTGAACTTATGAGATAAAATTTTATCCTCAAATTTGACACAATCTACAAATGCAACCAAGCAAAATATACTATAACGTACTATTTCCGTCACATAAAAATGTCGCACTTTTATTTTTGATGTGTTTCAATATAAGTGTTGCGTGTAATTTTGCCATTGTACATATAAGCAGCAATGTACGGGTAAGTTTTTTAAAAAAAAGTTTGACAAGCCAGTTATGATGTTTTTAACCAAACCATAGAATACATTTCAATGAAATTATCTTATGCAATAGATTAGCGCGGGACAGTTCTATTAAGGAAGCCTATATACATTGATTGATAATGATATACCCATCTACAGTTACTTTTTTTTCAGAAACAAGGACGATCAAATTAATTCCCTAGTAATTTCACAAGTCCAGTACATTCATTTTTTTTATTGTTAGGGGTCTTTTGCTTGGTTCAATTCAAATTACTAGTTCCAACCAGAAACTAGAAGCTAGGGCAGTAACGGTTTTAAGGTTATTTTTCTATTTCAAATTACTCCATTCGTCCCGTACTTATCGCTACTTATTTCCATTTTAGGCGTCTCATACTTATTGCTACTTACCTAAAATGTTCACTTTTTTCTCTCTTATCCACTCACAATAACTTTCCACTAACTTATTTTCTCTCTTCAACCAACTTACAATGCTTATTTTTCCAACATATTTTCTTAATCCCCGTGCACTTCTATTTGGTAGCAATAAGTATGAGACGGATGGAGTAATTCGTATTAGATCCCAAGTCAGATAAACCCCACAGAAAGGGTTTTTAGATCACATAGACCAATATTTTTTTTATTTTTTTTTAAAAAACGATACAAAAAAAATCTAATCAATTAAAAAAAAAAAAAAAAAAAAAAAATCTTTGAGGTTGACCAGGAAGCTCTAACTAATTTTATTATTTCAACATTTCAATGCAACTTGAATACTAGTATACATGTAGTACGGAGGACTTCATATTTAAGATAGAGCCCGTCTCCTGTACAACGGGTGTACGGCGTGCGACGGCGCCGAGCCGTTTTTTTTTTTTTTTGCAACCCCAACTTTTTTTCCTCCAACATAAGTAACACTTATTATAACGAAATGTAACATTTTTTTATTCAAATGTAACACTTTTTTAAAAAAAAAATGTACCACAATTTTGCTGCAATAAATAAAGATAACATAAAGATTGGCAACTAAACTAATGTAACACATTTTATAAAGGGATGTAACACTCATTTTTTCAAATGTAACACTTTTTTTCCCGAAAATTAACATAGGATTGACAACTAAACTAATGTTACATTTTATAAAAAATGAATGTAACATTTTTTTTCTCAATTGTAACAGTTTATATTCTTAAATGTAACATTATATATGAAATGTAACAATTTTTTATTGAGAAAGTAACAATTGAAATGCAAATCCATTTTTTTTTTTTGTAAAACTCATGTTACATTTGACTGTAAAAGTGTTACTTTTTCAATATGAAATTGTTACTTTTATTAGAACAGAGTGTTACATCTCAGCTGACAAAGCAACGCAAACTTTTTGTGTGTAAAAAAATGGTTTTTTTTAGAAAAAAAAAAATCAAACCATAACATTACCTATGTAGATTTTTTCGTCTCGTCGAGACGAACACAACGGTATTTTTAATTTTTTTTTTCTGAGTTATAAATCTCAAGATATAATATTTTAAAGTTAATGGGTTTTTTTTTTTAAAGGTGACATGTGGCAGCGCGCGGCTAGGTGAACCAGCGAGTGGCTCACAGCGCACCACGTGTCGTAATGGGGCTGGAGGATATGTGGGTCGGTCGGGTCACTAGGCCGGATCGAACGGGCTTGACCCGTGGGTTGGCCCGCCGCACCGCCGCATGGAGCGGCCGTTGCGCATATAAGAATTTGTCTTTAAGATATCAACTTCTTCCTGAACAGTGAGATTTAACACATATTAGTGCACGCCTTTATTTTTACAAGTATTTAAATACGAGGAAGTCTCATGACGGCGCCGAGCCGACCATTTTTTTTTTTTTGCCACCCCAACTTTTTTGCCTTCAACAAAAGTAACACTTATTATGACGAAATGTAACACTTTTTTTTTTCAAATATAACACTTTTTTAAAAAAAAAATGTACCACAATTTTCCTGCAATAGATAAAAGATAACATAAAGATTAATAACTAAACTAATGTAACACTTTTTATAAAAGAATGTAACACTCATTTTTTCAAATGTAACACTTTTTTTCTCCGAAAATTAACATAGGATTGACAACTAAACTAATGTTACATTTTATAAAAAATGAATGTAACATTTTTTTTCTCAATTGTAACAGTTAATATTCTTAAATGTAACATTATATATGAAATATAACAATTTTTTATTGAGAAAGTAACAATTGAAATGCAAACCCAATTTTTTTTTTGTAAAATTGCTGTTACATTTGACGGTAAATAGTGTTACTTTTTGAATATGAAACTGTTACTTTTATTAGAACAGAGTGTTACATTTCAGCTGACAAGCAACTCAAAACTTTTTGTGTAAAAAAATGTTTTTTAAAAAAAAAAATAAACCATATCATGAACTATGTAGTTTTGTTAGTCTCGTCGAGACGAACACAGCGGTATTTTTAATTTTTTTTTTTGAGTTATAAATCTCAAGATATAGCATTTTAAAGTTTTGGGGTTTTTTTTAAATACGACACGTGGCAGCGCGCGGTTGGGTGAACCAGGTGTGGCTCACAGCGCGCCACGTGTCACTTCTGGAGTGGATGAGAGGCGGGCGGGTCGGGCAGGCGGGTCGGCCCGTGGAGCGGACCGTTGCACAGCCATACACCGGGTGTATTTAAGACTTTGTCTTTAAATACGCCTACGTATAGTACTTCGTAATAGAACTAGCGTACTTAATTAATTATAAAAAGGTGAAATGATAATTTAGGGTCTAAAGTTTGGGGGGTGCCAATAGGAGTCTGATGTATCAATTTTGTCAATTTAGGGTCCAAAGTTGCAAAAGTTGTGCAGATTAAGGTTTTTTAACGATTTTATTAACGAAATCCAGTTAAGTAACTCGTGTTTTGCACATGGACTTAACTGGAGTTTGTTTTGATTAATTGCATGGGCATATCGTCATTTCAAACAAAGAAAATTCATAAAAATTTGAAATATTTAATTTTACTTTTTTATATTAAATTAACTAATAATTAAGACTTCGTTTACCGAAATATTTTTTCAAGAAATACAATAAAAATAATTTTTTCATTTAGAACCACTATAAAATAAAAAGTATAATTATAAAAAAGGAAAAAAATATATTAAAAAAAAAAAAAACACCAATTTATTTTTTTAGAAAGAAGAAAGTGGGGATTTGGACATTTTTTTTTGTGTGTGTGTGGTGGTGGTGGTTAGTATTGTTTCATTATGAATGTTAGTATCTAAATATTTTATTTTCTTCATAAAATTATTTTTAATTTTTATTATTGATTTCCCTTGTTTATAACTTCATTTTTTGCCATTTAAAAAACTCACTTTGATTTTTTATTTGCTCATTTTGTATTTATTAGTATTTTTGAATTAATTAAAATTATTTAAAAATATAATAATAAGAGTAAAAGAAAATTTAAAGTCCATAGTATAAGGGGTGTGTGAAGTGACACAAAGCCCAAGCAAACATCCAAAACATATTCCAGTTAATTTTTTCTGTTATTTAACTGGATTTTCTTTACAACTTAGTCCAAAAACCCTTAATTGACTAACGTTGTTAACTTTGGACCCTAAATTGACAATATTGATACATCAGACCCCTATTGGCACACGCACCCCAAACTTTGGACCCTAAATTGTCATGAGAAAATTACGGTCTAATCCCTGAATATTACTGAATCTACGTATTAGGACAGCTATATTTTTGACTTACCTCCTAGTCCTAAAAAATATTTTGTGTAACCATATAGTCCCTTGGTGGAATAAGTACACCCCTCCCCTCCCCCACTCTTTCTTATTACCCATATTACAGAGATTTTTTCTCTCTGTTCTCTAACTCACCGGTGACCCTTCCCCTCCCTTCTCCGGCGACCCCTCCCAACTCCGGCGACGTCGCCTGCGCACCTTCTACGTCAGATCCCCGACTTTCCGGCCAGATCTGACTCCACGTATTCTCACATATCCACAGATCTAGCCATTGTTGACCACACACCACCTCCGGCAGCCACTCCCCTCCCCAACTCCCGTGACCCCTCCCCTCTCCGCCGACTCCTTTCCTCTCCCTCCGACAGCCTTCGTCGTGGAGCGAACACCGGCCTCACCCTGTTCAGGCGATCATACTTTCTCGATGGTCATGGCGTTAGAGCCCGCAACGTCCCATTTTTTAAGTTTTGTTTTCCTCCTGAAGTGCAAATAAACCACATTAAAGTCTTTGGGGCTTTGTATCTTTTTTTTTTTTTTTTTATGGTCAGTTGAATTAATGGGGTTTATTGACGGGACAGATGGTGTGAAGTGTGACTGGTGCGTGCTTTTGATATGTAGGAAAAAACACAGCCACAAAAAGTAAAAGTGATGGGTCTTTTGCTTCTTTCTTTGGTTGGACTGAAAGTCATAAAGGTTATGATTTTATTTTTATTATTATTTTAGTAAAATTATGTCTTTGTTTTCTCTTGTCTGTGTAGACTTTGTGTAGACTTTATTTAGTGTACTGATTGCTTGCTTATTTATTGTGGTTTTATTTTAATCACTCCATATATTTTAAAATAATTTTTTAAAAATTTAATATTACATTATAATTTTGAAAATTTTGTGACCTTGATACATTATTTGAAAATAAAACTAACTCTATGAAACAAGTAAAAATTAGAAATAAGACTATTATTTTTAAACAAAGGAAATATATATTTTCGCCGGAGTTGATCGTGTTTTTAGTAGTTTAGTTGCCAACTGATACTGATAAGTTCTTAGTTATATGATTGTCGGTGTTAGTTGCCGGAGTTGATCATGCTTTTATGCTTTTAGTAGTTGACAACTGAGAACTTACTGACAAGTTCTCATTTGTTTGGTCGCCGGAGTTGGTGGCCGTCGGAGTTGATCGTGTTTAGTTGACAACTGAGAACTTACTAATAAGGTCTAAACTGTTTGGTCACCAGAGTTGGTGGTCGCCGGAGTTGGCCGGAGTTGTTCATGTTCTTAGTAGTTTAGTTGACAACTGAGAACTTACTGATAAGTTCTCAGTTGTTTGGTAGCCGGAGTTGGTGGTCGTCAGATTTGATTGTGTTCCTAGTAGTTTATTTTACAACTGAGAACTTACTGAAAAATTCTCAACTGTTTGGTCGCCGGAGTTGATGGTCGCCGGAGTCAATCGTGTTCTTAGTGGTTTATTTGACAACTGAGAACTTACTGATAAGTTCTCAATTGTTTGGTTGCCGGAGTTGGTGGTCGCCGGAGTTGTTCGTGTTCTTAGTAGTTTAGTTGATAACTGAGAACTTCTGATAAGTTCTCAATTGTTTGGTTGCTGGAAGGTCACTGAAGCTAAAAAAAAAAAAAAATCTTTTTTTTTTTTTTGCCGGAGTTGTCGCTGGAGTTGGTGGTTACCGGAGTTGTTGACTGGAGAAGGTGGTGAGGGATAGCTTAAGGGGATAGCGGTTGGGGTGAAAGTAGAATGTTGAGAGGGTGTAGTTAGTAATATGTTGAGGAAGATGTAAGCTAGGGACTATATGGTTAGTTAAAATATTCCTTGTCTTAAGAGGTAAATAAGGTTATGTTGAGTGACTATATGGTAAATGCCCCAATTGTCGTTACCCCTTATAAGAATTGATGACAAAAAAAAGCACTAAAATGGCTAAACAATAATTATGTGTATTTGATAGAAGTAGTATATTCTCCGAACTAATTTATTTAGTGGGCACTAAAACTGATTGAATAAGTTGATGTTAGCAAAAGTACAATTTATGAACAGATTCCTTGGTGTACCTT
Organism: Campanula takesimana; assembly: GCA_026119855.1. Classification (NCBI taxonomy): domain Eukaryota; kingdom Viridiplantae; phylum Streptophyta; class Magnoliopsida; order Asterales; family Campanulaceae; genus Campanula; species Campanula takesimana. The sequence continues at coordinate 53,366 of JAOWBW010000017.1, read as the reverse complement.
TTGAGCACAGAATCTAAATGACGTATTATGGAAAATAATTTTGCAGCACTTATTTGGCCTAAACACCCAACAACTTGGACGCAGGGGCGGACCAAAAAGGTCCAAGGGGGTAGAAGTGAACCTCCTTAATTTTATGTTGACAGTTAAAAATTTTTATTTTTTATTTTTTTTAGTACTAAGTAAACCCTCATTTGCTAGTTTCAGCCCACCCCTTGCCAAAACAAAAGAAAAGAACATGAAAAGAGAGAATTTTGTATATAATTTTTGTCTAATGTATTTTGTGAACCCCCTTGATTTTGGAGCTGAGTCCGCCCCTGCTTGGACGTCGCGCTCCATTGCAAAATGGATTATCCGACAAAATTGATATATTCAAACATTAAAAAGCTATTGATGTTAACTATGATTCCTTTGATGAAGACACTGATCAATAATCTCCTTCGTAATCAACCATCACCAAATTCACAAAACATGAAAGCTCAAACCGTTTCAAAACATTTGAAACATCTATCATTAATTTAATTGATTGCTATTTTGTTAACATGAAAGCTATTGGTGTTTAGCCTATTTTTGGATGTTGATATGTTGTAGAAAGAATTAGTGGCTGCTTAATTTCATCATTTCAAGTTTCAACTACTAAAATAAAAATGTGATAATAAGCCTTTAGGTATACTTCCTTTTTCTCTTTCAAATAGTTTATCTAGGTTACGAATGAACAATTCTCGAATTAGGATTCTTGGTCAATCTAATTATACTTTGACCAATAATTTGAAGAAATATAATAATGCTAACACAAATTTAAAAATTGTTATTGTATCATAGTTACTAATAAATTCAATAACTATTTTTAGATTTTTTATTAAAATAATTATTTTTCTTCAAATTATTGGTCAAAGTATAATTACATTGACCAAAAATCCTAATTCGAGTGGGACGGAGGGAGTATAAGCTATCTAAATAATTTGTTAAACAGATATAAAAAGCATTACATCTGATTGAAGTCTAAATAGAGAACTTTAAAATAAAAGATAGTATTTCCACATGATATTATTTTGTTCATATTCTTTAACCTTGAATACAATGGAGAAGTAGAAAAATTTAGAGAAAGAATCAAATTATGATATTTATTCTAAATGAAATGGAGTATATTATTAAATTTAAAAATGGTAAAAGTGATACAGCTTCAAAACATCCCAACTACTTGAACATTCTCTCTGTCAATGAATTGTAAAAATATAAAACCAATATCTCAAAACTAATGTTCAAATATATTTTTAATCAAGAGCAATCTGGATTCGTATAGTATAGTATAGTATGGAATAAAAAAGAAAGCGGAGCGAGTACGGGAAGTTAGTTTGATAGGGAATCCATTTAAAGCTTGGAAAGCATTCAAAAGAAGTTGTCCTCACTTGGGTTGCATGTGTAGTAGGGGGGTCTTTAAACTTTCGTTATGGAGTGTGACATTTCAACTTATACCAAACAAGTGGAAGTATAAGGAGGAGTTAGATTGGGGGACCTCTCCAAGGTTTAATCGCTATTTTGTCCGTTATAACTCCCTCCGTCTTTATTTAATTTACAAATTTTAGTTTGGACACATTATTTAAGGAAAAAGTAAAAAAAATTGATGTGTTGTGAGTGTAGATAGTTGAGTGGGAGAGAAAAAATGAGGTAGAAAATAGTAAGTGGATAGTTGTTGTGAGTATGACAAGTGAGTCTCATTATTTTAAAAGTAGTAAAACATTTCCTTTTTGGGGCTTTGTAGATTAAAGTGGGACAAATAAAATGGCAAATCTTATATATTAAAGAGGGACGGAGCGGAGGGAGTATATATATAGGGAGATTTTAAATTGGGTTATTATATGCATGGCTTTATTAATCTATTAAAAAAATGAAACTCAAAAATTGGTTTGGTAAAAGTTATACCGACTTTTTATATGAAAAGGAATATTAGATCTTCTCTATGGCAAAGAAAAACTATTATGGCAAAATGTTGGTCCCAAAGACACAACAAGTGTATGAAAAGAGGTTAGAAGGGGGAGGGGTGAATAGCCTATTTAAAATTTCAACCATTTTTCAAAATTCAACCAAGTGCTTACAATCTTGAATTTGCGGTCAAGTAAAAACCACACGGTCAAGGTGTAATATGCACAGCGGAAGTTTTCGATGGAAATAAGGTAGAGTTGGTTTTGATAAATCTCTAAGGAACACCAGCACTCACGGTCAACCTGATTGCGGTCAAGTGAGTCCGGTCAAGGGAGGGGTGCGGTCAAGAGACTTGCGGTCAAGAATAATTGAGTTTGAAAGTTATTGTCTTGGAAGTTTTGGCAAATGATAAGTTAGTCAGATTTTAGCTAAGGCAATGTGGAGAACAAGCAAACACAATTCACAACAGTTCTTGAATCTGAAAGATCAAAATACTAAACGACAAACAAGATTAATATGAACAATAAAGAACAAGATGAACAATACTTGAAAGTAAATTTGCAGAATGTAAAGAGCAGTAAGTAAATGACACAAGTATTTGGAAATGTTCTATCTGTTAAAAGATCTACGTCCTTTACCAAGATGGTCAGTCTTGGATTTTGAATGGAGGTATATATTGATTCTTGTGAGTACAGATTACAGAGATGAAGCTTTGAATCAACACCTACTTTCTATGAAGAATAAATCCTAGACTTAGACCAGTGTATCTCTTTTGATTCAATCTATGTGATTGATCAATTGTGGTGAGTGTGTGTATAAGAATCTGAAGCTCTTTGAAATCTATATGATTTAGAGCCTAAAGAATCTTGTGTGTTGCAAGGCTTGAGATGACTTGAATGTTGCTGGAGATTTGTTGAAGAGTTGAAGGTTGTGTGCTTGAAGATTCGAAGGATTTTGGAAATTTTTGAATGTGATCTTCAATCACCAAGAATTTCAACAGCAAATTCTCTCTTTTGAATCTCAACAATGTTCAATGAAGAACTCAAGGACTATTTATAGCCTTGATTGAGAAAGACAAATTCTTACCTACAGCGGCCGCATGGCGTGCGGCGGGCAAACCCGCCCGGCCCAACCCGCCCAGCCTTTCCTCCACTGCGAGATCGACACGTGGCGCGCTGTGAGTCACTCACTGGTTCACCCAGCCACGCGCTGCCACGTGTCACCTTAAAAAAAATATTAACTTTAAAATGCTATATCTTGAGATTTATAACTCAGAAAAAAATATTTAAAAATACCGTTGTGTTCGTCTCGACGAGACGAATAAAACTACATAGGTCATGATATGGTTTGATTTTATTTTTTTTTTAAAAAACATTTTTTTACACACAAAAAGTTTGAGTTGCTTTGTCAAGTGAGATGTAACACTCTGTTATAATAAAAGTAACAGTTTCATATTCAAAAAGTAACACTTTTTTTATAGTCAAATGTAACAGCAATTTTACAAAAAAAATAAAAAAAAATTGGGTTTGCATTTCAATTGTTACTTTCTCAATAAAAAATTGTTACATTTAAGATATTATGTTACATTTAAGAATATAAATTGTTACAATTGAGAAAAAAAATGTTATATTCATTTTTTATAAAATGTAACATTAGTTTAGTTTGTCAATCCTATGTCAATTTTGGGAGAAAAAAAAGTGTTACATTTGAAAAAATGAGTGTTACATTCCTTTTTAAAAGTGTTACATTAGTTTAGTTGCCAATCTTTATGTTATCTTTATCTATTGCAGCAAAATTGTGGTATATATTTTTTTTTAAAAAAGTGTTACATTTGAATAAAAAAAAGTGTTACATTTCGTTATAATAAGTGTTACTTATGTTACAGGAAGAAAGGTTGGGGTGGCAAAAAAAAATAATAAAAAAAAAATCTCAGAAAAAAAATAATAAATAAATTAAAAAAAAAACGGCTCGGCTCGGCGCCGTCGCACGCCGTGCGACGGTTGTACCAGAGACCGCCTCATTGAGAAAATAGCTGTTGGAATTACTTGGGGTCCAAGTTTGAAGGACAATGAGTTGTTGAATTCTGATTGGAGCTCATTCTGAGTTGTCCTTTTTGCAGATAAGTGGTGGTCCCACTTTCATGAATTCAAATTTGAATTACTTGGGGTCCAAGTTGTACAACGTTCTAAACTAACCACAGTTAACACAAGAGACCATGGTTAAGTTTGAACAACACTTGGTTTCTTGGACAACTTCTTTTCTTGCGGTCGAGGCATCACGGTCAAGAGATTTCCGGTCGAGTAGTCTTCCACGGTCAAGTGAATTACCATGGTCAAGGAGTTCTCACGGTCAAGGACTTGACCACTAAATTTCCAGACATAGAATTTTTTTTTTTTTAAGCCCTATCAATCTAAAGTCTATACTACTAAAGTGAACTATTCTAGAAATGAAGTTTAACACTTCTTACAATATATCCTAAAGTCCACAAAAGATAAAATTAGGTCATGGGATCAATCAAATCTAAGTAATAGGAGTGGTTTATAAATAAGCATACCCAACACAAAAATTGATAAAAAAAAAAGCAAGCACTCAACTTTAGTTTAGGCCAATTGTGGATTTCATATATAAACTATTTTTTGCACTAAACTATTTATTTGTTGCATGAGAGGTCATTCAAACTAACAAAATCCAAATTTTATTGTTAAGTCGCATGTGCATTACACATGACATAATTTTTGAGGACATAAAGGTAAATCATTTTAATTTAAATTAAATTAAAACATTTGTGCATTACAAGTCGTCCGTACCTAAATCAAAATAATAATAAAAAAAAATCTCCTCCTCCGCCGGTCAAAAAACCCCTCCTCTTCTTCTTCTCCTCCCCACCACCATCCCACCCTACCCCACCAGCTAACTCTGTCCCTCCTCCAGCTAATTCCATCTCTCTCACGTCGTCGCCTCCCCACACTGCCTCCTTCGTTCATCGCTCTATGCTCGTATCCAGTTGATATCGAACCCAATTCGTTCATCGCTCTATGCTCGTATCCAGTTGATATCGAACCCAATTCGTTCATCGCTCTATGCTCGTATCAGGCAGTGAAGTCACTAAATCGAACATGTGTTTCGATTCGCCCATTTAACCGAAGTGGTAAAGATCTGGGTTTAATGAAAACTTGAATTTGGCCCTCTTAAAAATTTGAGTTGAAAATAAGATATGGGTTTTGATTCCTCTAACCCCGCCTCTCTTGTTGACTATTTGTTGTTCAATTTCCGAATCGTAGGCCTCACCAACTACAACACTCACGAATCGCAGCCCCGCAAATGGATGATAGTGTTTTTAATCGACGGTGGTGGTAATGTTTGGGGAGTTAAATACCTAATTCGTCCTTAAACTATTTAAGTTTTTACCTTTCCGTCACTAAACAATTTTTTTTTACCTTTTCATCCTTGACCTTCGTGTTTGAGGATTATGACGGCCTTCCGTCAATTGGCCATCCATATTGCCGTTAAGTATTGCTGGTGTGGCATGATGACTCATCATTTTTGCCTATGTGGCATATGATGTCACCAGTTATGCCTAGGTGGAACTTTTTAGTGCAATAATTTGCCAATATGAAAATGTAAGGAGGGAAAGTGTAAATATTGCTGAAAAATCTGAAATGGATTTTTTTTTTTTTTTTTTTTTTTTTTTGAAAAAGCAGTAAAAAATTAACATTCGAAATACATTACTCCCACTAGTCCAAAATAACTGTTACTTTTGATCAAACAGGTGTATAGTAATAAAAATATAAAAATTATTATTAAAAGTATTATTAATTATAATACAATGACAAATTTTAGATTTTTATTAGCATAATTATTTTTTTTTGAAGATTGTATAGTAGTATTTTCTATGAATTGTATAGTATTTTTTTAATGTTTTTTTTGAAGATTTTTTTTAATATTATTTTTGAATTGATAATTACAACCCATCTTCATCACTATCTCTCTCCCTCTAATCATCACCACCACAGCTGCCGATGATCCACCACCGTTATCACCGATCATTACCTCCACCACCATCACCATCCTCACCACACCCAGCAAAACACAATCTAAGAATCAGATACAAAAAATCAAAAATCGAAATCTTATTTGATGATGGTGCAAAAATCGAAATCTTACTTGAAATCCCCATTTCAAAATCCCATACTGCTTGCTTAATAAACCCCTCACCACACCTTCATTCAATCTAGAGATACAAATTTTCAAGAAGAATCCCAGAAATAAGTTGGGCCGTCCACCGTCAACATCCATCACCATGAACACCGCCATTCTGTCATTGTGCTAAAGACATGAGAAGGACACCAGCATCTACGAATCCAGTTCGGCAGTTCCCTTAAATGCATCCGAAAACAAATATGCCCCCGGCTATAATGATATCTTAAACGCAAGACTTTCTAGCCAAATGCAATTCGTGCATAACAGTCATTATTATCTCACTTACATTAAACCAGATGAGATCTGCTTCAAATCAGTCTCCATGTTCCTCATGTTAGCAAGCGACTGAGCACAGAATATAAGCGCAAGCCACCAGCCAAGCTTGTACTGTAATTACGAAAAACGGAATGAAATTAAGTTCATTGAGCTACGGTGAATTGAAGAACTCGTAACTTTATAAAATTGGAAGAACAAACTGATCAATTTAGTGTGCGTGTGTGTGTGTGCGCAGTGAAGGAGGGAGGACGAACCCTGAACATGGCACCGGCGACTCCAAATATGATGGCGATGAAAACCCTTCAAAATTTCAGATCCCATCAATTGACGAACGGATCCGAAGTAGAAAGAGGGAAGGGAAGGAGAGGGCATGTCGGCGGGTTTCCAGATTTGTGGATTTCGAATGGGGATTTCAACATTCAACGCCGGATTAGAGCAAGGCAGAGGCGGAGCTGTGTGGATCTGGAAGAGAGAGAGAGAGAGGGGTGGGTTTGTTGACGACGAAGACGGGGAAAGGGAGGCGAGATCGACGGCGACGGCGGCGACGACGGAGGGCGGTGGAGAAGAAGAAGAAGAAGAAGAAGAAGAAGAAGAAAGAGGTTTTTTTTTTTTCCTGCGTTATTGCAGATCTGGTAGGGGGTTATAGGTTAGGGTTCTTTTATTTTCATTTTAGGATCACTAGTTTAATATCTTACATTTTAACCCCTCAAAGTCAAATATTTGCTTAGTCAATGTCCATGTCTTTAATCATTTGCCACATAGGATGGATTTAACGGATATTTGAACGGCTAATTGACGGAAGGACGTCATAATCCTCAAACACGAAGGTCAAGGATGAAAAGGTAAAAAAAAATTGTTTAGTGACGGAAAGGTAAAAACTTAAATAGTTTAAGGACGAATTAGGTATTTAACTCAATGTTTGGGTGGTGGTAATGGTTTGGTGGTGGTACTTGCGAGTTAACAAATCAAGGAACTCTTGTTTATCAAATTTCCAGAATGTCTCGTGGATAAAATATAGGGTGTGAGGGATTTCATTTGGGTTTATAACAGTTAATGCAAAAAATAAAAATAAAAAATGTAGTTTAGTATCTAGTAGAAAAATATTCAAAAATTTAGGGATCTTTTATGTATTTCACAAGTTGGGGGAAAGGTTAGGGAAGAAGGTGAGATAGTTTTCCTATTTTACCCTTAAAAACCATGTCATGTGCATCATGACAACTTAACGATAAAATTTGGATGCCATTAGCTTGAGTGACCTCCCATGCAACAAGAAAATAGTTTAGGGCAAATAATGGAACAAAAAATAGTTTAGGTATGAAATCCAGTATTAGCTTAAAGTTGACTAGTTGAGTGATTTTTTATGCAATTTTGCCAAAACTAATATCACATCTTAAAAAACTTTACAGTTGATTTCTCGCCAAATCATTTGGATAATTACATTTGTCTTAAATCTTTGTTGTTTCAACTGAAATTAACTTTAAAATGCGACTATTTTTATGGAGCGGAAATTATTGAAGAATTATGGTATGAAATCTATACTAAAATTTATGCACGCATTATGTGTGTTACCATATGGATTTATTGAAAGTAATTTTTTTAAAACACAGTAAATGATAGTACCCTCTCCATCTAAAAAACAATACACAATTTTTTCTTAATCATTTACTTTCTTTTTTCTTTGTGATAGACTGTCTATCACAAAGTAAATAACTGATTCACGAGTTTATTTTTGATCAATAGAAAATTCTCATTCAACCGGAGAGAGTACAATTTTTTCTTTAAAAGAAGAAATAAGTAGCTACCTACAAAGAGTTGGTGCACTTATCTTTCATAAGCGGTCTATTTGATTTGAAATTTCTTTGAAAGATACCTCGTGAAATTATTTATTTTGAGGGTCCAATATCTTAATAAATGAGTCTCAAAAAGGATTTTTTTCTCAAATAATTCCCTTTTTCATAAGTATTTACCATAGTATCACCTTTTTCAAAGTATGTACCAGAATGACCAACTTTGAGGTAATTCGCTACTAGGAAAAGCGAATTAACTAATTCGCTAATGCCAAAAGCGAATTACTCTTTGACCAGATTTTTGCATTAGGGCGTTAATTAAGGTTAACCTAATTCGCTTCCTGTACTAGCGATTTATGCCAAGGTAATTCGCTTCTTCAAGAAGCGAAATAAGTTTAAATGATTTCGCTTTTTGCGGAAGCGTATTAGGTTAAAAAAATGGGCTCTCCCTCAGTTCAGTTCACTTCATTACAAACGAACACAGAGAGTTTGAGAGGGCGATATCTGGGCGATTGACCTGGTGTGATTGTCGACTGGTTAGGGGTTTTCTCAATTCGAAGTTGTGTCATTCCCCGTTCCTAATATAAAATGTAAGTATTTCTTTATTTTTAGCAAAATATATATATGAATTGGTTGGGATTTTGCCATTTTTTGTTCAATTTCGTGGGTGATTGTCGACTGGTTATTGAGTTTAAGTAGCGTTTATGATTTGGTTTTTGTACAATTATATTGAATGTGTGGTATTTGCATGGTTGATTTCAAAATTTGGTTTGAAATTGGGGCTGTTTTGAGAGGGGATTTTGATGATTTTGAAATGGGATTTTGATGATTTTAATTTGTAGTTTTTCTTTGAAAGTATGAAAATTATTTTTGTACTGAAAAATTAATGCAAAAAATGTGATTGATTTTTATTTGAAGCCTATTATCAGTAAAGCAAACATGGATTCAATTAGGGAAGGACTTTGTGTTGTGTTGCTATCTCAGTTAATCAAGTGATTGATTAACCTGTTTGAAAATTAACACTCCCTTTGTCCCACACTTTCCAACTAATCGTGGGTTTTTTATTGTTACAGATGGATGTAAATGAGCCGTTTGTAGATCCGGGTCCTTTGAACCGGACGGTGCTGACGTTACAGGGTTCCCATAGATCTTCTCAACTGTGGGCTGGTGAAGAGGTTTGTAGTATATCGTTTCGACATGGTCCAAAGCCCCCGACAAATATAGATGGAAGGGTTGTGAACAGATTAAGGGTTGCGGGGTTTTACGGAGTTTACAGGATGGGGGAGATGAAGAAATATGACTGTGCTTTATTTGAGGCGTTGGTCGAGCGGTGGCGCCCGGAGACCCACACTTTCCATCTACCTGTTGGTGAGATGACGATTACGCTGCAGGATGTGGGTCTATTGATGGGTTTGCCGATAGATGGATTGCCCGTCACGGGCTATCAGACATATATGACAGACGCCCAGTGGGCTGATTTGTGTTTTGAGTTGTTAGGTGTCAGACCTGGTCCCCCGAACTTGAAGACGGGGATGTTGAATCTCAAGTGGCTTAAGGAGCATATCTTGAATCTTAATTTGGGAGAACATGCCACAGTAGCGGATATTGATAGGTACACACGTGCCTATATCTTGGCATTATTGGGGTCATATATCTTGGCAGATCGCAGTAATTCGAAGGTGAAGCTCATATAGTTGCCACTTCTTAGAGACATCGATGTTGTAGGATCTTATAGCTGGGGCAGTGCTGCGTTGGCCATCCTTTATCGAGAGCTTTGCAAGGCGACTTCCCCCCAGACTAGTCAGTGTGGAGGATTCATGCCGATTGTGCAGGTATGACTATTTAAATATAGTATACATGTGCACCATATCATTTTATAGTATAGATTTATATATATTGATATATTTATAAATATTGATGTTGATTTTTGAACAGATTTGGGCATGGGAGAGATTGAGGTGTACCCAGCCGCGGTCGTTAGGCGCTGTATTTGGGGCAGATGTAGATGACCCTTTGGGGGCTAGGTATGATAGGACAACTACTTATCAATGAATTGATATATTTTTTTTTCGCTTTTGGAGTATAATTTTCTTTGATTTCAATTTCAGATGGCGAGGGGCGTTATCGTTTGGTTATGTGACTAGACATAACCTGCGCGGCTATAGGGATGCGTTAGATAGTTTGACTGCGGATCAGGTTGTGTGGGAGCCATATGGAGAGCGTGTTGCTCCAGGGTATTGCTTGCAGGGGGAGGATGTTTGGAGGACGAGGTCGCCTCTTATATGTTTCGAGAGGGTGGAGTTGCACCTGCCTGATCGAGTTATGCGCCAGTTTGGCATGCGCCAGTTCATCCCTGGGCCAGTTGACACTGATGTTAGATTGCATCAGATTGATAGACGGAGTAGACCCAGAATAAGTTGGGTGGATGACCATGCCGCCTATATTCAACAATGGGAAGCACGTTTGTTCAATGTGGTTCCTAGGTCAGAGGACGAGGTGGATATGGACTATGCATATACACATGAGTACATGCTTTGGTGAGTGTCTATTGTTTTTTGTATACTCTCTCTATCCCGGAATAAATGTTATAGTTGACATTTATTCCTTTCTTTGCACCACAAATTTTTAATATTTTTAACATTTTTTTCAAAAGGTACAAAAGCATCACACGTTTGTTGATTCACAATCCTGCTCATGTAGAGGATGTGGGGTACCGGTCACATGCTAGCCTCACAGAAGGGATGGTGAGTTTCTAATTCCTTTTCAGTAAGGATGGTGGGTACCAGAATAAATGACGTTTTTCTGAATATATTTTTTTCAGATTCAAAGCTTCCAACGTTTATATGTCGTTAATGAACAAGCAATTATTGAGCAAGGACCGGACCAGTCTCGACTTCAAACGCGACACATCATCACACATGCCCTGACCCATATTAGAGAGGAAGGACGACTTCTGGGTCAACCTCCTCCATCACCGGTTGACCGTACCCATGAAGATGAGGGTCAGAGACAACGTCGTCGTCGTCGTCGTCGTGTGGATGATCAGGGACAGGGGGAGGGGGAGGGAGAGGGACATCAGGGACAGGGTGAGGCTGAGGGACATGAGGGTGATGATCAGGGACATGGTGGGGGGGAGGGGGAAGGACATCAGGGAGATCAGGGACATGGTGAGGGTGATGATCTGGGGGAGGGGCGATGGGGCAGATATTCACAGGGATGGGGTCATAGTAGCGGACAAGGGGAGGGATCTTCACATGGTGGTGAGGGGGGATGGGGCAGTCATGCACAGGGATGGGGTCATAGTAGTGGACAAGGGGAGGGATCTTCACATGGTGGTGAGGGGGGATGGGGCAGTCATGCACAGGGATGGGGTCATAGTAGTGGACAAGGGGAGGGATCTTCACATGGTGGTGAGGGGGGATGGGGCAGTCATGCACATGGATGGGGAGGGGGAATGGGTAGGGGGTGGGGAGGGGGAATGGGTATGGGAGGGACACCTCATTATCCACCTATTCTACCATTTGGTGAGGATGGGGATTCAGATGATGATCAGTCTTACCCTCCTCCTCCGGCATCAACTCAGTCTACTGCTCGACCACCTATTCCTCCGCCATTTGGACAAGCCGGGCCTTCTAATCTTTTTGCTACCCCGTCTAGGCCATTGCCTAGGCTTGGGTCTAGGACAAGAAATCCTACAAATAGGTTTACTCCTTCTGACTATTGACCACTGATTTATTTTTAACATTATTAGTACTCTTATATGATCGGGATGTGATCATTAGGTCGAGAACTTTTTTTTTTAGTTGTTGTTGCTTCTATTTAAATTCTGGACAAGGTTGCAGTTAACAAGGGTTGCAATTTTGATTTGTGTTTGCTGGTAAAAAAGTATTGTTTCAGTTCAAACAAATAAATCAGTTTTATGTTGATTGTGTTTGCTGGTATATTCGGTTTTGTTTGCAGGTGGAGTGCCAGAAAGCTTGAATCTGTTGTTTGGGCAGTCTGGTATAATTCGCTTCCGGGTGTAGCGAATTATGCTTCTGGTATAATTCGCTTCCGGGTCTAGCGAATTATGCAAAAGCATAATTCGCTACTTGCAGTAGCGAATTACACTTAAAACAGATTAAATACACCCACCATACATTTGCAGAAGACAGTACACAAAACCATCACCCCCTCTCTTCTCAGGCGATTCAGGCGAGTTTCTTAGTGAAATCCTACATTTCTTCGCTCATTTGACTACATGTAAGTCTTCTTTTGTTATATAAGAATACTGTTTATTTCGGTTCAAATTCTTTGATCTTAACCTTGTTGATTTTGAAAGCTGTTTTTGACATAATTAGACTAGGATTTGACGAAAAGTGTTAAAACAAACTTTGTTGTACTCTGTATGATCTCTCTTTAGGAAGTTTATTTGGTTAATTTGGACTTAAATTGAATGAGTTATGGTTAGTCAAATCTTAGTATTTAATCAAAATCTTAATTTTTTGTTGATTTTGAAGGCTGTTTTTGACATAATTAGACTAGGATTTGACGAAAAGTGCTAAAACAAACTTTGTTGTACTATGTATGATCTCTCTTTAGGAAGTTTATTTGGTTAATTTGGACTTAAATTGAATGAGTTATGGTTGGTCAAAGCTTAGTATTTAATCAAAATCTTAATTTTTTGTTGATTTTGAAGGCTGTTTTTGACATAATTAGACTAGGATTTGACGAAAAGTGCTAAAACAAACTTTGTTGTACTCTGTATGATATCTCTTTAGGCAGTTTATTTGGTTAATTTGGACTTAAATTGAATGAGTTATGGTTGGTCAAAGCTTAGTATTTAATCAAAATCTTAATTTTTTGTTGATTTTGAAGGCTGTTTTTGACATAATTAGACTAGGATTTGACGAAAAGTGCTAAAACAAACTTTGTTGTACTCTGTATGATCTCTCTTTAGGCAGTTTATTTGGTTAATTTGGACTTAAATTGAATGAGTTATGATTGGTCAAAGCTTAGTATTTAATTTGTACTAGATATTATGTAAGGAATAATTATTATGTAATTTAATTGACACAGATGGATCCATCACTCCCCCGCTGGTATCGTGGACGACAACCTCTTCCCGGTCATCCCGGTCAAACCTCCAATCCTCAATCTAATCTCTCTCAGATCGAACAAGAGTTAGAATCTCCACCACCTCATAATGTGCCTGGTCCCGCTGGTGTCGCACAGGCCGCCGTACGTCGGTATCACTCCGGAAAAGCTCATGTCTCTCAGGGACCCCCTCAGTCGACCCAAGAGGCCATAAGGAGAAAGCTTGAAGAGCCGGTGGAGGATGATCATTTCCAGCTCAGACCTTGGCTATCTGCAATGGACTATCTCACTGCAGAGGGTACATATTATCCGTTGAAGGCCATCAAGGAGAAATGCCATAACTATGATAGGGTGGATCAGGTATGATATCAATATTATTTATTTTGAAGGTTAATATTTAAAAATAATTGGTCGTTATTTTTTTGGTTACTACTACAGGTTGTTGTTGTTGTCACGGAGTGCACACCACAAGATACTGGCTCTCTTAAGGTGACTTTAAAGGATCCTACTGATACAATTGAATCTATCATTGGCCCCAAAGTGCTTAACGGAAGTGAGTATGGAAGTGACATAGATGTTGGTGCTGTTCTGATTCTTAAGCAGGTGTGAAATATTTTCCTTAACATTACACTCCCTAAGGATATTTTCCTTAACATTTTGTTCTAAATATTTTGTTTTGTTGATGATATTAGGATGTTGTCTTCGCCCTCGCACGCTCAAAAAAAGTACTTAACATTACACTTTCCAATGTTTTTAAGGTATTCCCTAACGATTGTTAAGTTAATTTGTTGGACATGTAATATTTGGATTTATGTTTAATTTCCTATGTGACCGGGATGTGGTCACTGAATTTTTTGGATTTATGTTATATTTCCTACAAATGATAGAACAAACACAATTCAAATATCTTACACAATTCAAATATCTTACAACAATACAAAGTCATTAGCACTACAAATGATAGAACAAACACAATTCAAATATCTTACAACAATACAAAGTCATTAGCACTACAAATGATAGAACAAACACAATTCAAATATCTTACAACAATACAAAGTCATTAGCACTACAAATGATAGAACAAACACAATTCAAATATCTTACAACAATACAAAGTCATTAGTACTACAAATGATAGAACAAACACAATTCAAATATCTTACAACAATACAAGTTCATTAGCACTACAAATGAAAGACAGACACAAGATAAATATCTTACAACATAATCCCATTGAAATGACGTGGAATTTGACCAAATTCAAATCTATTCCCTGTTAGTTGGACACCTCCGGCACGTGTGTCCTTCCTTCTTACAAGTTGAACAATGGATTATTCGTTTTCCAGATTGCCAGTCCATACTATTTCGAAGCCGTCTTGATTGTGGTCGTCCCTGCTTTGCATCGCGTCGAAGCATATCATTTGGTTCAAATATTGGCACCCGACCATCCACATTCCAATAGTCCTCATGCTGCAATGGTTCAAAAGTCCCTGACCATGTTTTGTAGTATGACCCGAGAGTGTAAAATTGATCAACGTAACTACGACCATCGACATTCATGAATGTGCAACATGCAATTGCATGGGAACACGGAAAGTGATATGCGACCCATTTTCCACATGTGCATGTACGCTCATCAAATCTCACAATTTGAGTATTTCCACCTTTTTCACCACGACGTCCGGTTGTCACTTGAAACACTCCCCTGTTATTTACGTTGAACGGTCGAACATGGTGTGACCCAGCCTTTTTGGTGTTGTAGTTGTATCGACGATGGATCCTTTGGCTAAATTTGTATAGTGCATTAGGGTTATTAGTAACACCCCCTAATGCATTCATTGCAAACCCCAGTCTGCTGTGAAAGTATTCCACACAACGGTAGAAAGAAGTCTCAACAATAGCTGTTATTGGCATACCACGTGATCCTTTCATGACCCCATTAAAGACCTCAGATAAGTTCGTAGTCATAATACCATATCTATAACCACCATCATGCGCCAGTGTCCACTTCTTCTTATCTATATGCTCAAACCACTTGATGGCTTCTGGGTCAACTAAACGGATCAACTCTAAAGTATTTTTCAATTTTCTATCTTGGTGAGCACAACCAGCAACCCAGAACAGACGCTTCAAATCACTACCATGATGCTTCTTCAGAAAATTTGCTCTCATATGCCTCAAGCAATATCGATGATGCACATTTGGCCACCAAGTATCTTCTGCAACTGTAGCAAGAATGCCATTATGACGATCAGAAAGTAAGCATACCTCACGACCCTTGATAATATGTTGACAAACAAGGCGTAAAAACCAACTCCAGAGAACATGGTCCTCTTTTTCAACAATAGCAAAAGCAAGAGGAACGATGCTGTCGTTGGCGTCAACACCCATAGCAATGAGTATCACCCCTTTATAACGTCCATGTAAGAACGTTCCATCAACAGACACGACAGGCCTACAATGAGTGAAAGCTTGAATACAAGGCCCGAATGCCCAGAAAACACGATCAAACTTTTTATATACACCAGGTGGAGGAGGATTATAATACTCAACAATAGTTCCAGGATTGTATTTCTGAATAGCACCTAGGACACGAGGTAACCGAGCATAAGATTCCTTCCAGTCTCCAAACACTGAGCCAATGGCCTTTTGTTTCCCACACCATGCCTTCTTGTAAGAAATTGTCCTACCGTATTTCTCATTTATATCTGCAATAATAACTTGAACATTCAAATCAGAATCAGCCTTGACCTTATGGAGAATATGCCGACCAATAAACTTAGCATCCAAGTTGGGGTGATCAAGACTAAGTCCAGAATACAAACAACAATGAGGGCCTTTATACTTGGTCACTTCCCAATATCCTATCTTCTTCTGACTCACACGAGCATAAAAAGGGCATGGATAGTCTTTCAACAAACACTCAATGGCCCACGTTCGGAGTGTGCTCTTTCTTACCTTAAAACGTCGATTGGAATGTATGTGATACTTCTTTATCTCATATTGCACCTCAATCTTCTTAGAAAATCGTATCCCTTTAGCCAATCCACCCTTCTCTCCATCCCATATCGGAAAACTACATTGATTATTAACAGCAATCACATCAACTTCTTCTCCAATATCATGATAAAGAGGATAGTCTGCTCTCTCATGCATTCGATTCTCTCTCCTTTCGTACGCTACTAAATCTGATTCAATCCCATCATTCGGCCCATCGTCACCCTCGCTAATCTCACTACCGGTGCTGTTTTCTTCATCATCATCATCATCATCATCAGGAAACAACAAACTATCTATTTGTGCATCATAGTCTTCATCATCTTCATCATCTTCATCTAAAACATCATCATCAGCCGGAACATCCTCACGTGGCACTCATCTACGACGCGGTCTCTGGTTACTTGGACCCTCGTCAGGCTCTCGGTTGTAACTCTGCGAATTATCATAGAATGTCTCTGTACTTGGACCCTCGTCAGGCTCTCGGTTGTAACTCTGCGAATTCACATAAAGTGTCTCTGCCTCTGCATAACGTTCATTCGTCTCTTGATTATAACCAATATCAGTCCCACCCCCACGGATATCAAACACCTCAATAGCCTTCATGATAATATACAACTGCAAGTTACTCAACCCACCAAATTGAGCATTAACATCAAACATTAACGCCACACCATTATCGTTTTGGATGTGAAATGGAAAGTAATTTGCAATTCCATGGTCAAAGGAATGAGGAAACCTACAAATAACTTCCAGCTGAAATCTTGTTCGATCTACCCCAATATGTTCATACAACTGATCAATCAACTCAGTGTAAGTCCATCTATGTATCGCTCTAAGACCAAATTTTGGTCCTTTTTCAAAAAGAGGACCATTAAATGGATCTTCATCATCCCCTCCCCAGTAGCACATGAAAATAAGCGGTAACCCACTCATCGATACCCTAGAACCCTAGAAAATGATAATAACAGTCAAAATCTTAAATTTATCATTCCTCTCTACAAATTCACTAAAAAACCTAAAATAAATAACATCAAACACAAAAATGACATATAGATAGAGATCTTGGTGTACCTTTTTGCTTGATCTGAGTATTTCAAGAAATGGATTTGCAAAATCCTCTCCTCTTTGCGTCCCTTCTTCTTTCTCTCTCTATTTTCAGATAAGATGGAGATATAATGAGCAGCACATACTGAAACCTTATCTTATTGTGTGGGTTTAATATAATTCGCTACTTGAAAAAGCGAATTAATGTAATTCGCTACTACAGGAAACGAATTATCTTAACCTTAATTAACCCCGTAATGCAAAGCGCGCCTAATCTGGTCAAAGAGTAATTCGCTTTTGGCATTAGCGAATTACTTAATTCGCTTTTTCTAGAAGCGAATTACTTCAAAATTGGTCATTTTGGTACATACTTTGAAAAAGGTGATACTTTGGTAAATACTTAGAAATAAGGGAATTATTTGAGAAAAAAATCCTCAAAAAGGCGTCATTTGTGAAGCTAGGATTTTTGGGTTGGGTACGGGGATTAAGGAAAAAGTGTTAGTGAAGTAGGTATTGTGAGTATGAAAAGTTAAGTAGGAGAGAGACAGTGGGGTAGAGAATAATGAGTGGAAAATTGTTGTGAGTGTGAATGTGGGTCCCATTAAATAAACACTTCCATTTTTGGGTTGTCCTAATTCGAATGAGACATCTAAAATAAAAATTTGTCCTAATTCGAGTGGGACGGACGGAGTATTATAGAAGATGAATTAGTATATATTGACTCTCTTGATTTTAGGTATTGCATTAAATTTTTATTTTTGACCCATTTATATGCCTAAATTGGTATACCTCATTTATTTATTTATTTTTTTGAACAAACCTAGCTATTTATCTTATTAAGAAGGTATGCTCAGGGCCTATAAAATGGGGATACATTTTCCTATCAAATACAGCATTACTAAGTCTAAAACAATCTTGATCTCTCTCTTTAAAAAAAAAATAAAAAAATAAATCTGAATTCGCCACTTAATTGAGTTATTTTTAATTTTATTTTTTTGAAAAATTGAGTTATAATGGGGGCATGAATTAACCTCTTTTATTTATTTATTTATGACTAATTCTTCCGTGCGGCTGTTGTACGGCGTGTGGCGGGCCGACCCGCCCCGCGTTTCTTCCAGCCACAGAGCGACACGTGGCGCGCTGTGAGCCACTCGCTGGTTCACCCAACCACGCGCTGCCATGTGGCCTCCTTAAAAAAAAAGCCAAAAATTTTAAAATGCTATATCTTGAGATTTATAACTCAGAAAAATAAAATAAAAATACCGTTGTGTTCGTCTCGTTGAGACGAAGAAAACTACATAGGTCATGATATGGTTTGATTTTTTTTTTTTTTTAAAAAAAAACATACTTTTTAAGACACAAAAAAAATTGATCTGCTTGTCAGCTCAAATGTAACACTCTGTTCTGATAAAAGTAACACTTTTATCTTCAAAAAGTAACACTTTCTACTGTTAAATGTAACAGCAGTTTTTACAAAAAAAAATTGGGTTTGCATTTCAATTGTTACTTTCTCAATAAAAAATTGTTACATTTCATATATAATGTTACATTTAAGAATGTAAAATGTTACAATTGAGAAAAAAAATGTTACATTCATTTTTTATAAAATGTAACATTAGTTTAATTGTCAATCATATGTTAATGTTGGGGAAAAAAGTGTTACATTTGAAAAAAAGAGTGTTACATTCTTTTAGAACAAGTGTTACATTAGTTTAGTTGTTAATCTTTATGTTATCTTTATTTATTGCAGCAAAATTGTGGTACATTTGTTTGTTAAAAAAATGTTACATTTGAATTAAAAAAGTGTTACATTTCGTTATAATAAGTGTTACTTTTTGTTGGAGGAAAACAGTTAGGGTGGCAAAAAAAAATAAAAAAAAAAATGGCTCGGCTCGGCTAGGCGCCGCCGCACGGCGTGCGGCCGTTGTACGCGAGACAGGCTCTTTATTTATTTATGAAATCTGGACATCATGAATTAATTTGGTGCCTACAAACTCTTCATATCAACATTAGCGGTTTTTAACTGTTTTTTTTTTTTTTTTGCTTGAACATGCATGTACAGTTTAAGAGAAGAAGAAAGAATTGCTTCAAAAAAAAAAAAAAAAATGAATGAAAAACTTTTCTTTCCAAATATTAATACTACCTTCATCTCATAAAATCCATTCACCTAAAAATAAATGGCTAATATTCATTAGAGAGGGGCTATTGCTACTACGAATAATGTTTTTCCACTACATCATTAATAAGATTACTAAATTATGACAAAATTACCCTTTCCACTATTAGCAGATGGTTAAATGATGCATTCATTTTTCAAATTTAGTTTTTGTTTTTTCCTTGTTTATTTATACCCATAGTATTATTAATACCCTTTCAATGCAATATACGAAGGGAGTAGTACATACACTGATACAATAGGAGGAATTACCCTTTCTATTTTTGAATTTTACAATTTTTCTGGGAGGATTAAAATGATAAATTTTGCAATTTGAAATTAGACGATGAGAATTATACACTGATACAATTGGAGGAATTAACCATTAAAAAAGAAATTAACCCCACGTTATCCATAAAAGGGAAAAAGGGGATAGTTTAAAGGGTTCGTTTGGTAATTTTTTTGTACTGTTGGTTCAGATTGGCAGAAACAACAAATCAAAGTTTGATCGATCATTTCAAATCGTTGAAGAAGAAGGAAGAACGGATTAAGGAATCGCGAAAATCATGCTGCTGGCCGTCCTAATCGCTAATTCCGAGGGCAACATCCTCGTTGAACGGTACCCCAAAGCCCTAATTCCTCTCTATTTGTTGAGAATCATCAGTAAAATTACTTGTTTAGCTTCGCATTAGCATGGCTTGTTTGTTTGTTTAATGAATCCTTTTTCTGTATTTTGATCGGACAATTCATTTTTCTCAAACATTGACATAGAAAAATTAGGGCACTCGAGTCGAATTGAAATTCTCTTGGATTTCCATTTCAGAAAAGTATAATTTGGGTTTTGCATTTCTTGATAACTGCGTAGAACAAAGAAGCCATTACCATCTTGAAGTATTAGATCTCAGGATAGATATCCTACTGAAACTTTTATGAATTTGGGACCTCATAAGAGATTTAACAGTGCATTAGAGCTCAACTTGATTTCAAAATCACGTATTGGGTGCATTTTGCAGTAGTGTTCTCCAATTCACATGTTTGATTACTGGTAGGTTATTGCCGACTCGACAATAGTTATAAGCATGGGGATCGTCATGGATGCATTTTCGGAAGACCTGAATAAATCCACCGGTGTGCTTCATCTAGTTCGGATGAAACCACTGTTTAACTTCAGTTGTGTGCTATGTGTAACTGCTACTAATCGATCTTTAATCAAGGAACTTGTTTCTATTTTTCAACTGCATTACTTGAAATGCAGCTAGATAGACAACTTGATCTTTTCGGGGTGGCTTTATTAGTGATGTATCTGTACTAGCGATGCAGCTGAAGCACTTACCAGAATTTTGTGTTACCTGGCAGTTTCAACGGCGTTCCTGCTGAGGAACGGCTGCACTGGCGATCTTTCTTGGTAAAACTGGGAGCTGATAACCTCAAAGGTGTCAAGAATGAAGAGCTCCTTGTTGCCTGCCACAAGTATGCAATATCTATCTCACTTATATCACCTTCTTATGTCTTACATTTGTTTTGTGGTATAAACTATCTGGTATCTTGATCATAATGGGCAAAGACCACCATTTATTTCTGGTGGATAGATTATTATATCTACCCATGCATTTCATTTACTGAAGGATCTATGACGAGTACAAAAATGACCATCGAATTCTTTAGGGACACCGACCTTCATTTGTGACATTGGTGTAACAGTTTTCTCCTTGCTCTGATGTGTATTTTTTGTTCCTAGAGGATCTTTCAATGTTTTTATGTCTCCGTTTAATACATCGCGCAGCTGAAAGTTTTCTTACGTCATTTGACACCTATCATTTTCTACTGGGGCTCACAGATTGCAAGCATGTCATTTTGTTCTTTAGTGCACTAAGCTCCAACCCATTCCGAAAGGTTCACAATTGCCGAAGAGCAACAGACTGTTCACAGTGAAATGAAAATCTATATTTTCTATGAAATTTAGTACTTTAGGGTTCATTATTTTTCACTCAAGGATTTGTATCTGTTAATTTTGGGGTTGGTTTCTATCAGAATAGGGGTATGTTTATGCGTTCAGGTACCAATTACAAGTTTACAACACGGCCACAGCCCACCCTACAGGCAGTCAGGCACCACCCACCACGTCAAAAACTAAAATGAAATAATGATAATAACAATAAGAAAGAAAGACAAATGAAGAAACATGACTAACTAAACAAACAAGTTCATTGGCTATATTCTTCCGATCCTTATTTTCTGCTCATTTCTAACTTTCCCTTTTGTTTTACTTTGTTAACACCAAGGATGAAGGATAGTTTAATCGTTGAAGAACTGAATCAAGAATGTGGGCATGATAATTGATATCTTTTGATGAAATCGCAGAACCCACTCGGGCCTCAACTGACATTTTGACCTAGAAAGTCTTGTTAGATGACCGTCCTTTCTTGAGGTAGGGGCCACCGCTGCAATGGAATGTTGGAATCATGTTTCAGTAAGCGAGTTTTGAAATCTCAAGGGACTTTTTCTGCCAATAAAGTGAAATAAACAAAAGTGAAAATCTCATAAAAAACGTGTTTTGCACTGGTATTAGGGTAAAATGTGTTTTTCATAATGCGGAGTGACATTTTTGTAAATAAGTGGAACTTTTCTACAACGTGCTATGGCATTTTTGCAAATAACCGGAACTTGTAAAAACTCACCACACACTTTTTAACACCGTAAGAGGCATGCATTTTCAAAACTACAACATGCGTTTTTTAACACTGGGACATGCACTTGTTTCAGGACTTATAAAAACTCACCTGACACTTTTTGACACTGTAAGAGGCATTTTTTAATACAACTACAGGCACTTTTTAACACTAGAACAGACACTACAACCGGAAATCCTTAACACTACCACTAGAAGTTCCTGTTTGAGTGTTTCATAAGTGTTATTATTAGAACACTCGCTTTCTAATATTAAAACAGACACATGATAATATTAGAGCAAGCAATTACGGAAAACCCGTTTTTCCATCTCTTAGTGTAAAACAGGGTTTTCATAATAACGACTCTAAACAAAATAAATAAGAATAATGAAATTAAAAATTTTGTCTGTACCAAGCCTACATATTAGAGAACTCTAGAGGACACAGTAAATCAATAGGCAATGTTTGTAGAAGTTCATGAAATGAGATGGGAATGTGAACTTTGTTTTATGACATTCACGTAATATTTGTCGATCATATCTTATCGATTCTCAAGCTGGCGCACAGGACTGAACTTTCCACTATTAAGCGTATATGCTGCTGTGGAGTTCCTTTGACGGATCCTGATTGGTTTGGTTCTATTGTTTTCTTTCTCAGATCAGTTTACGTTGTCTACACTGTGCTTGGAGACGTAAGCATATTCCTTGTCGGCAAGGATGAGTATGATGAACTTGCCTGTAAGCTCATGCACTTGGTCTTTGCTCTTGTGGTCTTTATATGCTCCTTCAAATGTTTGTTAGTGAATTGTTTTTGTTTTTATTTTCTTTCCCTTTCATCGTTGTTTTTCTTCAAGTGGCAGAAGCAATTTTTGTTGTGACTTCTGCTGTCAAGGACGTATGCGGGAAACTTCCGACTGAGCGTTTATTCTTGGACAAGTATGGGAGGATTTGCTTATGTCTGGATGAGATTGTGTGGAAGGTGAGCCCCTCAATTTCCAACTCTATTTTCTAGATTCTGTGAAGAGTAGATATTTTTGAAAACTTAATGCATGGACTAAAATGTTAAGATGATGTTAGAAATTACTATTGAATTTGGTGGGTTATATATATGACAAAAGGCATGTTCAACTATATTCATGAAGCCAACTCAAATGACTAGCAAAAACGTAAAGGCTTGTTGTGGGATCTCAACTTTTACTCCCTTGGAGTAGGAACATTACCTTGATTTTATATTATGTTTGCCCCCTTTTCTTTTTTGAGGAAGGCTTGTGTGAGACGGTCTCATACATGTGACAGATCTCGACACGAGAGGTAATGGGTTTGCCCTGCCCCGCCCATAGGGGGGGAAACCATTTACTCTCTCAACGAGACCCGTCTCACACAAGTTTTTGTCTTCTTTTTTATGCTACAATCCATAACTACTGTCAACTTTTCACTGTGAAGGGTTTATTGGAGAACACGGACAAAGATAGAATCAAAAGACTTGTAAGGTTGAAGCCTCCCACTGAGTTTTGATGTGGAAACTCCTCGTGGTCTCTAATCCTAGAAGACCAAGGCAAGCGCAGCATTTTATCCACAGGGTCCTTGTGAGCCTCCTTGCATTATTTCAAATCAATCCCGTTGGTATTGTATAATTTGTTCTGTTATAGTGCATCATGTGCTGAAATTCTGAGCTAAAAGTTGATCCTTTTAAATATTGTATTAAGGATCGTTGGTATTGTAATATTTGTTCCTCTGTAGTGCATTTTTGACTTTTGCCTTCAAGATCTCTCTCTCTCTCCCTTTTCGTGTGTATGGGGCTGGTGGGTGGGAGGTGGATGTATGGATTACCTTCTCTTTTTTTGATTGCATTGATGCCGATGGGTGGAGAGTGGAGACTACAGCCAGTTGCTACTAACCTATTCCGTCAAGTTTTTGTCTATCTTGGCAGGCTGAGTTGCTTCTGAAGAGTACACAATGTATGAAGCCAAAGCACTAACAAAGAAAGAGTCAAAGTATGTATACTTAGCATTTGTTGCTTACGGCCTCAACTTCCTTTTGCGACTTATGTTTGTTGTTTGTGATGAAGTTGGTCCAATAAGAATCCTCACATGCTTCCCTCAGTTATGGCTTTACTACTTGTTTAGTGTAAAAGAAAGTGAAATATTTTGTCTATAGCTGCTTACATCTTAAGAGTTATCGAAACACCATACCACCTTGTCGTTTGGAATTGTTGAAATTGTTTATTTCCACAATGCTTAAGAGAACATTTAGAGAATATTCGAACGTATATCCTTGAAGCTTTAGATGTACAGGACAGAATTCATTGTTTGACCGACTGGAATATAACTTGGAATATGCAGTAAATGTATTTATTTTATAGGTACTATATTATGATCATGTCTCCGACTGGAATATAACTTGGAATATGCAGTAAATGTATTTATTTTATAGGTACTATATTATGATCATGTCTCCGCCGTTGGAGCAACAAAGACGAAGAATGAAGTATGGAAAGAGCCTTCGTAGAGAGATATCTGCAACTGTGCCTCAATGGGGAGGAGAGTTCATATCATACAAGGAACTCAAGAAGCAACTGAAACTGATTTCTCTCGAGAATGATGACAGTAGAGAAAGAGATGAATTGGGTTTTACACGATTATTAGAGAGTGACCTTGATAAAATGAATGCATTCTTCGTTAGAAAGGAGGAAGAGTATGTGAAAAGACTTGAGGTATTATTTCTTCTTATTGTCTAACGCATAGCAGTAGCACTGCATGTTTTTACCAATGAGGATGGGAAATGACTCGCAATAACACTTTGTTTGCAGGAGTTACAAGATGAGTTGACTGAATTAGACTACATGGGTGAAGATGAAACACAAGTGGTGTGGGAACTACTGGATTTTCGTGGTGAAATGGTTTTGCTTCTCTACTACAATCTCCTTAACTTTGAAGGTAATTAGGATCCTTCTGATTAATAGGTCAATTTATATTATATACTCCCTCCGTCCCCAAATGATCTTCTAACTTTTCATTATCCCAAAAAATTATTCCCGTTTCTATAGATTGGGCTTAAAAAGTTTAAATAGTCAAATGGAGAGATCATTTTGGGACGGAGGGAGTACGTATGTACTTTGGTGCAATAATTATGAGACTAATATGTGACTGACTGTTTGTGGAAACAGGATTGAGAAAAATAATGAAGAAGCACTTCAAGAAGACAGGAACTTCGCTGCGATCTCCCACTCTGCAAATCTTTTTACAAGACCCGTTCTTCATCACCAATTCTCTATACGAACTGTTGAGGGAATGTGAATCCATAATTAGTCAATTCCTGCCCTAGTTCTGGTGTGGTGACGCTATACTTGAGAAACAGAAACTGCCTTGATTATGATGCATATGTGTACTAATACTAAATATACTGTATGTGTGATCTTTTCTTTGCTACTGCCTCCGTATCAAAATAATGAATAATAACTTTGCAACGAAAATTGACGCTCAATTCAATTATTTAGAGATGGGGGAGTGAGATTGTTAACTTGTGTAAAGGAGCTTCATAGATGTAAAAAATGAATGAACTCCAATGTTAACACGACAAGAGAGAATATTTTTACTTCTCCATCTCCATTCTCTCCTCCCCTACCCTTCGTCTATATTTTTATTTCTCCATCATCGTTATGTGTTCATAACCCTCAATTAACTAACTGAAGAAGAACATGTGAAACTTGACCCAACCAAAGTAGCAGTCCAATTTTTTCTTTTAAACAACATCCTCCTCCTATTCGTCTTAAAATCTCTATCTCTATCTATATAAAAGCAAAATGGTGAGATGAGTTTTCCCGCTCAAAAACATAACTATCAAAGGGCAGTTTGGTCATTTTTATTCCTGGTAGACTTGAAATTACAATTGATGGAAAATAAACATGGAATCTGAGGTTTATTTGGTTATTCTTGAAATTGCCAAAAACAAATTGGAACTCACTAGAAGACAGCAGAAGTTGATATATTTGACAAGTGTCCTCCATGCAGCCTCTCTTTGAATGGTGTATGCATTTGATTGGTCCATATTATGATGGCAGCTAGCATTCCTTTTGAATCAAGTACAACTGCCATTTTTTCAATTTGCTATAAATGAGCTCTTTCACCCTTCCATTGTTAACTTCTGAGAGACCAAAATCCGGTGGAAAAAATGGCTCATTCCTTTAGCCTTGTGAGTGCGTTGAATCCCAGCAGAGTGGAGTGGGCAATGAAACTTTGTTTAATTCGAATTTACTCTTTGCATGCATTTGGTGAGCAAGATAATGTCTACAGCACAGAATGCCTGTTTCATGACTCAGAGGTAAATTAAATCAATGTTCATATTCACTCTTTTGGGGTAAACAGAACCTATTTACATTTTCTAACTGATTGCGATTTCATTTCGTCAATAGGGCAATCGGATTCATGCAACAATAAAACGGAACTTGATGTCTAAGTTCACTGGAATGTTGCGAGAAGAGCATCTGTATGCAATAAAGAATTTTGTCGTTGCAAATAATGGGATGAAGTTTAAGACGGCAAACAGCCCGTATAAGATAATATTCATTGGAAAAACACATTTGGTTGAAATTTTCGACTCAAATTTTCCTACTCATTTCCGACTTCAAAATGTATGATGATCCATCAAGCCTTTCAGAGCTAGATGATGATCCATCAAGCCTTTCAGAGCTAGATGAATCACTTCTTATAGGTGTGAAATTTTATTCAAGTAAAATTAATTTAAAAAATATTCTCATTATTTATGGAGAAGTAACTCATACAATTTCTTTTCTTTTTTTAAAAAAAAAAAGACGTCATAAGGCGTCTATCGAGCAGGGGAACACATTAGAAGAAGGAAATTCAGGGAAAAAAGACTTCAATGCTAGATATAACTTTGGAAAACTTCCAGTAAGTTTTACTTTGAAGAAATATGTCTTCTTCTGCGTTTAATTTATGTGCAAGTTAGTAATTAATTGGGCCAATTGCAATTCGGTTACCTAAGTTTTACAAAATTTTGCAATTGGTTACCAGGTTTGTTAAAGTTGCTATTAGGCTCCTCAGTTTACTGAACCGGAGCAATCAGGTGTAAATCCCGTTACCTAGTTAAGAAACTAACGAAATGGAACCCATGTGCGAAACATGTGAGATTTTAAGAGGGCAAACTTGCCATTTCATCAGGAAATTTAACGAAACTAACCAGGTTGGGAAAAAATTGATCAAATGTGTCCATATGTGTTAAAAATTTAACAAATTTCGTTACTCAAACACCATTTCCATCAACATTAACACCACCATCTTCAACACCCTTACACCACCAGCCTCACCACCAACCAACATCCCACTGCCTAACCACCACATTTTACCTCAATCAAGAACCATTACATCAAACCCAAAGAAAAAGAAGAAGATTGAAGATGAATTCAAGGAAGCTAAATAGGAAATCAAAAATGGAGATAAAAATACCATTATCGGCGCTCATTGATGTTCTCGGCAACGGAAAGCCTTTTCCGGCAGGTGTCAGGTTTATCAAAAACTCATTGGAGACTCGAACATTGCTTCCTGATCTATACATTTCCTTGATTTCAAGGTGGGGGGAATGATTTATTGAAAGAGGCGGAATTTGGAAATTGAGGGAAAATTAGGGTTCATGGGGAGTAATAATGAAGCAACTTCAAATGTAATTAAAGGCGTTTGCTTGCTGATTTAGGTATTTCAGAGTGGGATTTAAAGGTTATTAATGAATTTGGAAATTGAGGGGAAATTAGGGTTTAGGGCAAAATCCGACCATACCGTTGTTCGAGTCAATCATCTCCATAAACCGGCCGATTACTAGTGGGACCGATTGGATCCGTTTAACCTCTTCCTGGGCTCGTAGAAGCTCCCGCTTGAGGTTCTTCTGCTCATCTTTTACGTAACCTTCCTGGATTTCAATGAACTCGAGCTCGCGTTCAAGGGATTTCAGGCGGCTGTAGAAGTCTTCTTCGTCGGTGGCGGATGTGTCGGGGGTGTGGATGCTGGATCGGGTTGCCGGGAGTTCCGGTGTGGGTTTTGGATCGAGGACTATTGCTTCCACCATTGTTGCCGGGGGTATTTTTCGCCGGCGGTTGCTATTCACGTGTCTTTTAAACTAACAAGTAGGCAGATATATTATGTGACATTTTTACCCTCGTTTAAAAGACACGTGAATCGCACATGGTGGGATTTTGTTAGTTTTTTAACTGGGTAACGAGATTTACACCCAATTGCTCCGGTTCAGTAAACTTAGGAGTCGGATAGCAACCTTGACAAACCTGATAACCAATTGCAAAATTTTATAAAACTTAGGTAACCAAATTGCAATTGGCCCTAATTAATTTCCTCTTTTGAATATGAAATCAAAATAGGGAATTACCTTGGCTTGCACCATTTGGGGTGATATTGCTGACGAACTGTTTCATTACCTGGAAAATAACAATGACATGTTAGTGATTGTGATGCAATTGTGCCGAATGAGGAAGTATAAGGGTGGAGTCGAGTTTCCAATACATACCATGTCTCGAAGGTCATTTACTATCAGACTGTAAGAGAAATTGAGGACTTCAGATGTCGATATGTTCTTTGTCTAACTGCTAAAAGAAAAAAAATTTGATTGTGTGTAAGAAAAAAAATAAAAAAATGAATACAATATTTGTTCGAGAAAGCAATTATTTACAGTAAATGTTTCAAAAAAAAAAAAACATTATATAATTCTCATTCCCTTTATTTCCTTTTCTATGTTTTAATTTCTTTTAATCTTTGACAAAACTCAACAGAATTGTGTTGGAAGGTGCTGCTCCTGGAGCTGTTCATAATGTGCCTTTGGCAATGTCTGAAAGTGCAGAAGAGGATTTGGAGTCCTCTAAGTACCGTGTTCGGACATTGGATCAAATCTTTAGAACACGTGAGGTATACATTTATTTTTTTCCTTTGAGTCTAATGTTTGCTTTTAATTGACCGCATGCACTGTTTTTCTAAAGAATGTGAGTCAAATAAGTGTGTTTAAATCTATTCACAGATTGGCAACTATTGGGTGTATTGCGAGATTGTCGCTGTTGAAAACATGTATGAGTGGTACTACATATCGTGCAAGCATTGTTACAAGAAATTGAATCCCGCTGGTGGTATATTTTATTGTGAATACTGTGATTCATTTGAGCGTTTTAGGAACCCAAGGTAGTCCCTACATATCTATATGCTATATTTAATTAACTGTTTGATGCTGATCCTTCGAATGTGTTTGTAGGTATAAAATTCAAGTTCGAGTGGTTGACAATTATGGGACTTCATCTCTAATTCTGTGGGATAAGGAATGCTCACAGATTATTGGGAAGTCTGCTGTTGAACTAGCCGCTTCTGCTAATGGAGATGTAAGAAATTTTTCATAAACTTATGTGTAACAAAAAATTTTTGTTATGCATTTATGTTTTTTTTTGTTTTTTTATTTTTTTTCTGTAGTTGATAGTATTCATGCTAAACAAAATTTTGGCTACAGGATGTTCCTGTTGAGATTACTATGATGGTAGGTTTGGTGGCTTTCTTGAAGATACAAATTAAAGGTCTTATTATTGGTTTCAATGTTGGTCCTCATTCGGTTATTAAGATGACAAGTGACAAGCGCGTAATTGAAAAGTATTCTTTGATTGATTGTAAACCTGACATTGAAGACAAAGGCAAAGTTCCAGCAGAATGCTCCTCCAGTTCTGTAAATGTACACACTACTCCAACTCTTTCATTTACAAAATATGTTATTTATCTTTCATTCGCTTCCTTCATTCAAAGCTACTTTATCTCCTACCTATTTGACCCTCCAATATTTCATTTTTATCAGGGATTTCTTAATGAAGGAGAGACTGAGTTGCTCAATTTCGTTACTCCCAAGGGCATCTCAAAGATGAAAACAGTTGGTAAGGCTGTGCAAAAAATATTGGAACCGGACCGGACCAACAAAACCGGACCGGACCAATAAAAACAGGACCGAACCAATGGTATTGGTTTGGTTCTGGTTCCAAATTCCTTTAGAACAGGTAAATTGGTCCGGTTCCGGTTTTGAAAAATATATACACGGTTTTGGACCGGACCGGACCAATCATATTTACATGTATATATATTACTAATATGCTATTATATATTATATATATTTCTGATTTTATACAAAAATATAAAAACAAAATTCTGACTATCCTAATTGTAGACATCTTCGAATCAATACATAATCAATACAAGAGGTTATATTTTATGTTTCTGTTATAAAAACAAAATCTTTATTCCCTATCAGCAATGTTAAATGCACCAATCTCCACAGGTCTATGGGTTGGTACATTAGTGCTTCATGAAATGTTAATATTACAACCCTGATTACATAAACTTGTATTAAATGCCAAAACAATTATATGATATGTAATATGTAGAGCCGGACCAATAGAACCGGACCAATAAATCCGGTTCTGAAATATATTGGTTTGGTCCTGGTTCTAATTTTATGCCGAACCGAACAATTGGTCCGGTCCTGGTTTTGTGAAATTTTGACAAAAACCGGACCGGACCGGACCGTGAACACCCCTAACAGTAGTGCTGAAGTTTGTTTGGGCGTGAAGAGGTGTTTGTTGGATGACTATTCTCCTAATCATGGGACTGAGCAGAAGCCTGCAAAAGTTACTAAGTGTGATGGTGATGCTGGACTTAGTTTGAGGGATGACTAATTTGTGATGCTATAATATATAACTACTACTATTACTACTTTTATATTTTGGTCTGTAATCAAACTTAAACTCCTATTAGGGGAGACTACCTACTATGAGTTCTCTAGGTTGTAATAAGTATGTTTTAAGCTTTTGTAAGAGCTGTGATGAAGGTGACGCGACATCGAGGTGTTGAAGAAGGAGGCCAGTTTTTGGGGAGCATGTGATGGATGGGTAATTTTAGTAAATTATTGTCCTTCCTAAAAATAGTTTCAGGATGATGCTTGTTAGGCCCTAAACGAGGCTTAGTTATAAATACCGCAAGTGCACGGGTTATTGATAGTATAGTAATGTGCAAGTACGGGTCGATCCCACGGAGAAAACGTTACTTTAAAAAATGTTTGCTTTGATGAAAGAATAGTAAAAAGTGTGATTGGGGGGTTAAATTATTTTGTCACTGAACTAGAAATATATTGCACAATACTCTAATTTTGAATTGAAAACTCTTATGAAGAAATACTTCCTGGGATTGGGACTCAAACAATCAAATGTTCATCAAGTAATCATGCTCTTTTAGTTTAAAGTTTCATTTTAAATCAAGGATGGTATGCTTGGCCTACACTACTTCTCACGATCAAGCAAGTAGCGTTTGTATTCTCATACTAATTATGCCCTAACTGTTTGAGAAATCCGTTTATGTTGTCCCCGCCCTGTCACAAACGGGCATTCCGGCTTATCTCTAGCTGACCATAATTAGTAAGAATCCATTAAGTTTTCTTTATGAAAATCGGCATACTTCCACTCAAGGACATCCCTAGGCCATTAATCTACTCTCGTGATTAATAGAAACCCAGTCACTTTGTATGGTTCCGTTAATCGAGATTCACCGCTAGGTCCTTCTCTCGATTAACTGGGATTCATACAAATCATGGACGTCATCATGGTTGTAGGCATTTTAGTATAATACAAAGATATTATTTTAAGATGAAGAGAATAGAAATAAGATGAACATGAATTAAAGTGATGAACAAATGATGCTGAGTTTCCAACCCCAAGAAAAAGGGAGGATTACTCACAATCCATTATAAAACAAGATAAACAAGATTTAAGTAAAGCAATATAAAGATAAGAGAAGAAGAAAACTTAGTCTTGTATTGATGAAAGAAATAAGGGCTGCAAATAATTTTGTAAGAATATGTATTGCATTTCCTCAAGAACACCTCAAAAAAAGATGTAAAATAATAATATTGTGAGACTAAATTTTACTAGAGTAATGTTACAACAATTTCTGGATCCTTCCCGGATGATAAAATCTGATGTAGAAGTCTTCTTATATAGGCTTTTGGGTAAAGAGAGGTGACTTTTCCCGGATAACTTCTTGAAGAGGTCCCAATTGAAAAGGCACCTTTTTGCTGAAACAGGGGGTGCTCGGCCGAGTCAAGGAAGGTGCTCGGCCGAGCAAGCCTTTGAAAATTTTAACTTTGCCTTCTGATGCTCATGCTCGGCCGAGTCAAGGGAGGTGCTCGGCCGAGCACCTGCTGGAACTCTCTTATTCTTCAATTTTCTTTGTCCAGCTATTTTACTTTTTACTTGTTTGTTCTTCCTCCTTCCAAATCATGCCCAAAGCTATCATTATGCTCCACAATCCTGTATTAATCACAAAACTACACCACCAAGCATATTATCCGTGTATTGAAGTAAAATGAGATGAGTTAAGCTATATATTTACTAAATTAAAGTAAAAAGATAATATTTTTGGACCTTAAATGACTATAAAATAGTCATTTATCAATGCTAACTAATGTTTCATGTCTTTTTGCAGCAAATGTTCTGAAGTGAAGGGATGGTGAAGAAGGACACTAGCCAAAGTATTTGTTGTTTGAAGTTTTTGGGTTTTCCTCAATGTACTATTTTGTTGATATTAATGGAATTTAGTGCTATTTAGTATTTCGTTTGCAAATCTCTATATTTGTTTCCTACTTATTTATGGTTTAAAATTATCTACTCATTACTTCTAAATTAAGTTTGTAAACAATGTTGGAATGAGTTAGATTGTAAATAAGAAGCAAGTAAAACAGAGCAAGGACCATGATTTTATGAATCATCATAGCATCATAGTCACATACATAAATTTCGCAACTATATTTATACAAAATTACTCAGCTTATTAATTCTTAAAAAAAAAAAAAAAACATGAAAGTGAAATTCTATAAACCAAAATGGTCAAATTAGTTAGACTTTGACTAACAATTTGTAAAAGATTTGATGATTATAATAAAAATCTCAAATGATGCAAGTTGTTTTGGGACAAAATGAGTATTTATTTTCATCAGTACCTTGATTTTAAGAGATTCCAGATGATTACTATAGTAAACCGAAATTAAATCTTCAAATAACACAATGATCTGGGTTTTTTCAAGAAATAAAACAAGAACGAAATTTACCTCACAATATATTGCATCTCCTTTGTTCCTGAAGCTTCAACGGTGAAATATTTTGCAACTCAGATCCTGCATAGTTGAATAATTTCAAGTTTTAAAATGTGAAAAATTGTATAGATTTAGTGTTCATAGAATTCCATAAGAGTATGGATTTCAACGGCGTAGTTAGATTCAATGGTGTAGGGTTTTTTTGTGTTTAATGTAGGCTAAATAAATGCTTTCTTGGAAAGGTAAAGAAAGAGAGAGAAGGAGATTGGTGTAAATGGCGTGGATGCAAGTACATATTCCCCCGTCCCTCTTTTAACTTACAATTTTTGGGTTTGGCACATATTTAAGAAAAAAGTGAGGTATGGAATAGTAAGTGGATAGTTGTTGTGAGTGTGTTAAGTGGGTTCCATTATTTTAAAAGTATTAAAACATTTCCTTTTTGAGACTTTGTAGATTAAAATAGGATAACCAAAATAGCAAATTTTATAAATTAAAGAGGGACGGAGGAAGTAAGAAAGAGTGAAGGCGCGAGAGAGAGAATTGTACATGTGGAATAAATTAGTTGACTTCTATCTATTTATCGAAGAAACCAACTTTTGTTAATGGATAGTCATAGTACACTATGTCTTTAATTTGTAAATCAAAAAAAAATTGTTAACTTAATTAAGTTTCAACTAAAATTTAAAAATTGCTTAAAAAAAACTAAAATTTGAAAATAATTAATTATTATACAAAAAATATTATAAACTTTACTTGATTCACCATTAATAATACAGTTCATTAATAATTTTTGGCTTTTCTGAAAATTAATCATCTTTTTTACAAAATGTTGGTCATGTGCAATGAATTTGACAACTTTTTCTTTGAATTTGTACATTAAAAAGGAAAGTAGGAAGTGTAGCTTTATCTACAATGAATAGTCCCTTAGGACTTAAAATATTAATATTAATCTAATAAACGTAATTGAGCAGAAAATTGTACCACTAATTTCAATACTTTTTCCCATTCATTCTATTCATTTATAAAAGTAGAGATTAAATTTTACTACTTCTGTCCCTAAATATGTCCAATTTTATTTTAAAGGACATAACTTTTGGCACAATTTGGTAGCAAAGTTTTATATATAATCTTACTCCCTCTGGTCCAAAATAATTATCACTTTTGGTCAAACAGATGTAAGTTTGACCAATAAATTTAAACAAAAAATAATAATTCTAATAAAAATCTAAAAATTGTTATTAAAAGTACTATTAATTATAATACAATGAGCAATTTTAGATTTTTATTGGCATCATTGTTTTTTATTTAAATTATTGGTCAAAGTTACATCTGATTGACCAAAAGCGACAGTTATTTTGGACCAGAGAGAGTATAATACTCTTTGCAAACCTTTCGTTTTGCAAGGATAAAGAGACCATTGAAAAAAATTTCAAAAAAAAACCGTGTAGGGACAAAGTTATTGTCAAAATGGACACTCATTTTGAGACAAAAATTTCCTGAAAATGGACACTCATTGGTAGTAATTGTTTTTGCTTAAACAAGATAATTTTGCACACACGCCGTGCATCGCACGGGTGTACTGCTAGTAAATATTAAAATAAAATGTCGTTTATATATATATATATATATATATATATATATATAAAAAAAGAGTTATTGCTGCACTAGGTGAATCAATTGAAGGAAAGTCCAAATTTGTAAGAGTAATGGCAGCCCATGAATACATTTGTCAGCAAACCATGAATACACCTACTCATATACTGCCAAAACCCTTACTCCACCGGTTTCAGCCTTAAAACATCAACAAGAAATTCACAATCAAGTACCCTGAAGAAGAAAAAGAAGAGATGAAGATGATAAGATTAAGCTGTTTTGTGCTTCTTCTTGCCCTCTTCATCAACTCCTCCTCTGAATCAACATCCATCAGCACAAATCCCCAATCTTTTCCTTCCTTCAAAATCACCACCACCACCACCACCACCACCCAGGTTACATTTTCTTCTCAAAAATTAAAATAAAAAGTAATCCCAAATTGATTAAGTCTCCATATTATTAATTAACTAATTTGATTTACAGAATCCCAGAAGCTGCTCTTACACTGTAATCATAGCCACAAGCTGTTCTTCTGTCAGGTACACTCGCGACCAAATTAGTGTCTCCTTCGGCGATGCTTACGGCAATCAGGTACCCACCCTACTCAATTAAGTAATTCAAGTATTCAAAAATCAAAAACACCAACCCAATTCAATTCAAAATATTGGATTTCCCAAAACGGGTGCATGCTAAAGTAATTTTCATGAATGAATTGAATTGAATTGATTGATTAGGTGTATGCGCCGAGGTTAGACGATCCGAGGAGGAGGACGTTCGAGAGGTGTTCGACGGACACGTTTCAGGTATACGGTCCATGTACGTATCAAATATGTTATCTGTACGTATTCAGGAGCGGATACGATGGGTGGAAACCAGACAGAGTAGAGGTGTACGGATACAATACAAAGGCTGTTTCCTTCAACTACAATACCTTTATTCCCCCCGACACTTGGTTCGGCTTCAACTACTGCTCTCGTTACCCTAATTCAATTGCTACAGCTATCTAATATGTAATGAAATACTAGTATGAGAATACAACCTTTTTCTGTTTGATCCATATACACTCCTCTCTTATTAGTAATCCGGATACCCAGTATTATGGGTAAATTCTATATACAAGGCATACTACATACAAGGCACCAATAATGGCAAAACTACCATTCGCGTGTCGTGTGTAAAAGGACGACTTGAAGGCTTCATGTCGTGTACTAATACACGAGATAGACCAATTGTATAAAATGTCCAGTCATGTGAATTTATACGAAATATACTATACTCTGTCACACAAACATACACGAAATGCATATAAACAGGTCGTGTATAGTTCATACGACATGTTGTCACACATGTCGTATTAAAGCACACGATATAAAGCCCTATGCTCGTGTATATTCATGCGACATGTCAAAATGAAGGTGTTCTTCGATGATTTGCAACACGATGTTAATGATACGCATATGCTATGTTAAATTATTGAATTGTGTTGTTAATTGAGCAAAATTTATACACTTAGACATGACAAGTAACAAACGTCATATTGGATCATACAATATCATATAACCTATCACATTTAAGTGATACCACTTTATTTATAATCCCCTAACAAATGATTGTGGCGTTATGTTTCTAATCAAGATTATATTTAAAAAAGTAATTAAACATGTTATAATGCATCATACAATATCATATATAACCTATCACATTTATTAGGTTAAAGTGATACCACTTTATTTACCAACTAACAAACGATGTTATGATGTGCATATACTATGTTAAATTAATGAATTATGGTGTTATATTTCTAATCAAGATTATATATAATGAGTTAATTAAACATGTTATATAATGAGTTAAGTTGTTTCGATGATTTGCCAAACGAGGTTAATGATAAGTTGTACATTAGAGGAATACCACTTACTCAAGATTATATATTTGAAATTATCATATTTGTTAATCAAGATTATATGTTTCTTGTTATAATAAGTTGGAAAACAAACAATGATTACATATATGAATGAACCAACATCATACAATATCATATAACCTACCACATTTATTTATAATTAAATTTCTCTTCATCCTTAGCCTGCCCGTGCCTCCCCTCTAGCCACCCGCGGCGCAGCCCGCCTCTTGCGAGGCCTCAAAGCTAAACTCTCCTCCGCCTCCTCCTCATCATCATCATCACCAGATCCGTGTGCCTCATGCACAAATGCATCTCCGGAACGAGTACCAGAAGACACCTCCTCCGACCCCTCTGAGTCCGTCCTAGAATCTCTACGCTCTAAATCCTCACTATCCGTCTCATCATCCTCAGCCTGCTCAATCACGACATTCTTGTCGTGACTCATTTTGGTACGTGCAGCTTCTCTAAGTGTAGCTGCCTCCTCGGCCTTCCTCTTTCTATTAGAGGCAGTCGCAGGTTTACGTCCCTAAAAAAAATTAAATAAGAGACAATAAATAAGAAACAATTATAGTTGAAATATTTAACAACAAAAAATTTAAAAAAATTCGACAAACAAACAGTGCTACAAACATTACCTACAACAATAAATCATCAATCTACAAGTTTTTTAACCACAATTTTTATTTCATGTGCTAATACACGAAATGTTGAGTGGATTTCGTGTATATGTACACGAGATGCTTCCCTCATCTCGTGTATTATAACACGAAATGTAACTGTTTTATCATTTTACAATTCGTGTGAAAATACACGAGATGGGGAGAAGCAGCTCGTGTACATATACACGAAATGCACATCAACATTTCGTATATTAGCACACGAAATGTAAACTGATTCATCACTTTACATTTCGTGTGCTAATACACGAAATGTTGACAAGTATCTCGTGTGTGTTCATACGAAACACACCCCGACAGTTCAAATTGTATACCCACCAATTTGTATCCAATTCAAACAAAAAACCCCAATTTATGTTACGAAATCACAATTAGAACCATTTAGGATAGGTTTAAACTACACTTAAGCGTTATATAATCGATTTTAGGCATAAAAGTAAAGTTGGGTTTTCAAATTGA
The DNA here is from genome assembly GCA_026119855.1 of Campanula takesimana. Lineage (NCBI taxonomy): Eukaryota > Viridiplantae > Streptophyta > Magnoliopsida > Asterales > Campanulaceae > Campanula > Campanula takesimana. The sequence continues at coordinate 15,481 of JAOWBW010000017.1, read as the reverse complement.
AAGTTAGAGTTATAGATTAGGAATTACCTGTGTACCAGTGGTAGAGGAGGCGGCGCCGGCGCCGGACTTGCCGCCAACGGTGGGTAATTTCTTCATTGTTGGCGGTTGTCGTCGATTTGTACGCGGAGGAGGCGTCGGCGTCGTGTGCGAGAGAGATGGAGGGACAAAGTGTTTTGTTCAAACTGGGAATTGGGTTTTTTTTGAGTATATATATATATATATAAGGATAGTTTAGTAATTTACTCATGCCTTGTAAATAGTGTGCCTTGTATATAGTAGTACCCAGTATTATGTCACTTATTGGTCAATTATAATGCAAGTTTATAAGAATAATGTAGCGCTCACGAAAAGTGAGGCTTGGCCACTCCTTTCGGCGAATTTTAAATACAAGGCATCCTTGTGTACAAGGCACAATAATGCCAAAAATGCCCTTACCCGGATACGCGTGTTTCGTGTACACGCTCACGAAATAAGTTGTTTATTTCGCGTAAGGTTACACGAAACATGGAAAATGTGGAAGTTGTTTTTTTCGCCTGGTTTTACACGAAATAATGCTTGATTTTCACCTAATTGTACACGAAATGTAATAGAGCATTTCACCAACTTTTACACGAAATAACAGCATGCATTTTACCTAAATAGACACGAAATAAACAGTTTTTAACAAGGGTGATGCATAATTCATACATCCAAACATCCAAACAAACAAATGTCATACAAACTGGATGATTCAAAAACCAGTACATGATACACACATACTATGGCCTATTTCTTGAATTCTTGCTTCGTTCGCCGCATACGAGAGTCGATTGAATGTGTCTATCCGAGCTCTATATGGCATGACTAGGTTACTTGCGCCGGAGACGGACTTTCCACCGACGGTGGGGAGCTTCTTCTTCATGTTTGTGATTGTCGTCGTCATCGTGTGGTCGCCGAGTTCCTTGCGAGCGCAGAGAAGAGATGGAGGGACGGAGGGGAATTTTTAAAATGAATGAAATTGTTTTTTTTTAAGGTATATATACAAGGGTAGTTTGGTCAATTACTCATGTCTCGTACACAAATTGCCTTGTATTTAATACTACCCCTCCTTTCGGAGACATTTGACTTCAATTTAACGAGTTAATATTGTCACTCCAAATATTTTACTCTGACATTATTTCACTAATGAAATTCAACCTACTTTAACAGAGTTGCATATGTATAACCCGACTCAAATAATATGTTTTACTATGCTGTCTATTCTATTGAAAGTATGTTATCTTTCGAGTAATAAAAGTATAGTACATGCCATGATCTCTTAATTCTCCCTTAAAGTAATAAAAACTACTATCATCTTTTGTTTTTGGTCCGGTTGATAACTAGTGTCACCTTTTTAAATAAAACAATTATCATATTGTAATTTTGAAGTGTGATTTTAAAGTGTAATTTTGGTGTGATGTATGCCATATATAAAAAGGTTGAATTATTTTTTTCCGAAAATTGACGTGTCACTGTAGTACTTATTATGACATAAGTATAAAACTATTTTCAATCTTATTTTTAATGCTAACTACGAGTATATATTTTTATTAGTCAACAAATTCATATAAACATGGTACTCCCCCCACTTTCATTGATAGAAAAAATAATTGCACTTCTAAGACTCCTTTCATGCTGGTAAGGGCTGTTATACGAACCGAGCTGGCTCGAGCTCGGCTCGTGAAAGCTCGAGCTCGAGTGAGCTCGAGGTGAAGCTCGAGTCGAGCTCGAACCGATTGTCAAGCTCGTTTTTGTTATCGAGCCGACCGTGTTCGGCTCGTTAAAAGTTCGAGTTCGGCTCGATAAGCTCATTAAAATTGAATTTTTGTTTTCGAACGGCTCGATAAGCTCGAATTCGGCTCGATAAGCTTGTTAAGACCATATTTTTCTTTAAAAAATGTCTAAGCTCGAGCTCGGCTCGTTAAAACTCGAGTTCGATATCGACTAAAAAAAAAAAGTAAAACTACTAGTATCTCTTTTATCAGTTGGGGTTGGGGCGCTTTGGGAATCAAATGGGCTATATTTTATTTGGGCCGTGGAGCGTTTGGCCCAATATAATTGACCCGTTGGAGGACGGCTTCGCTCAGCGGTTTTCCGTATCAATTAAGGAAACGCGGGGTTCTTAGACATTTTATAAAGACCACTTTGACCCTCCAACGGTTCATTCGCTCGCTTTCTTTTCACGCACACACAACACAACAGAACCCTCTTCTTCTTCGCTTCCTTCTTACGCACACACACTCACTCACTCACTCACCCTTTCACTCACACACACACACACACACACACACACACACACACCCCCAACTCCACTCCGCCATCCCGCTCCGTTCAACTTCCGGCTTCTACACTGAAAATCGCGCCTCTCCGTCGTAGCATTTTCTTAAAATTGACGACTGAAATTGTCTCAAAGCTCTCTTACTATAAAGCCTAAGCTCGACAAGTAACTTTTCATCTCTCACTCCTCCGGTTTTTTTCTCCGATGATTGAAAGAAAAAAAATAAGCGCTTAATTTTTACGCTTTTTTATTTTATTTTTATTTTGAGTTTTTACGCTTTTGTGTGTGAGTGAACTTTGAACTAAACTCAGAATAAGACAATCCTGATTTTTCAAATTTGTCTGCTAATTTGAATTAGGGTTTGTTTTGATCTTATGAAATCAGGAGGGAATTAAATTGCTGAATACCTAGCTAGAAGGGGAAAGCTCGGTTACTTTCTGCAAATGTATTGGACGCAACACCACAATGCCCAAGCCTAGTGATATACCACATTGTAAGAATCGAAAACTTCTCTCTTATTTTTCTGTCCACCGGACAAATTCTAGGTTGTTTATGATTTCGGGTTTATTTTGATTTTATGAAATTTTGAGGGGTTAAATTGTTGAATTCCTGGCTAAAAGGTGAAAGGGTGAGAGAAAATTAACCCCAAACTGATTAGACTCTAACTTGTTAAAGGATGGTCTGAATTAGGTTGTCAATTGTTGTAACTATACATGATGGGTTGTGCTTGAATTTGTTTTTCGTTGTTGGATAACTACGCATGATCGGTGTGTAAAGGTTGTTTAGTCACGCGATAACTTGATAGGTTTGACTTCTTTTATGGTTTTAAAGTAGTTTCTAATAATTTTGCACGTCAAGTTTGTTCTATATTCAAGGTTACAACTATTTTTTTTTTAAGGGGTGCTGATGATGGGAGTGCAATAATAGTGTGCCACTTCTTTACTTAATATGCAAGGAGCTTTATCAAATAAGTACTTGTAGTACCACAGCGACTTGGTAGGTTCTGTTTCTAGCACTCTTCTTCTTTACTGTTTGAAGTGGTCTACAGATGCTTGTGTGAAATCACATTGTTTTCAGGAGTGACAGGGATGATAAGTGTGGAACCTTGACCAATGCATAATGCGGGTTGGCGGAGTTTGCAGCCCTTGTCTTTTGCCGGATTTGTATTTCAGGAATGTACTCCGGTTTTGTTATTCCATATTCCTTATTGCAGATTATGTAGTAGGAGTTTTATGTTGCATACCACTATGTTCTCTCTAGCTCGTTTCTTCAAATGACTCATATGGAGGTAACGAATTTTTCTACACTTCATGTGGTTGTTTTTTCCTACTATCTGTTACGTGTTTAATATCAATGCGATTGTTTTAAATGTCCCTGCAGATTTTTCGTTATGCATATAAAGAAAATCAGGAATAAGGTTTGGCTTTATCTGCAAAAAATACGAGAACGCGAAAAATGGGTTGAGTTGATTTTTCCAGGCATGCCTTCCTACTTGTAAAGTACCAACTTCTGTAAACGATCCAGGAAGGAGAATGCAGAATGATCGGCTCATGAAAGTAAAATTCACTCCACATAGATGCCCTTGAATGATGTTTTCTGCAATCTGTCGCATTAATGTTTGTATAATTGGATTATATTGCTCTATTATGTGCTGAGAACTATTATTGGGTCATCTCTGTGGCTGCTTTAAGTTTATAGCATGATACTAGTGTGTGCTTAAACCTCGACAGTGTACTCTATTTACTTATTAGATGATCCAATTAGGGTAAATCAATTTAATTTAAGTGCATCATAGTTTAGTTCTATTTGTACACCAACCATGTCGGTATTCTTGCATCCATCTCAGTCTATCCTTATATCCTTATATATTTCCGTTTCGTATCACCTATATGCATTCAATTAATTCTGTTGTCATAGCAAAATTGGATTAAATGTTAGTCCCATTGTTGCTTGCTTAGTTGGGGCTCTACAACAATCATTAGTTCTTTGAGGTGCAACTGTACAACAGTGAAGGAAACAAAAGTTCAAAATTGGTCACCCTTTTGTTTTCTGGTGAAGGAATTAAACATTTAAGGGAAGATATACATGTCACATTAGGATAATCTGTTTTACTTGTACTGGAAAGAAACTAGGGGAAAGTATTCATGAAATTATTATAAATATTTTGCATGCTGTTTTTTTATTAGAGTTTGAGATGCCCCAGAACAAAGTTGCTATGATGTTGCAAGTGGGCAATTCGATATGAATGTCAAGTAACTTCCATTTGTTCTTCTTGCAGGTCAGAGCTTGCTTCTTCTATATATTGCTAATTTACTTTTTATTCACGTATGGATGTCACGAAGGATGTTCCAAGCTGAATATGGAAGTATTCTCCGACACCTTTTAGCTGCTAGACAATACCTTTTCACATGAGGAAATGAGGAAACAGGTGTTCTGTGGTGAGTTCTCTTTTTAGCTATCACATTTTGGACCATACTTGTATTTTAATATGTCAGGATTATGTTTTTAAAATAGTAATCTAATACCTAAATGATTTGGTGACGTCTGGTTCTTCTTTACATGGAAAAAATGGAAACTAGCTTGAGTGGAGAACAAGGGTGGTCAATCGAATCCCAAAGATGAGATATTCCTCTGCATCTTGTCGCCTTATTCACATCTTGATAATATAGAGAAGATATTATAAAAGGTTTTGTTCATATCTTCTCATGACAGTTAAACATGAATAAGTAGTCATATATTTGTTTTTTTTACTTGTCACAGTAATTTGTAATTTATATACTTTCTGGATATTGTTCGTCACGCTCTCATGTACAACTTCTCCTTGTATTTGCCAGGGATGAGGGATTTTTTTACCGCAAGCTGATTGAGTGGATCAACACATATTTGTTAAAGGATGATCTGAAACTGGGTTGTCAATCTTTTGTTATACATGATGCTGTGCAGCAGTTCCCTTTTTGCTGTTGGATAACTACACATGACCGCTGTCTAAAGGTTGTTTACACGTGCAATAAGTTGCCTGGTCTTTTATGATTTTACAGTATTTTCTAATTATTTGCAGTAGTACGCATTTGTTTTTTATACATACAACTTAAGTTATTAAGGGGAGTTGATTATGGGAGTGCAATATAGAGCAGCTTCTTGACATAATATGCAAGGAAGTAGATCAAATAAGTACTTGCAGTATCACTGAGACTTGGTAGGTTCTTTTCTAGCACGCTTCTTCTTTAATTGTTTCAGATGGTCTATAGATGTTTGTGTGAATGCACATTGCTTTCAGGAGATACATAAACAGGGATGATAAGAGTGGAACCCTTACCGACACACAATATGGATCTTGAAGTCCTTGTCTTCTGTCGAGTTAGTATTTCAGGAATGTGCTCTGCTTGCAGTTGTTATTCCTTGATCCTTATTGGAAATTATTGCGTAATATTCATGGGAGTTTTATGTTTGTATAACATTGTGTTCTCTCTAGCTACAAGAACAATTTTTAAATGCACATAGTACTGGACAATCATTATGCCACCTTTCGTTTGTGACACGTATTTCGGATTCATTACCAAATAAGAATAGAAGAAATGAAAACCTATCCATTTTCACGTTTGTAGGTACAACATATCACTCAGTTCATGCCCCATCTAGTTGAAGTTTTTGGTTCATATAAATATACGGGATTTAAATGCGTAGTAGTAGAATAATATACATAATCAATGAAATTCAGAGCTGTTGATTGCTTCCCAGGTAAACTAGAATCATCATGTTAAAATGATAACAAGAACGGTAGATCTTGTGTACAGCAATGGGTCTAATGCTTTTGCAGAAAGTGGTGTAGAATAGTAATACTCGGATAATCATTATAGTGGATTTAATAATTCATTATTCATTGAGATGCCTTAAAAAGTGATTGAGATGTTTATTGCTTCAGAATGGAACGGTAACAATGTGTGCTTTGAGAAGATTGATTCTTTATGAACAAAAATTATCCTACCCATAAATTGAGATTTATTGCGATTATACATCCATTGCATTAGTGAATGACTTTGATGGAGTTATATTTGAAGTGTTTACTATGTTATATCATCCGGGAAAGGTAATGTGTTAGAGGATATATTGACTTATAGTTCATGTTTGATCAAACTAAATGGGGAATGTTAGAGGAATTAACATTTTGGAGTCTTTGTGAGTTGAGACATGGTGTGATTTTACGATGGTGGAAGCTTTAAGTTTCTACTCTATTGAATGATTTCAACTATAGAGAATTACTAGTGGAATGAATAATGATAGACAACACGACTTTGTTCGTTGCTAGTGATGGAACTTTAACTTTTGTGGTAGAGTATGTGGTCAACACTTAGTGGAACCAACATGTATAACTGAATTCAACTATAGATACTTGAAGAGATACACAAGACCAATTTAATTATGAACCCAAGTAAATGTAGAGTATTGAGATAAATTTGAAGAGTTACCTTTGATTTGTTGACCCGCGAAATTCTAAGCATTCAACTAAGTCCTTGAGCTGCGAATAATCTGGAAGTAAAGTATCAGTGATCAGTTGGTTTGTGACAAGCCTTGAGATTTCTGAGTGGATATGAATTTATTGCGAAAAGTTTCATTGAAAGGGCTGTACTGAATAGATGGAATAAATGATGTTGACTGATAGCGGATTGGTTACCAAGTTTTCTCATCTTTTCTATTTTGAGGGTATAAATGTTAATTCCAGTTGTTACTTATTTGTTCAGAAGATAGTTCGATTTTATGGGATGCCTACGAGCATGGTATTGGATATGGGTTCCTTATTTACATCTTGATTTTAGCAAGCAATTCAGAAGGCTTTGAATTCAGAATTGGGATATTGAACGACTTTTCATCCTCAGACAGATGGTCAGTTAGGAGGAACCATAATGTGGAAGAATCTACTTGGGAGCTTCGGGACAAAATGGAAAGGAAATATCCTTGGTTGTTTGATTCGTTTGGTAAGTTGTCTTAAAATTCGGGACGAATTTTCTTTAAGGGGGAGTGATTGTAACGACCCCAAAATCACCCTAATTTTCTTAACTTAAAATGAAACTTTTATGTGCATTTTATGTGTTAAAAAATATTTTTATGACTTGCATATATTATTTGAGCATATGTGGTAGTTAAAGTGTTAGTAGTAATTTTGTTAAAAGGAATAAATGAGTTAAATTTGTAATTCCCGTCTATCTTTGACACCCTGTGGTAAAATGGCTATAACTCTTTGTAGAAAATTCGAAATCCAAATCAGAAAAATGCTGAGTGAACTAGACATCTTGAGCTTTAAAAAGAATATTTTTTTTTCTCAATTTGGATTAGTAAAAAGTATTTTATGGGTTGTTTAATAGGGAAGTTATTCAGCCAATCATATTAGCTTATATAGTTGATTACTTTGACTTTCTAATTGTTGTTTGCCATCTCACCTTATTACTAGGAATTACTTTGGCGTGGGATCAGTCAAGTGGGGATAGTATGCATGACTCATTCACTAGTTGTTACAATAATATAATCATTTCCTTCCTTGTATAATTGGATTGATAAATATAAAAACATTTGTACCGTATATGATTTTACACCCTAGTTTTACTTAGCCTATTTGTTTTTAAGTGAACCGACTATACCCCTTTCTTCAGTACTGAGTTATCCATTTTTCATTAAGAAAACAGAGAGTAGAATAGAGGAAATGGCGTACGAGCTGTGTGAGGATTTCATTCCTCGAAAAATCTCCTAAAATCATTTCGTTCAAGATTTCAACTAGCGAACGCCATAGGATTGTAAAGCTTGATGAGGTGATTATTTCTACCCGAATAAACGTGAGTTTAGTCGATAGCTCTTTTGAGACGGTAAGTTACTAATCCCCCCTTTAAGTGTTAAAATGGTCATAATCATGCTATATATGCTTAATATGTGGTAAAATGATGTTTTGGTATACTTTTATATATACTTGTAAATTTGGAACGGAGGGAGTAGTAATAACTTTTATTATACTTGTAAATTTGGGACGGAGGGAGTAGTAATAACTTTTATTATACTTGTAAATGTGGGACGGAGGGAGGAGTAATAACTTTTATTATACTTGTAAATTTGGGACGGAGGGAGTAGTAATAACTTTTATTATACTTGTAAATTTGGGACGGAGGGAGTAGTAATAACTTTTATTATTATGGGTATATGCTAGATGAGGTTGGTATGGTAGTGTTGTGAAGTTATAATGATGTTGTTGTGCTTTAGGATGGGGTAACAACTTGGTAATGAAAGTGAACTTTGTTAGATTTTTCCTAGGAATTGGCCATTCTGCAGTGGAGCGGCCGAGTCAGTAAATTAGAGCGGCCGATCCCCTTATTGTCGAATGTTGAGTTCTAGGAGAGCGGGGCGATCAAAGTAAAGGACTCGATCGATCCGCTCGGCCGAGTCAAGTAAGTAGAGCGGCCGAGCAGTCTGAGTTTTAACAACTTGTTTGTTTTTCGTTAAGTATTGGGATAGGCCTTAGGCGATGTCCTAGGATGCCTAGATAATTGTTATGAGGTATCAAAATGATAGAATTGATCTTTTGTGATCGGGTTTGACTTAATGTGATTGTGTAGATGGATTGTGTGGTGACTTAATGTCAAGATTGTGCACATTATTGTGAAAACGTGTTTACTTCTCTATGATGAGCTTGTGTGGTTTCCTTCTATGGAATCATGCCCTGGTTGTTGTTTTAGCAAGTATTTATTACTGTGCTCTTTGTTGAAAGTCCAGCTGGTTTTGTGTGTTATCGAGTGGAGGTGGAAAGCATTATAGTGGCACACTAGCCAAGTTCACTATAAGGCTTTTCCACTGGTCCTATTTCCCAGGTTTGGGATGTTATCGAGTGGAGGTGGAAGGCATTGTAGTGGCATCAGTTAAGTGCACTATAAGGCTTTTCCACTGGACCTATTTCCTCAGTCCAGATTGGCCTTGGATGGGATGAACTCGCTCCCTCGCGTGAGCATTTAGGGGTATGACTTTGTGTCATTTTCTCCCACTATTGTTGTTGTTATGTTATATGGTTCCGGAACCTGTTTCAGCTATTGATGCTGCCCGTTGTTACTTTGGCTCTGTTGGATATGGTTTGGTTTTCGGGATCCCGGCTTCACCTATTTATGCTGCTCAGATGGTTTCATACAGATGGTCTTCTCAGATGGTTATTCAGATGGTTTTCTCTGATGATCATGTTATTTCGGTAAACCTTGGCTTGGTATCCTCGTAGGAGTGTTTACTCCTACACTATGTGTTGTATGATGAGTTGGTCGTTATTTCCAACCGGTATGGGACGGTTGGCGATAGGGAGCCTCTCATATTATGTTCTATATGCTATATGATCATTTGTGACATTGTTCCTTTATGTTTATCATATAAGCATGTAATGTAGTTGCATTTTAGTAACTTACTGAGATTTATTCTCACCCCTTATTTGTTTACCGTTTTAGATAAGGAGCCCAGGGGATAGTTCACACACAGGGAGGACGTGGGGAAGAGGATCTTTGGTAAGACTTTTGGAAGTGGTGTGTATGTTAAAGGATACATTATGTAAATGTAACACCTTTTGGGTAGTGTACCCGTGACTTAGTTTTATATCATCTCTTTTAGTAGATGTCGGTGTTGTATATTTGTAAGTAAAGTTGTGGCCAAGTGGCTCAGTACTCGTTGTGAAAGTTGGTTTGTTTTATGACTTCAAGTCAAGTTTCAAGTAGTTGTGTTGGTCGTGTGATCCTTTTTATGAAAGTATATTTCGAAAAATTTCCTTTAAATTGTTTTATGACGTCTTCCGTGCGTGTCCCGGACGTGGGGCCAAGTAGGACCACGGGTCGGGGCGCGACAGTTGGTATCAGAGCTAGGTTGTAGATGGTCTAGAATGACTAAGTGCTAGGAGGGTAGTTGAGTATGGAGTGAGTAATGTTGAGTGTTTTATGCAGGTACTCAGTAAAAATGGTTGGAACTGAGGGTGAACAGTCGGGTACCGCCGGCCAGGGTAATGTAAGAGAAGAAGCTCGAGCTATGTTTCAAGGAATGTTCGAGGCAGCTATGAAAACTATACATGATCAGAGGCAAGGAGGAGAACATGCACCTCCGAGGTATGGTCTGGAACAGTTTTTAAAGATGAAACCAACCGGCTATGATGGAGAACCGGATGTGACCAAGGTTGAGAGGTGGATTGAATCGATGGAAAAAATATTTGATGTTCTCAGATGTACTGATGAAGAACAAGTCAGATTTGCTACTTATAAGTTGAGTGGAGCTGCTGAGCACTGGTGGAAAAGTTTGAAAATTAACTGGGATGAGAATCATATACCATATACTTGGGAGAACTTTCTGAAGAAATTTAAGGAACATTTCATTCCTCGGGTAGATTAAGACAAGAAGGAAATGGAGTTTCTTAACTTGGAGCAGAATATTATGTCTGTGGCTCAGTATACATCCAAATTCACGGAGTTATCCAGGTACTGTACCCACTTAGTGGCAACTGAGGAGAGGAAGGCTATGCGATTTGTAAAGGGATTGAGAACTGCGATTAGAACTCAACTAGTATCCCACAAGTTGCAAGATTTTCAAGATGCAGTTGATCGAGCCTACCAGGTGGAGAATGATATTGAGGAACACAAGAAGAAAATGGAATTGTTAGGTGCAGGGAGGCAAGGTAGGCAACAACAACAACGTGAGGATAATAAAGGGAATCAAGGTGGATCTTCACAATCAAAAGGGTCTTCTCAAGGACAGACAGGTAATAGAAATCAGGGTAACACTTTAGGGTATCAAAATAAGAAGGTTTGTAACTATTATCAAAAAGAAGGGCATTCTGAAGAGAAATGTTGGAAGAAACAAGGTAGATGTATGAATTTCGGTCAATTGGGTCATTTCCAGAGGCATTGTCCCAGGTTCACTAATCAGTCTTTGGGAAGAGTAGTTGGGTCTTCACAGGGCCAGAAGAGGGATTCTTCAGGAAGGCCTAAAGTGCAGGGTCGTGTCTTTGCCATTACTCAACAGCAAATTTCGGATCCTTCTAATGTGACTGAAGGTATAATTTCTATGTCTAGTCTGAGAGCACATACACTTATAGACCCTGGCTCTTCGCATACTTGTGTGTTTGTGCATTTTGTCTCTTGATTACATGTGTCTTCTGAGTCTTTACCTTCTGTGATTAGATGTGTCTTCTTTAAGGGGGAGTGTTCGACGACCGATAAAGTGTCGTGTACTTGTGATGTGCGTATTCATGAGCATGTTTTACTTGCCGGTTTAGTGATGTTGCCATCACAAGATTTTGATGTTATTGTGGTGGAGTTTTACATATGTGTGTGTTTAGCATTCATGCTTTTTATGCATCAAAACTTGTAAATTGTTGTCACGAGTGCCTGGTAGTTGGTTTATGGAGTTAGTAGTGAAATATTTACATTTAAATTAGAAGATATCCTTTCCTTGTGAGATTTTAAGTGTATTTCCCCTTGAGTGGTACTTGTTTCTTGAGGAGAACCTTGGGTTATTTTGAGTGGTTGAGATTGGTATATTATTAGAGATTCATTGATGGATTCTTAGGTAGTTGCCGTGTTAACTATTCGGCATAGAAAGATACTTTCTCGATGGATTGGTAAGAGTGGAACGAGTTTAATTGTTGCGAGTTAATTGTTGAAACGAGAGCTGATGACAACTTCAGTATTGGTATTGCTTAATGGATTTGACTAGTATTATCGTCATCTAGAGGATATGATCTGTGTTATTATTTTCTAGTGGATATGTCGAGTTTTACCATTATAGTGGATTTAATAATTCATTATTCATTGAGATGCCTTAAAAAGTGATTGAGATGTTTATTGCTTCAGAATGGAACGGTAACAATGTGTGCTTTGAGAAGATTGATTCTTTATGAACAAAAATTATCCTACCCATAAATTGAGATTTATTGCGATTATACATCCATTGCATTAGTGAATGACTTTGATGGAGTTATATTTGAAGTGTTTACTATGTTATATCATCCGGAAAGGTAATGTGTTAGAGGATATATTGACTTATAGTTCATGTTTGATCAAACTAAATGGGGAATGTTAGAGGAATTAACATTTTGGAGTCTTTGTGAGTTGAGACATGGTGTGATTTTACGATGGTGGAAGCTTTAAGTTTCTACTCTATTGAATGATTTCAACTATAGAGAATTACTAGTGGAATGAATAATGATAGACAACACGACTTTGTTCGTTGCTAGTGATGGAACTTTAACTTTTGTGGTAGAGTATGTGGTCAACACTTAGTGGAACCAACATGTATAACTGAATTCAACTATAGATACTTGAAGAGATACACAAGACCAATTTAATTATGAACCCAAGTAAATGTAGAGTATTGAGATAAATTTGAAGAGTTACCTTTGATTTGTTGACCCGCGAAATTCTAAGCATTCAACTAAGTCCTTGAGCTGCGAATAATCTGGAAGTAAAGTATCAGTGATCAGTTGGTTTGTGACAAGCCTTGAGATTTCTGAGTGGATATGAATTTATTGCGAAAAGTTTCATTGAAAGGGCTGTACTGAATAGATGGAATAAATGATGTTGACTGATAGCGGATTGGTTACCAAGTTTTCTCATCTTTTCTATTTTGAGGGTATAAATGTTAATTCCAGTTGTTACTTATTTGTTCAGAAGATAGTTCGATTTTATGGGATGCCTACGAGCATGGTATTGGATATGGGTTCCTTATTTACATCTTGATTTTAGCAAGCAATTCAGAAGGCTTTGAATTCAGAATTGGATATTGAACGACTTTTCATCCTCAGACAGATGGTCAGTTAGGAGGAACCATAATGTGGAAGAATCTACTTGGGAGCTTCGGGACAAAATGGAAAGGAAATATCCTTGGTTGTTTGATTCGTTTGGTAAGTTGTCTTAAAAATTCGGGACGAATTTTCTTTAAGGGGGAGTGATTGTAACGACCCAAAATCACCCTAATTTTCTTAACTTAAAATGAAACTTTTATGTGCATTTTATGTGTTAAAAAATATTTTTATGACTTGCATATATTATTTGAGCATATGTGGTAGTTAAAGTGTTAGTAGTAATTTTGTTAAAAGGAATAAATGAGTTAAATTTGTAATTCCCGTCTATCTTTGACACCCTGTGGTAAAATGGCTATAACTCTTTGTAGAAAATTCGAAATCCAAATCAGAAAAATGCTGAGTGAACTAGACATCTTGAGCTTTAAAAAGAATATTTTTTTTTCTCAATTTGGATTAGTAAAAAGTATTTTATGGGTTGTTTAATAGGGAAGTTATTCAGCCAATCATATTAGCTTATATAGTTGATTACTTTGACTTTCTAATTGTTGTTTGCCATCTCACCTTATTACTAGGAATTACTTTGGCGTGGGATCAGTCAAGTGGGGATAGTATGCATGACTCATTCACTAGTTGTTACAATAATATAATCATTTCCTTCCTTGTATAATTGGATTGATAAATATAAAAACATTTGTACCGTATATGATTTTACACCCTAGTTTTACTTAGCCTATTTGTTTTTTAAGTGAACCGACTATACCCCTTTCTTCAGTACTGAGTTATCCATTTTTCATTAAGAAAACAGAGAGTAGAATAGAGGAAATGGCGTACGAGCTGTGTGAGGATTTTCATTCCTCGAAAAATCTCCTAAAATCATTTCGTTCAAGATTTCAACTAGCGAACGCCATAGGATTGTAAAGCTTGATGAGGTGATTATTTCTACCCGAATAAACGTGAGTTTAGTCGATAGCTCTTTTGAGACGGTAAGTTACTAATCCCCCCTTTAAGTGTTAAAATGGTCATAATCATGCTATATATGCTTAATATGTGGTAAAATGATGTTTTGGTATACTTTTATATATACTTGTAAATTTGGAACGGAGGGAGTAGTAATAACTTTTATTATACTTGTAAATTTGGGACGGAGGGAGTAGTAATAACTTTTATTATACTTGTAAATGTGGGACGGGAGGAGGAGTAATAACTTTTATTATACTTGTAAATTTGGGACGGAGGGAGTAGTAATAACTTTTATTATACTTGTAAATTTGGGACGGAGGGAGTAGTAATAACTTTTATTATTATGGGTATATGCTAGATGAGGTTGGTATGGTAGTGTTGTGAAGTTATAATGATGTTGTTGTGCTTTAGGATGGGGTAACAACTTGGTAATAAAAGTGAACTTTGTTAGATTTTTCCTAGGAATTGGCCATTCTGCAGTGGAGCGGCCGAGTCAGTAAATTAGAGCGGCCGATCCCCTTATTGTCGAATGTTGAGTTCTAGGAGAGCGGGGCGATCAAAGTAAAGGACTCGATCGATCCGCTCGGCCGAGTCAAGTAAGTAGAGCGGCCGAGCAGTCTGAGTTTTAACAACTTGTTTGTTTTTCGTTAAGTATTGGGATAGGCCTTAGGCGATGTCCTAGGATGCCTAGATAATTGTTATGAGGTATCAAAATGATAGAATTGATCTTTTTGTGATCGGGTTTGACTTAATGTGATTGTGTAGATGGATTGTGTGGTGACTTAATGTCAAGATTGTGCACATTATTGTGAAACGTGTTTACTTCTCTATGATGAGCTTGTGTGGTTTCCTTCTATGGAATCATGCCCTGGTTGTTGTTTTAGCAAGTATTTATTACTGTGCTCTTTGTTGAAAGTCCAGCTGGTTTTGTGTGTTATCGAGTGGAGGTGGAAAGCATTATAGTGGCACACTAGCCAAGTTCACTATAAGGCTTTTCCACTGGTCCTATTTCCCAGGTTTTGGGATGTTATCGAGTGGAGGTGGAAGGCATTGTAGTGGCATCAGTTAAGTGCACTATAAGGCTTTTCCACTGGACCTATTTCCTCAGTCCAGATTGGCCTTGGATGGGATGAACTCGCTCCCTCGCGTGAGCATTTAGGGGTATGACTTTGTGTCATTTTCTCCCACTATTGTTGTTGTTATGTTATATGGTTCCGGAACCTGTTTCAGCTATTTGATGCTGCCCGTTGTTACTTTGGCTCTGTTGGATATGGTTTGGTTTTTCGGGATCCCGGCTTCACCTATTTATGCTGCTCAGATGGTTTCATAACAGATGGTCTTCTCAGATGGTTATTCAGATGGTTTTCTCTGATGATCATGTTATTTCGGTAAACCTTTGGCTTGGTATCCTCGTAGGAGTGTTTACT